>VXBH01008057.1:456344-552151 GCA_013400035.1 Rynchops niger
TTTTTTTTTTGGAGTACCTTGGTAAAGAAATGGTTCAACAGCTAACAATAAAAATGCCTCACAATTTGTCACTTGAATTCTAAAAGCTATAAAACCAAGTGATAAATGTACGAAGCACGTATTAAGAAATCCTCAGTGTTTTGACAGCTTTGATGTTTTTTGTTGTTAGCTTTGTTTTATGCTCACTTTAGACAAAACACCTGCACCGGTTTTAAAGCAGTTAAGTAACAGGTAACCTGTCATATGCGCTATGGAAGCTAACAGCACATATTTCCCCAGGTCTGCTGGGGTTTGAAACTAAACAGGGGTGCTTTCTTTTTTAAATGTGTAAGACTTTTTCTTAAATAATTACTATTTTCATTAGGGATAACCTCAGCTCATTTAGGGATATCTCTTCCTAAGCTGACTTTAACACCAGATTTTGCTTACAGCTAATGAAGATAAACTCCAATCTCTTTGTTGATCTGAGCATGAGAAGGACAAAGTCTCTTGACTCTGGTATCTACATGTACAGACGAGTTAATGGTTTAATTTCAGCCGAAAAGCATATCGCTGAATCCAGATCAAGTTTAAAGGAAACTCCTATGGATGTCTTGTATCTGCAGCCAATAATATTTTAAGAGTTTAGTTTTGGAAATTATAGTTTATATATCCTGTTAAATAAGTTCTGATCATATTCTGATTTCCACCCAGGTCAAACAGCACTCAACCACGAAAAGGAGTTGATCTTCAAGTTGAAGCAAGTTGATCTTCAAGTTGATTCTTTAACATGGTTACAATCCATCGCTCATACTTCAAACAGACATTATTCTCATAACTACTCCTCAAGCTTCATTTGAGTTCCTTAGTGTCTGATGGCCCAGAATGGTTTGATTTGCCTGTGCCATTTGGGAGCTCACTGGACCCTCTCTGGCTTTATTGGATGTAAAGGGACGTCAGTTCACTGGAATAAGGCTGAAAACCTAGAGGCTGCAGAAGGAAGTACCGTGTTTATGGTTTACCTGGATTGTATGCATTAACCAACCTGATTGCCTCTGTAAAGTCCACCTCCCGAAATACCTGCTATTGAGCCAAATTCTGCTGTCACCAGTGAGTGCCTGGGCAGCACGAGTCCCTCCTTTTTAACAGGATTTAACAGAGGAGATAAACTGTTTCACTGAATGACTCCTGACATGGGCCACGTTCACGTCTCATTTGCCATAACTGAGTGTAACTGAAGGGAACTCCATTTTTTATAAATGCATTTATTTCCTTGAAACACAAAAGAGGTGTTTGCACCATAAGAGTAACAACCCACCTGAAAGAATATGTCTTTTTACGGAAATTAAAAAAAAAAAAAAAAAACAAACCAAACAAACGTGAACCTATATACGCCCCATCCATGTGGAAATGAGACTGAAATGATTGACCTCTGTTCTCAGCTGAGGTATATCCACAGTCTTAGGATTCACACATTAATGAAATGAGAAGGACACTTCAGAGATATTTCCCTTTGAAAATTACTAGCCCTGATCTCTGTTACTAGGTTTAATTTATGATGCCCCAAAATCACAACAGAGAATGGAGATTATCAGGTCTGTCATTGCATGTACACAGAAACAGAGGAGAGAGGGAAAGAGAGCACTTCTCTGACATCTCATCATTAGTATTTTGTAGGACATCCAGCCTACTGTAAAATCCACTTGCAAAACACAGTAGTTTTATCATTTATGCATTTTATTACGTATACTTTCTTCCTGATGTTGTAAAACCATGAAAGGCCGGTGTATTTTAAATCAAATGCATGCACTGAGTATTTAAAGTAAGCATCGTAACTACCTCAAGAGGAAAAAAATATAATAAAATAAGAGTCAGCCTTGAACTAAAGACCTATATAAATTTGCATGTGAATCCTATAAAGTCAGCCTGACTTTGCTAACAGAGAAGTGCTATGATATTATCTTTGTCCCATCCTTCCTACCAAAAATTCCCCCAATACATTATTTTTTGTTGAAAACTGAAAAAAATAAATACTACTTTATAGCAGTTTTCATTTTTCAAGCTCCCAGTTGGTATGTCTACCTTACTACGTGGCATATACCGTTTCTAAGGCTGACTCTGTGTTATGCAAAACTGCTCTCACAGTATTTTGACCACTTAGCACAGTGGTAAGGGACTGACAGACAAATCCAAGCCTGCAAACATGCAGCCTTAGAGTTATCCCTCAGTCCTAAGCGTTTTCCTTGATGAGGCCTTGCTCCTGAATGCTCTACGCTACATCAGGCAAGTTTAGAGCACGTATTTTGCAGCCGATACAACCTGAAATAGCTCCTAAAATTGATGGTTGAGTCTGTTCTTTCAGCAGTTCTTTCTGCTTTGTCAAATTAATATTGACGTGTCTGATATACTCAGTTATCATCAAAATTCAAAGAAAATTACTCTTGAGATAGCTGTTGCTGCAACTATTCAAACTGAGAAAGAAATACGATTACATTTGTTTGTTTGGCTTACGGTTTGTGCTGGTTAAACAGTCCCTGAGAAGGAATGCTTTTTCCCAATTAATTAGACTCTTCTTCCCATCCCGTGTGAATTTCCCCATATCCTTTTAAGTATAAAAAATTAGTAATTAAAGCCACTGACCGTTCTCTTAGCCAGTCTTTTCTGCTAAATTACTTTAGTGAATCACAGCCTGTTATGGGGCTTATAGGGTTGGTATGGTGCACAGGTACGACAGGCAACTACGATGGCAGTGACAGAATACCTTCATAGCTAGGTATGGACATCTACCTTGATATGGAAAATCCGTATGAAAAACCTATAGATCAGTCTTGTCTTTGAGATTTGGGGACATCTTTTTTCCTTTTCCCGTGATTATCACTGTAGTTGATCTAGATGCCTTATGCTATTTTTTGCTTGATTAGATGAGTTGCTTTTGCTGCTTCTCTACTGCTCATTGTGGTTTGTTTTCTGAGATGGCTTAAAAGTAGTTTATATACTTGTATGCATACATCTATACACATATGCCCTTCTAAAATTAAATAATCATTGATCATTCCACAGAAGCACTTCCATTGAAAGCAGGTGCCACCCTTGGGGCTTTCTCCCTCGTAATTTTGTTAGTGTAAAGGGGAGCAGATCCTTTGGTAAAATGGGTAATTTCTGCAGAGGGCTTTATGAAGTCTAAAACTTTGATCTCAGGGTCATATTTCATGGGAAGCGAAGAGAAAACGGAGCTCTGCGGTGCCATTTTGTCTACTGTCTTTATGGCCACGCAGGGAATTTGCTGCCTTCTGAATTCAGTGTACCTTTTTCAGGGCCAGTTGACAGGCAAATATAGTCCTCAGAGTATAAACAACAACAACAAAAAAAGACTTGACAAAGGGACTGAGAAAGGATGTTATTTTTTGTGACCCTGCACAGAGGAGCAGGGTGGTTCTGCTGATGCAGAGGACCAGATGCTGGGAGCCAGGACATGTGGGGCTCATTAACTCCCATCCAAATTACGAAAGCTTGAAGCAGGAATGAGCAAGATTTAAGCAGTGAAACATTTGGGAAGAGCCCACAAGTCAACAAAATATTTTGCTCAGAAGCGTTTTGTTTGTCGATTAGTATTGCAAGGAAAGGAAAGGGAAGGCAAGGGGAAAGGGAAAGCAATAGGAAAGGGAAGGCGAGGCGAGTCTTTCAAGTACGAGACACATTTCACGTCCTCATCTCCAGAAGGATGAGTAAAGTCATGAAGTTAAGATATTCATAGAAATACAGATGCTTAAACGTTTTCGTATGGAGTCCAGTTTTGATTAGAAAATTTGTCAGAACCAACATTGGCATAAAAAAAAGAAATCAGACTTGATAAGTCAGCAATTTTTAAAATATATATTGTTAAATTATTCCTGAATCAGTGCATTTGTGAGCAGCAGAAAACCAGGGAACAAGCTTTAATTGGAGCAAGTTTAGATCCAAATGGAAACAAATGCCACAGTGTGGAAATAGCCTCAATGCCAAAATGCCTCACAAGCTGCTGCAGCCAAAAAGTACAAATGATCAGGAGAAATGAAGGACACTTAGTGCTTCAGAGGCATTAGCCAGTTCCCATCTCTTTAGTCTACATAATGGTTAAACCTGGCAAAGGGCAGTTGTTTTATAAAGCTTATACTGCATAGGGAAAAAAAATCCTCAAAGTGGCCGAATACCTTCTTGGCCAGGCTGATGTTTGTCTTCGGAGTGATCCACTTCTGAAAGCTCCCATTACTTAAATACCAGCTCAGTCTTTGTAGCTCAATTACAATAATTGATTCCTTTTAAAATTAAACCAGGAGATTATTTTTTTTCTTTCATTTATAAAAGCTTTACTTTTGAAAAATCAATTATTTATACTCCAGAACAATTCCAAATAAACCCCATTTTCATTATCATGATTCAACACTAACTCCCACAACGCAGCTGAATCTTCTTCATGCTGCCCAGGTACTCACAGCCTCACGGTGCCACTTCTAGAGCCTTTTAGAAAGTCTACCTTTTTGCCAGTTATATTTTTGTGAAACCTAATAGAGCATGACCCTATTTCTCTATGTACCTGGATGTATTTTACCTCAAGGAATAAGTTGCCTGAAAGAAAAACACCCTGCACACCTCCTCGACAAAAACGTGAATTCAGTGAGACTTCATTTCCATCACTTGTACAGCCCAGCCAAGAACCCAGTTGGGTTCTGGTGGTGATGAGGGATTCAAACATCTCTCGATATTGTACACGTGTAAGTACCTCCTTTACATGGAAGTCACATACACATATTTTTACTCTACTTTTACAACTCAACTTTTCAACGACACCTTATTGATTTGTAAGAGAGGTATCTGACCTGAAAATCCACTTTGTTCCTATGTGGGTGAGATGAATGGCAGATTAAAAGGCAATAATTTCCTCAGAGAAAAACACACAGCGAGTGGAGAACAACTTCTGGATTTGAAGACCTTTATTTTACTTCCTAGAAAAAAAAAAAAAGAGAGAGAATTTATGAGAAAATAAAAAATATAATACATATGAACAAAAAGTGGGACTTGAAATACATTGCTGGAATTGATTGCATTTGAAGTTGTTAGATTAAGTTGAGCCTCTCCAATAAATCAGTAAATATGATCGTAACTCTTTGTGTTGTGTTATAAAAGAGCTTCTCAGTGAAACCTTGTGAGGTGAAATTTCATGGTGAATTATTTTCATTGTTGTGGAAAATCAAAACAAATTTCAGTAAATGATAATAATAAAAATAATAAAAGTAATAGTTTTCAGTTGTTTCATTGTATAAAAAATGTTATATTGAGTGACCTGACAATTTTTATTTTAATAATGAAAATTCCTGACACAGTTGCTTGACTGAACATAAATATTATTTCTGAACATCGCATCCTCTTCTTCACCTAGATGACACTTATTTTTTAGTTCTGCAATTTTGCTAAGATAATCCATTATGTTTACCCTTTCTGTAGCTATTTATATACGAATCTGTGTATACACATACACACACATATATATTCAGCACTGTATTTAAATTAATAAAAAAAAAGTTACATTTGTAAGTTACAATGAAGCCAATGAAGCTACATTTGTTTTGTAAGCTATTTTTCATTAGCTTTTTAAGGAACTCCAATTTTGTCATTGGCAAACAGAAGCAGCTGTCATCTTTCTTTTCAAATGTATGTGCCCAAATTTTGGTCCAAAATATTACCATTTCCTCTAGCAGCCCCCATCTGCAGCGTACAGTTTCCAAACAGCTATGAAAGGATGTGACTTCAGTGGCAGATCAGATCCAAGGGCGATTTTCACAGACATTATTGTGCCTATATTTGTATGGGGCAAAGCTAAATTCATTCATCCAGTCAGGGGGACATTTCTGACAAAATCTATCCTGAATGTAACAATTTTGTCTATGTCAGAAGCTTCTGCATATGGCACATAGGTGTATATATATATGTTTGCATACCATCGCAAGTGTGCTTTTTGCACACTGAGCTGTATTCCATAAGGGCCTTCTAGAGGGAGCATCCATTATGTAGCCAGTTTGGATTCTGGATTACAGACAGACGCATACTGTGACACCTTACAGAAAATTCTTCTCTGTCATTTCTTCTCTGTTTCGCAAAAGTAAAAGAAAGGCATACACCGCTCATGGGATTCAAAAGATTATAAAAGTAGGAAAGGAATTTCCTTTTACATTCTGGATGCAGTGGCAGGAGCTGGGAAAAATGCTTCAGTGGTAGGAATGTGTTTAGTATCCAAAGTCACAGAGGATGTGCTCGTTCTATAGAGGCACAACTAGGTAGAAAAGGCATATTATCCTAAATTTGCACATAAAATTGAATGCACAGTTTAGTGCGATTAAATAGCATCTCTGGAATTTCATTAAATAAAATAATGAAAATGGCATAGAAAGTCTAGTTTGCAAACAACCTTATCCCAGTCTGGAAAACTGGTGTTAGATTTATAAATGCACACGGACATTTTGTTAAGGAAACAGTCTTTGAAACAGCAGTTTAGGACACTTAAGCATCACTGAGAAATCATCCGATCTCTCCTGGAAATTTCAGAATAAAAGCAAGTTTGGGTGTAAGATCAAAGCCTTCACAGCCTGTTTGAGCTGCTTTAGAGGGAAATTTGGCTAAGATCTTGACTCACCAAGCTGAGCTGATGGGCTCGGTTCGATTCAGGAGCCGAGATTTCAGCTCACCAGTCGCTGTGCCCTTTTTAACCAGGGAATAAGACCTTCACCCCCTCCCCCCTTGTCCCTCCGGGTGGCAGAGCAGTTCTCCACTCGCAATCGGAGGAGTCAAAAGGACAAGCAGAAAAGGGAAGGAAGAAAAAGAGCGAGTGGGCAGGAGAACCTTGCCAAGCGCAGGCAGCTCTCCTACAGCCTCTTTGACGTATCCCCGTGGAGTGTGCACTGTAGGAAAAAAAACCACGTCACTGCTCTAAAACTGTCTTTTCTAATTCAGTGCATCCATGTATTGTTATAAATCAGTTTCCCAGTCGCTGAAAGATACAGAGACAAGAGAACAACTTTGACTGTTAGCTATCAACTCAGATAAGGAAAACTTTCTTTCAGCATTAAGCCGCCAGCATATGAAAAAAAGACGAAAACCGTAAATTAATGCCTGCATGTTTTGCCTAGGAAAGGGTTCCTTCTACTCATGTGCCTGCACGCTCATAGGAGTCAGGCCTGTACATTCATTCCAGTTCTGGGGTTTTAAAGGGAGTTTTAAAAGCATCTAAAATTCGGCCTTACAAATTGCAGCCACTTACGTTTCCATATACTTACATCCTAATTATAGTGTTGCTGACTGGAGAAGCTGTTGGACAGTCAAGGATCCAAGCTGCCATGCTTGAGGTTAATTTATTATGATTTTGTTAGAGGTTAACATCAAAGTGTATTGATAATGCTATATACTCTCTAAATAGAGAGTCGTATTTCACAACAGCATATATTTTAAATTTGAAATATATGTACACATACACACATTTCTGCAAGTAGGCTGGTAATTTTACTATAAACCTATGTTATGATGAACTAAAGATTTAGAATATGAATAAGAAATAGAAAGATAATAATACATTCCAACACATTGTTGGAATGCTGTACTTATCCCAAGGTCAAACATGTAAACCAAGGGAATTCTGAATGAGTAAAGTGGTGTTTATTGATTCTGAGAAATGCTTCCTTCTTACATGTACCTCATCACGCTAGGTGACTAAGTCTCAGGGCAGACAGCTTATTTATATAACTTTGGTTTACCACTTTCCTTCATAAAGAACGAAACCTTTTTCTAAATGATTATCTTTTGACCTCTAACAGGCTGGTGATTTACAGAGTCCAAAAGGCAACACACTGTATTTAAAAAGCTTTAAGGTGCCATTTAAAGCTTTTATGGTGAAACCTTGCTTCTAATAATACACTTGCTGCTCTAAGTTCGGACAGTTTTCTGAATAAAGAAATACCTTTTGTATGTTTTCAAATGAAGAATTTACTCGTGTTATAAATACATTTTACTCCAAGCTGTGAAAAACAGCTCAGAAAAATATAGCTACAACTTCATAGTACTTGGTAGTAAAACAATGAGCAGTGAGGGCAGAGCGGGAGGAGAGAGAGAGAGAGGCTGCACGAGAAACCCGCAGATGTCTGATGGAAGATAAAACGACATCGTTGATGTAAAAGCACTCTAACAATGTAAACTAGAAGGATGATGTACATAACCATTCTAGTGTAATGGACATGATTTTCACTTGGACAGATAAGACGTTATTTAGATTCTGTCATGAAATATAAGTCTTCATTTTCTTTATACATTCAAGTAACTAGATTTTCCATTCAGCAAAGCAGCACAGTTAAGTAAGTCAAAGGCATTACATCCGATGCTCAAAGTTTAAACAACCTCTCTCTTGTGGGGCTGTGTTATACGTACTCTACTTAGACAGCTGGTTGTAGTCAATTTATTTCTAGATATCTCGAACGCGTAACTCCTTTTTCTCACGATCGTTTCTGGGCAAAAACTGGCCTGTGCTCCTGTTCATTCACCTTTAGTGTTGGAATGGGGAGGAGGAAGCAGGACGTTACACGGACCAACTTCTTTGTGCTAGCAGCCAGCGCCAGCTCTTGTTGTGTGGGTGCGCGTAAGGGAAGTTGGTTAAGACTGGAACAGCATAAAGCCAAGAGTGGGTAATTTATTGCATGCAAATGTCAAGCTATCTTTTTTATATGGTTAAGAGCCTCATCCAAAGACCGTTAAAGTCAGGGGAGGTCTTGTCTGGCTCGAGCATTATTCAGATCAGTCTAACGGAGAGGCTATCAGAGCATTTGTCATTACATAATAACCATCTAGAAAAGATTTCTTTCACTTGCCATTTTTTCCTTTCCAAGGGAAGATGTTATTCAGATTCTTCCAGGAAATGCAAGGTTTCACTTTTTTTATATATTTAAGTAACTTAGATTTTCTACTCATTGCATCACTTCATGAATAACAATCCCGGACATTTCCAGGACATGTTTGCTCCTCCAGCTGTCAAAATATTTAATGCTTTGAATGTTCACAATTAGGCATTGCAGTTGGAAGTGCTACATTTTTCTTTATGCAGCTTTGGAAAAGAATGATACCTGGGTCACGCTGAGTCATCTAATAGCAGATTTCTGCAAACTTCTGGGATACCCTGTGGCGATATTCAGCTTACTCAAAGCCCGAAGTGCTGTGATTTCCAAAAACGTATTGAGGAGCTCTGGCTATTAGTTTACCTTCCTCTGTTGGACATGTGGATTGAATTATCACTTTCAAGATCCAGCTGCGTCTTTTGGGAAAACGGCATATGAACAGATGAAGAGGGGGAGAATTTCCTCGCCAGCTGGAAAGAAACGGTGAGTGCAGGCCTGGGGATTAGTAGTGACAGAGGTCAAAACAAGAGAAGGTATGGGAAAGAGGAGAGCCTCCACCGAGCTGGGGGGCACCTCCAGAATGTGCGTTGTGGAAGAAAACAGTCCCAGGGTGAGGGGGGCAGGAGAAACATGCAGCGCTGCCTGTATGCTTCAGGTGACCAGCAGAAAGGGGTCCCAGGATCCATGTTTGAGACCAGTGAACAGAGAAGAGCAGAAGCTGGGAAAAATGCTGGGGGCGGGGGGAGGATCAGTTAGCAGCCAGCAGTACAGGAAAGAGAGAGAAAGATCCCTGGAAGCAGCAGAACAAAGCCAGCCACCTGGCAGGAGAGGGGAAGAAAGGACCTGATGAGAAGCTGCAGCTTCTTCCTTTCCTGATGATTTGAGCTTGAAGTAGCAGCACACTTCTTGTGCAGATGCTTAAACAACATAAAAGCATACTGAAGTCAGCAGACTGCAAAACAGCCTAACAACATGGTGTAATTTCTGTGTTCCTGCTAGAGCTGGCCAGGATGTTTTTAACTAATCATATTTTTGGCAAAATATGCTGTTTCACCTAAATTAAGACATTTACTGGAACCTGTTTCCCTCAACAAAATTTTAAATGAAAACTCGACTGAAGACCAAGGTCATCCAGTGAATTTCGGCCACAGAAAGAATATCTGCTTCTGTTCTGCCCCATTTCCCAAAACACTTGAAAGATATTGTTTTTATTTCACTTGCTTACCAAATGAAAGTAAATCACAATTCTCAAGAAGTTTCATGAACAGGAATTTATGAAGAGAACCAAAACAAATCCAGTTCCCAGGTCATAAAGGCTAACTTTCAAAATCCCGTTTTATTCTAATCTGTTCACTCCATCCCAATGCCAGGAAAGGAGCGTCCGCATAAATCAGCACTGTGTAGACATTGGTCAGTATGTGGGTAAATGAGTCATGGAAAGGAGCAGGGGAAACATGGCCACTCTCCTCTCTTCAGGTGCAAGACCTAATAAACAGCAGTGCATAAACCTGAAGACTACTTTAAAAGGAAGATGGATTACACTCATGGAAGAGCTTCTGTAATTCGTTTTCATATTGATTTATCAGGACCTAATATTCATTTGGCTATCACTAACCTCATTTCCCTAGACATGCACTCATACTCAGTAGTACTTTTTCTGCCAAAGCTGAAAAACAGTTAACCTTTCTGAGACAGAAAACAGAACAAAACTGTGGTCCTTCCTCCTTCATTTGGTTTGTGGAGATTCTTGCAGCTTTATTTTAATGTATAATTTTCTTCTTTTCATTTTGAGAATGTCACTGCTATGCCTGCTAGCATTTGTTGCTTTGGTGGTTGATTTCCTGGTAATATTCAGCCAGAAAGTGTATTCTTGATATGATCTGTATAACAAATGTGTGTTAGACTTATTTTTTTAAAATCTTCAAATATGGTACTCATTATCCAGTACAGAGGCATAGATCACAGGAAGATGCCTTCAGGAGAAAATTGTTTAGGTAAAACCTGATATTAAGTTGTATAGAATCAATATTAATCTTTTAAAAATGTTTCTTAAAAGAAATGGGAATTAATTAGGTTCTTTGGCAGAGGTAAACAAAGTAATTTTACTATGCAGTGATTTCTCACTAAACCAAAGAGAATTGGTAGAAATTTCAGAAATGCCTCAGCAAACTCTGAAATGCCAGCTCTCAAAGGCAAGATTTTTGAAAGATGCTTAAACGCCTGATAATCTGAATGACTGCTGCAGGAAACTTTGAAAGTACGCTGAAATCAATGAGTTAGGCACCTAGACACAACTGAAATACCAGTCCAGCTAAATACTTATACATTTAATACCCTTAAAAATATCTGGGCCCGACAGCTTCAGCACTTATGAGAATACAAATTGGATTCCTAAATCGTGCACGTGCTTTTGGAACGCTTGCATACTATACCAGAATCAGATTAATTTCTGAATAATTTGATGAGTGGAGGACAGAAAGCAGATGTTATTGGTCTATTGTGATGTACTAAGTCAGAACTCCAAGTCTCTCAGGGGACTGCTGTATGGGGGCCAATTCTTTAAATATAAGGACAAAGTGAGGATGGCTAATGCAAATGAGGAGCTGGAAAACAGAAATGACTGTGTCCAAAAAGGATACAGTCACAACTGTATGTGCTCAAATAGGAGTAACTGGAAAACCCTAAGATTCTTAAAGAATTGGTGCAAAAAGCCCTTAGTATTACAGCAAAACCTACAAATGAATCAGTCCAGGCCATAGAAATAATGCATGAGAAAGAACCATAACCTTTATATAACATGGGGGGATGCAAATCCAGCTGTAGATGATATTGTGGTGAAGTAGAGAAAGATTATTTGGATGACAGACATAATCCTGGAATTCACCTTTTTTTAACAAAGTGAATTCAAAACAGAGAAGAAAGTTCAGTTCTCCTTAGCATCTCTTTCTGAAGATAACTTGTATTATTAATAAAAGACTAGGTTATATTCCTATGAAGAGAAAGACAGGCTTCTGTGTCCCAAGCAGATATGTTATTAGAGCTGATACTTTCCCATATTACAGCAACTTTTGAGGCTTTTAGTTTAGGAAAATGTAAAAGTAGGATTAAAGGATGATTCTAGAGACAGGAAAAGGAATAAGCAGTACAAAGGAGAAGTTATGAGGAATTTTCTTTAACAATACTTTTATATAGAGGTGGGGTTTTTTCATTTTCATTTGCATAGTCGGCTGGTCAGCTATTTTCTTTCTGGAAAATTGGTATGTAAAGAATAAACAAGGGAGCAAGAAAGCCTTGAAAAATGTGTATGTTAGGGATTTTTTTTTTTCAGGATATAATGTATAAAGGAAATTATAAGCTTAGTTTAGTAATAAAGAAGTGAATTTTAGAAGAACAACAGTCATGTTTCATTAACTGCTACCTTAAAGAGGACACTTGTAATGTCTCCATTTATAACTTGTAAATGTTACCAAACTCTAAATCCTGGCCCAATGAACTTTAATGCATGGAATAAGGGAGAGATTTAAACACTGAATTATGTTCATATTTAGTTCAATATTGGCACTATTCCTTTCCTACAGTTGAAAAGGAAGATCTGAGGGTTAAAGACCCCAGCTAATGGGAATAATGTCGATGAATGAAATTCAAGACATTAGTCAAGAGGTGTTGCAAGAACGTCTGATTGGCATCACTTTTGTGCTCAGTAATAAATACCAAAATGACGACGTATACCACACAACACAGGCATGTTGCGTTTATATGAGTAGCAGAAGTGTGCAAAAGTTTGCATATGCACCATGGGTTACTAAATGTGGCGCATACTGTTACAGCTGAACGTATACATGGAGCTGTTCCCAGGTTCTCTCATCTACGCTCTGAAATGTTGTATGTAGCTAAGCAAACTGTCAGGGAAGACAGTAATAGAACCATTATGGAACAAAAGTAGGATGCAGGTGACTGAGAAATTTGATATTATTGGAGAGACAGAATTAATTCTTGTCTTAATAGTTCCAGAGAAAGCTAAAGATCACATCCTGAAGAATGCAAAGGTGAAATGTTAAAAGGTTTTATGATAATGCTAAAGCAGACAGACCATTAAAAGTATCTGAAGTTTGCAAAGCTTTACGAATTCAAGTAAATGACGAGCCAGGATTGAGGAGAAAACGCCACAAGAACTTTTTGATACTTGCTTAATCCTTGATAGTCTGAATAATGATAAGTGCCCAAACAGGGTTGGTAATTTAGAACTGATATTTACGAAAAAAAATCCTAAATGAGTAGTACAGACCTATACACTCAGTAACATTAAAGGAGAAATATCAATAAGAAATTAGATACTTACACATAATTTAGAGCTATTTGAAGTTGCTGAAGGCAGCATAGTTTCAGGAAATAAATTTTTCCTTCACTGGCATGCATTCTGGCCAGAGGGAAGAAGAATTGAGTTAGCCTGCTGGTAAAAACAAGAGAGAATTTTAAGGAAGCTTTGAATTAGTCCTAAACTACAGTATGGCTTCTCCCCAAATTTGAAGCTCATAAATCATGTTCTAGGCCAGGTTTGGGATAATTTCTTGGTAGATGAATGAAGTATTCAATGGGAATTTATTTTGAAGTCACCCATACTAGCATGCTAACAATTCAACCAGCTCTTCATCCTTACCAAAGACTTTCATTTTACATATATTATGGAGCCATGAAAGTTATCTGAATCTGTATGAGCCAACATAAAGGTAGATGAGTTTTACCATTGACGAGCTTTGCATCAACTCATGACAGTCACTGTGATACACTGTCCAGCTTTGAGGTAAGCTCTGAATTTCTGCAATGAAATTCAGTGTTTGAAGAACTACTAGTGGGCTAGCAGAGCTTCTACAATGTCTTGGGTAGTTCCCATTGTGTTAGGACACTTTATGACTTATAAGCCAAAAAAAAAAAAAAAAAAAAAAAAAAAAAAGGATTTGAGTAGGACTATTTTATCTTCAAAAGGACCATTGCTGAGGGAGAAATGAAAGTATGTTGTTAGCTCAGGATACTCAGAAACTGTTTGTATTTGGAACAACAGATCAGGTAGAGGTTCATATTACCAAAGACCTTTTTTAACTGTTTGATTTCTCAAGAACAGTGAGAGAAACTCAGTGGGCAATAAGACAGACTCAAGTACATAAACTATATTATTGCTTTGAACTCGGACAGTTGCAAACAGAAAATCACCGCAGAAGCCCTAGGTCAAACCACCAGACAGCTGGAGGTCCATTTCTCCACCACTAGCCCTTCTCCCTGACTTTCAGATAAATGAAGCAGTGCACAAAACAGTTATTAGATTAGCAGAGGTAACACCCTAAAATTAGAAGGAACTTCCAGATTTTCATCAGAGAACTAATTTTCCTAAGTGATAAAGCTTTAAATGACAGTGTAAAAGGCGTGTATTTCCAGACAGCCTAAACATCTTGTGGACAAAGAAGTGAAAACTGCTGCCAAGAAAAGTTTGGCCATACTGTAATACTGAGAGAGAAGAGACAGTGAAATAAATATATTAGATTCAGAAGAAGTTTCTACAACAGTTGTCATCAGGAAAATCCTTCCCATCCCTTTCTGGGAAAAAAAAAAAAAAAAAAAAAAAGAATTAGAATATTACACTTCCCATCCAAACCTGAGAAGCAGCCATCTAAAGCAATTTTGACTGGTCTGGCTTACTTTTGGCAGGCTGTGAGATCAGGGAGGGATCAAGGAGGTGTCTCACTGGTGCAGACCCTGAGCCGGGGCAGGTTTACTGTTTGCCACAGCCGCTGGTATTACAAAGGCGTAGACTTGTCACATTGCAATCAACGATTCAACAGGATTTAAAAAGCAGCAAGCATGGAGAGGCTGTTGAATTCACAATCTGAATATTACCCTAGAAGAATAGATATCATTGGGCACGGTTCCTATCTGGAAGAAGCACGTCATTTTTCCTGTATACGGCACACTAACATAAACCCACAGTCTTCCCTGCACAAATAAAAATAATAGGTTCCTGACCCATGTAGAGTTAGGATTTCTTTTAACAAAGCTTTCTTTATTTCAGTCATGGAGCAGTTAACCTGGCATGAAAAGACGGGTGTACAGGTAGTATCTTTTCAGCTCAGCAGTGACTGGTTTAATAATTCTCCTAATACTCCTGTCCTGACTTCAGCACATGGAGAAAAATCGAGGAGACTTGCACAACTGTCTTTGCTGAGAGTGCTGTGAGTGCAACCTGCCCACTTGATAATTCCTTCTTTCACATTAATAGCATAAACAGTAGTTTATGGTTTATCCAGCCACCTGGATTTCCTTATCCGGATTTTTGAAAATATATTAAGAACAAATTCAACCCCTTGTTGGTTTTGTATTTTTCTTTCAATGTTAATTACATTAGGTCTTGAGTGCTAGCTTAACAGAGTTTAATTGTTTGTTTTCTCAGAACACCTTGTCCCTTGAGAGCCAGGGATCTGGATTGTTCAAAATATTTGCATGTCTTAAGTAGATGATGGACTTTAAAGGAACTGGAATTAGTGAAATACCCTCATGACAGAGAGTTTATAGATATCCCTGAGATGGTGTTATTTAGAAGAAGTATTGTATTTCCAAAGATATTAGATTGGTTGTGCTTCTCCTAGAGCTAGGTGTCATGTTTTTTTGTCTATAAAATATGGAAATTGTTTTCAGGTCTGGAGCTGAAAATAATACCTGGGTGATATATTCAAGAGAGTGTCTGTACTTGTGTCTCAGCTAGTAATCATGTTTATAAGGCTGTCATTATTGGTCTTGGTTTGAGCCCTGTTAATATATATGTATTCTTCAAAAGAGAAGTACAACATAACATTTTCAAGTCTTGCAAAGTAAACTATCATCCGATGCCTTCATGTTAAGAGAGGGAAAGCGAGCAACGAAAAGACAGGGAGCTGTTTCTCATTAACTATTGTAAGATGTCAGCAAGATTAAGGTGTCAGGGTATAGAAAGATGAAGAAGAAAAGAATTACTTAGCAAATAGGCATAAATGAATATAAAATGTGAATAGAGGGTTCTAGCTCCTTCTGAGGGTAAAAATAGGCCAGTAGACATCACATTGTGCTACCATCAACTCATCCACTCGATCCTGACCTTCATCCTTATAGGTGAGACCGGTGGGAGCAAAATGTTACCATATAGCCAATGCTGGGAACTTTCAGAACCATTATTTCTGAAAAGAAATGAATATTCAAAGGCCCCTTTGACATAATGAAGGTTAAACCCTATATAGAGTTTTGCAGGCCCATGTGAGTGCTGTCTGGCTGGGCTTTAAAAAAAGGCTGAGTTCAGTCTGGCTGTGAGCTGCCTGCCAGCTCTGTGGCCGTGGTCACTGTACGGCTGAGCCCACGTTTATACTGGCAAGAAACAGAGTATTACATTGCATCTCGCAAATACAGCTATACAAGGTGGGCAGAACAATAGGTCTGTTAAAAAAAAATCATATAGACATATATACACACAGAGAAGTCGCTTGCCTGCAAATTATTTCAAAACTGACTCTTAGAAACCACTTCAGGTATTGCCAGTTAATACATGCAAATTGCCATCTACGTACCTGTCATCTTGCCTGGAAAATATTTTACTTCAGTGACTGAACAGTGTTTGCAGCTGTACCTGCTAAGGAGAGAAAGACGACACCATTTTATCCAAAGGCCAAGTAATTCCAGGCAGAAACCGCTATTAGAAGCCTGCTTTTTAGGAGGAAATCAGCAATAAAAAAAGGCAACAGACAAATCATTGGCTGACAACAAACATTATAGTAGTAACATGGTATCACTTCAGAAAATTATTATTATCCTTGTGCAAATGAGACTTAGCAAATTATGGACAGCAATTTTGAGTTGTTTTCACCTGCGTTTAATTCATAGTGGTTACTTTTAAGTATTAGTGGCCTTCCATACCTACACCTAGGCTGTTGCTCCACGGCCATGAGTAGCCTACTTCTACTAAATGTGTGCAATAAATTGTAAGAAACCTTTGTTTCTGAAACCTGGGACCACTTCTAACACCTCACATTGATTTACTTTAGCCAAACTGACGTAAACCCCAATATAATTATTTCATATCAGATTTATAGGGATAGAAAAAGATATATCTGTTCCCTCAGCAACAGTTTCAGTACAGAAATTGCGGAGGCAGAGAATATTAGCTTGTGCCCAGCCCTCAGCAATAATAGTTACAGAGATTTGCAACTGAAGATACTAGATGAAGGCTATGTAGACATTGCGCAGAGATGACTAAATCACACTTTTAACACTGATGAGAGCTATTTAGTTTCCACAGAATGTTAGAAAAAGGAATATGTCAATGCCGCAAACCCAGTGTAAGGTATTTACTTCACACTTTCATTAAATTGATAAAAAAAATAAAATCTTATGTCTCTTTCTACCAACGTACTTGCAGTCAATGTGTAGATCAGCCATGACTTTGCTTTGCATTTAGCGAGGTGCCCTTTGCTGTATGGCTGATAACAATGCTGGCGATTGCAAAAAGATAGCAAAAGAAAGCTTCATTTTGATGGCTGAGTTCGTAGCCCTTTGTTACCCACAGTTATAAAGGTGCTCTTTGCTATGCTTTCATCTTTTTATTTATTTGGTTTGGAAATGTCCCTCTCTTTTCCATTGTTATAAAAGCTTCGCTCTGTTTCCCATCTGCTGTCTTTGAGAGATCAATTGGAGAGCATTCATCAGTGGAAACGTGAGGCTTTTGCCACAGTTTCTCTGAAATTCATCTTGCCAGTCACATGCAAACTGAAATGGGTCAGTTTTCATCATCCTTGGCATTGAGCCTCTGTACTCTCCCATGAGCCCTGTCCAATAATTTAAGAGGGGTGGGAGTGGGAAACAAATTATGTGACTATTAATTCCAGTTTTCTTGTTCAGATGCCAGTACATCAAAAATAGATCTCCCTGGGCCAGAGCGCTTTGTCATGTTATCTGGAGTAACACTAGTTTGTGAATTATGTCTGGTCAGTTTAGTGTCTCAGTTTGGTCACATTCATCTCTTTGACCGCTGCCTTAATCACTGAACTCTGCCATCTCATTTTTCGTCTTGCAGAAAGAAGCTGTCTGACTTTTTGTCTCGTGCCTGGCACAGTGATTGCTCTGTTGACCCCGCAGCAGTCAGAAGAACCCGGAGGTCTTACAGGCGGGAGCAGGACCAGCCACAGTGGGTACTGTCTTATCAAGCTTAACTATCTCATCCATTCCCTAATGACCATGCAAATAGCACAGTAACCCCAGATGATGTAAGCTATCCCAATTCACATACCTTAGCAGGTTAACAACTTGCTGGAGGACTAATTCGGACTTAGTTGTTAGTAAAAATAAAAGCTTTGACATACTTCGTAAACTAATAAGTGTTAAAATATGTTTTTACAAAAAAATAAAAGTTGTATTTAAAATAGAGCCTTCTTCTACTAAATGTGCGCAATTCAGAAAAGAAAAAAGTCTTTCTACTGTGGAAATCTATAAAAAGTATGGACCGGAAACGAATCTATCTGCTACTGCTAGAGAAGTTTATAGTAAACACAAGCACCTAGATACTGTTGTATGGTACCAACTCTCAAGATATTTTAGAAACTAGCCTGCACACAGTGCAAGAAATATTAGGTTGCTTATAGTATCTCTTTATCTAGAGGCATTTAGAATGACATTTTCTTAAAAAAAAAAAACAAAAAAAAACCTGTACCTTTTAGTCTTTTTCTTGGAAAAGAACTCAGATCATTGGGTTTTATTTCTGCCATAAAGCAACAAGGGAACGTAGTCCCACATGAAAACATGAGTTTTGGGGTAAAATGAGGACTAACTGTTAATAAAGACAGAAAAAAAGTCTAGCACATTTCTTTCCCTCCAGTCTCACTTTGTCAGCCCTTTCCATTATTTGTCTTTTACAGTTGCCTCTGATTTTTTAGCTTCCCTGATAAAAACAAGTGGTTTTTATTTTTTTCCTCAGAAACTAAACAAATAGATAAACTACATTCCCATGAAAAAGCAGCCCAAGTTCATGAATATATTCCTATTGCTATGAATTCCTTTGTGCTATTGAAAATTGCAGAAGTCGATAAACCTAAGATTTTGACAGAAACTTACTATGAACCGAAAAGTGTAGTTAGGCAACAGCCTCCCAGAGATGTGTCACAATTTTGAGAAATGTGTCAGGATTTTATTTCTCCTTATATGGAAGTTGTCTTAAAAATAGAAATATATTTATATGTTGTAGAAGGCTGACATTCCAGGACACCGCGTGATGAATTAGATGCACTCATAGTGCTGGTAAGGGCGCTTCACAATTAACGCAGCTATATCTGGAGAATTTACCCATCCTTACAAGAGGGACTGAATAAGAAGAAAAGTTGTCCAAAGGACAGCAGCTGCAAATAGCATACTTTTTCGAGAACTCATATGTAATCAAGATTCCCAGCAAATCAAGGGATTTGTTAATAACGCAATATAAGTCACTACTGGCTGCTTTTGAATCTGTTACAGAGGCTGCTACATTGCTCAAAATAGAACAGAACAGAATTGTACAAACACTAAAGTCAACTTTCTAGTAAGCAGATTTTAAAACACAGTTTGGTTTGTCCTAACAGGATCTTCTTCAGTCGATAGTAGAGAAATAGGAGAATGGAATAGATGGTGAAATATGAGAACTAATATTTTCATGGAAAATCTTACTTGCTTCGACATGGCAGATAGCTCTTGAACATTACTAGCCAACCAAAGCAATCAGTAAAAGTTGGGTTTCCTCCTATACTGGGCATGGATGTTCCTTTGGGAATCCCAGCAGCTTTGCAAAAACCAGTCTCTCTGTCCATGAGGCTATGACTGAAACAGATATTAAAAAGAAGCTGAAATATAGATTAGGGTCTACTTTGGGGGGAAGAACCAAGAAGAGCTAAGATGTGAATTGAAACCAGTATTTCATTGCCTAAAGGTCAACTGTGTTGAAAATGGTGAGAAATTTAGAGGAAGAGATAACTTTGAAAGAATTGCCCTCAAGACATCATGTAGCCCATCAGAACAGTAAACCTCTGACTGCCCTTAACGAGCTTTTTCCAGGAGTTTAGTTACAAAAGTTTATTTCCTCAAGGCAAGTTGTCAGCAAGTATTCTGTTCAAACACTTCTGAGTTTCTTGTGAAGAGATACACCATAGATTTAGAGACAGAAATGACAAAGGTCAGTTCAAGAGTGGAAGAATATCTCAAGCTTCCTAACCTTTGCTTAGGCACGGTCAGAGAAAGGAATACCTTTCTACATAAAAGAAGGTCATAACGACCACTGTGTTAGTACCTTGCTATATCAAAACCCCAGTGTTGACAGCATGCCCATGCCAATAGAAATGTCAATGAAATAGTGAGGAATAACTGCAGTTTTGAAAGGCCTCTGTTTGTCACTGCTTGGGCCGTCTGGCTCTGTCAGTGAAATACTGGTGGAGGAAACATTGCTGTTGAGACTTGCTGTCAGTGCCCGTAATCAGTCTGGCCTGTGACAGAATAAAAGCAGGAAAGTTTTAGGAAATTGCATATAGCCTGGTCTTTGCTTTGGGAAATTCCTTTGGAGATCAAGTACACTAAGAACAGGAAACTGCTACTCTACCCAAAGACCATTCTTCTGAAGGGAAGAATTGATCCCACAGTCTGTGCAGCACAGGGTAGACATTTCTACTGTTTGAAGGAGGAAGATTTATCTCTCCTATGGATGCCTTCTCTTCCAGACATGGCAGTAATCAATGTCCAAAGCAAGACTAACATGGAAAAAATCAAGGTTTTCTCATTTACTCAACGTGCAAGGACCCAGGCTGCATGTATGTACAGACATAACTAGGGTACACTGCAGGTGCCTGCACTCTTACACTCTAACTTCTCATACGGGTTCTGCCTATGCCAGGCAGATTCTCCAGACTCGTTGCTGAAGCGTAAAGGTTAAGCAGACATCTGAATGGAAGGCTGTGATTAATCAGAAACAGGGCTGATTTTAATATGGTTTGCATAAAAGAGAAAAATACAAAAGAACATTAAAGTATCATGTTGAGGTATCATGTCCAGGAGAGAATGTAACTCTCCAGGGTCCCAAAAGAGTGACAACTCTCTAACTCCAACCTAGAGTAATCTCCAGGTGGAGACCGACTTGCAGCCCTCTGTTGTAGCTTTCTTGCTTATGAAATGGATAGGATTTCTCTCTGTCTCTTACTAATCTAATGATGTTGTCCCAATTTTCAAATCAGATGATGCTGGAAAGAACTTCTATTTCATTTCTGCAGTTGTAAAAAGGACGAGGAGAACTTCAGGGTGAGCTATCGCTCCAGCCTAAGGAGACCTAGAAGCACCAAATACAAGCCATACTGGGAAGAAATAAAACTGCCTGGTCCAGGGGGCTCAGAGGAAAAGTCCAAACTGTTCTGAAAAAATTGCATACTTTGAAGTAATGATAAGTAAACAAGTGGACCTGCTACCTCTTGCACTGCCTGGAAAAAAAGCTACACTCCTTGGGATAATCAGCGCTGAGCAGAATTTAACAGAATTAAGACAACACTTACAAAGTGTATTTGGGTCTCACAGACAAAATTTAAAGAGCAGAATGATTACATATATCCCAGAATTTACTTAACAGAACATCTCAGTAGATCAATCACTACGTGATTACTTTAACTACCACAAGAAGGATATAAGGAATGTAATGCAGCTACATAGATGGCTATCTCACATTATTACTTGAAGAAATCCTGTAAGAAAAAAAAAAAAAAAATGGACAGAAGGACTAGCAGAAAATATGAAAGAAGTGCTTATGGAGTTAGGTGCAATTTGCAATACAGGTTGCAAATGAAATATACAGTGTGTCAATATTTTCTTTAGAGTCTTAGATTAAAGATTTAAATGGTAACTTTGAAGATGGGAACAAGAGAGCGAGAGTTGCTGCTGGCAGAATACTGCAGCTATAGGACATATTAACAGTGAAATTGTAGTGATTTTTAACCTCCAGTTTAACACATTTAACAGCAGAGACTAAATTATTCACAAAATTGAAGTAGTTGATTGATCACCACATCTTTCAGTTGGGTAGGCTGATATAGGCTAAAGTGGCTGGGAAGTAGATTCCTCAATAAGTGGAATGAATAAGTCAATGAATAGCTTCATTGTTGGTCCCCAAATGCTCTACCTCAAATTTAGTCACATTAGGAATCAATCCCAGTCAGGTTTCTTTCTCTTTTTTCCTTTACCAGACTGGAAATCTTGGGAATCATGTAGAACCCGGATGAAGAATAATTTGAAATTATATTAGCATTGAATTCACACTGAACAAAGAAATAAATGTGGGTAGACCAAATGTATATATACTTGGATTTTCTTTCTTTTGAAAAATATTTTGTGTATTAGCAAAAGTTTATACAGCTCTATCTCATTTTTCCCAGTAAAATCATAGCTCATTGATTAAATTCACTGCTAACTCTCTGCAAGAGGGAAATTAATGGTTCAAGGAGACACATAAGTGCATTTTAAGGATTGCTACGAAGATAGAGTAGAGGCGTGTGTAGCCAAGAGACTATAGCACTTTTTTGCGGAGCAATAAAACACATAATGAACGTGGTCTAGGCCTGATGAATGGCAGCCATCTGCACCCTCCATCCTGGCACCTAAAAGGTGCAGGCTTCCTCGTGGTTTTTCTCTATTTATTCCATGCTTATTACGCTTCACAGTAGAAGACACAACTTGCATTGTAATAATAGGTGCTGTAAAACACCTGCTAGTTAAAGGGGACTTTTCTAAACTAAGAATGGCCCGAGCCTAACCAGGATTAGATTATGTTACTGGGACCTCAGACAATGATGCTCTCATTTGCTCAGAAAACCTTCTGGAGAAGGTGTTCAAAAGGCAGGATAAATAGAATAAATAATAAAATCAGAACTTTCAAGTGAACTTGCCTTGTCCTTGTGCTGTCTTTGAAAGAGATCCATATATGTGTTTTTAAAGGCTGTTCCAGTGGTTAGAGTAACGCATGACATCTGCATTTGACTTCTAGCACAAGCATAGGGTTTGTGGCAAGAATCATTGCTACTTAAACTAGTGTTTTGATATTTCAAAAAAAAAAAAAAAACAACTTTCTCATGGCAGAGATTATGGCAATATGAGCTGAGGGTCTAAGCTCATAGTCATGCACAAGGACTAGGCTGCTTTGCCATCTCCTGTTAGGCAGCATGACTATGACATTCAGGGTATCGGCTCAGCTCTCTAATTGGCATGGTACTTTCTCTGGGACAAGGCCGCTTAAGTAGCTTGTATTTGTACAGCACCTAGCACTGTGATTTGTGCGGAAAGCACATAGTACAAATAATATATTGTAATGGTAATGAATTCCTAACTGAAAAGGTACATGGTTACTGCTATTTCTGGAGATAATGATTTTGAGAACTGCCTATTTCTTCTCACTGCCAGTTAATCTCACTGGTTGTTTAACGTTGGCTCTATCATTCTGAACAATATAAATCGAGTAGTAACATAAATCTGCCTTTTTAACAAGTCTAGAGCAACTGTTAAGTTTGATGTGACAACTGTGGTGTCTGCTTAGCTTAGCAGAAGTTATGACAGAGAGTCCTAGAAGATTTCAAGTGTGTTTATTAATTTGATATAAAATGCATGAAAGAAGCATACAGAGTTACTTCTTTGTTTCCTCCTCTCAAAATTGCAACTGGGCCAGTAACTCTTAATACAAAGTTAATTTAGTCAAGATACTTGAGAGCCACTTGGCTCTGTTTCTAAATTCCTCCCTTTGTCCTTCACAAAGCTCTTTGAAGTGTTACTCTGCGAGGTGGATGTTGTAATGAGCCTATTTCTAAGAGGATCAAAGTAGCAGAGCTGCCCAAAGCAGCATCAAAGATACACAACAGAGAGCCCTTTAATGAGCAAGAGGGACATGACTGTCTTTTCCCCAAAAATAAAACCCTAAAACAGGATTTAGATTAAATATTTAAAATTGAAAATTATTTTATTTTGTCTGGAGCTTGCTAGCAGAAAGCAAAAACCTCAAAGAGAAGAGGATACTTCTCCATCTGGCTCTGCTAAAATTTAATGACTGTCATTTGCTCGATGCTCCACCATCACTTAATGAAGTCCAAATACCTGTGGCCTAAGCTAAAGGTGGCAGCAGCAGCCGGCATGGGCACAGGCAGGATAGCAGCCTTGTACTAGAGCGGATTCCTTTCCCATGGATATGAAAATAGAAAGCAAACATACGGCAGGAAGCTGTGGCGAGAGAAGACAGCTTGGAGGGGGAGTAGGGGGGAAGGGTGGGAGAAAAAAAAAGAGTGGGAGGGAGGACTGGACATGTAAATTATGTGCCAGGAAATGAATTCCTTATAATGTCTCTTGCCAGAAGCTAAATCCTAGCAAATGTAAGTTTTCTTTTTTCCCTTTCTTTTGCTCTTTCCTCTGTTCCTCTGAGGGTCAGGGAGGAAGGAGCAGGGACAGGAAGAGGGGCGACTCAGTGTTTACTTACTTATTGTGTGACTAAAGTGCTATAAGATCCAGCTTTAACATTAGGAGGCATGTGACCCCATAAAAGTGACGAACAGGATAATATCCTGCTTCTCATAACACACGGTTTTTCAACTTACTTTATTTGGCCACGGGGATCTTTCAGTGTGTTCTAGGGATGAAATACCAGGAGAAATGTGTTTCTGTTCAGAGGCTGGATGTCCTTATTGCACTGTGTTCAGTAATGAAATGGGAGGCTTATTTTGTTTGACTTGATAGCTATCTGTGCAAATATTGCCTCTCTTTAGGCTTGTGTTTGTTTAAGAAATCACCTACTGCATCTGCCAAGACTGCAGAAATGCATGCCACTGACCTGTACTTAACTTGGGGATAAAATAAGAAGACTTGTGCTTAAGTGCTTAAGGTTAAACCTGTATGTAGGGGTTAGGGTTTTTGTTTGGTTTTGGTTTTTTGTTTTGGTTGGGGTTTTTTTGGGTTTTGGGTTTTTTTTTTGTTTTTATTTTTTTTTTCCCCAGAATTTAGCAGAAACCATCTGTCAGAAAGTTAAAAATCCTTACAAGCAAACCTTTGGCTGCTGAGTGAAGTACACTTCTAGCTTGTGAGAAATATGTGATTCAGAGAGCAGAATTACTGATGAAACTGGACACAAAGTAATTATATACTATATTAACATTTAATGAGCATTAAGCATGAAACGTAGCCCAGACTTCTTTTTTCCTTCCCAACCCACGTAGTTTGGGATACCATATATCCTAGCATGAGCAACACCATGGACAAAACCAGTGCCGGTTTCCTTGAAGAAACCTTGTGGGTATAAGTGTTGGACACTTCCAGATGTAAAGAACATATATCTTCTCAGATTTTTTTTTAATTAACTGCAACACTACAATGGTTATGGAAGTTTGTACGTTGCAGAATTTTGTAACTTAAGTAAGTAAAGTTAAATAAGATGTTGCCTTTCAGCAAAGGGTGCTTAGAACCCAGGAGTTTCCAGTGAAAGAAAATTGGCTGGGAAGCACAGCTCCCAGTTTCCTTCCTTTGCAGGGTACAAAGTGCACAGCTCTTCCTAGAGTGCTGTTATCTTTGGAAATGTAAATATCTATGAATGCTTGTATCATACTGAAATCAGTGAAAATCAGTAAGTCCTCAGAGTTTACTAACTTTCTGCGTATCCGTTTCTAATCAGGATTTGGTAACCTAACAACAATCTGAGAAGATCTTGAGCATCATGACTTGGTTGACGTTTTAATGGCAGATACAACTTCTAAGACATTGATAGCACATAGACCTTCTAAAGTTGCCCACTGTAGAAATAGTATACACACACAAATGTATATATATGACATATATTTCATAATCCATATGTTGTGGGTTCACCACTACTGAATTGCTTGAAAATATTTTGATGCTACGAGTGAAAACAGAAATTCTTAGCATCCATATGCTTCTTTAATGTTTCCATTTCTAGCTCCTAGAATTTAAAGCCCTGAAGAACATAGAATATATAAAGAATATAGTAACAGGAAAAGATAGCCTTTGCAATTTCACATAGATATGAGATAACATATAAACAGAAGAACAAAATGAAAAGGATATCAAATGAGGTATCCAGCTCTTGAACTTACTTGGATTGTTCAAGACTAATCTCCGCAAAGAGCATCGGTCAAAGCTTCGATCCACAGGAATTTGTGTGCAGAAGAGGTGCAGGACCTACATCATTCTGCTTTCTTCATCTGGTATGAAATATGTTTGATTTAAAGTGATTGTCTAGAGCTGTCCCACCTCAATGCCAGCTCTACATAGTGCCTTAAAAAAAAAAAAAAAAAAAAGAAAATTTATTTTTAAGAATTACTTATTCCCTGAATGTTAAACCATTTTTGCGCACCATGATTTCTATTGATTTCTTCTGCTCCAATACCACATTCTGGTAATGCCCTAACTCAGGTATAACAACTTTTATGTAAGAATGTTTTACTTCCCACATGGACAGAAAGAATCCCTAAGATTCTTTTAAGCACTCAGCTTGTATTCTATTGATCTACTTTCACTACTAACACAGATTAAATATATTTAAAATTAAAACAATTTGTTTTAATTGGAAAGCAGAGTTCTACTCAGCCTTTACAAGCAGTAATTTCTTAACAGTGCTCGTTCAAGCATTTTTTACTGTACCTGTAAGTTGGCTACATCTTGAATTGGAAATTCTGGGTACGAAATGAAAAGGATGTTTCCCTGAAAACCATATGATTAGCTAGTGTTATGTTCCGGCATGTTGCGCGCCCAGGAATTTACTGTATTGGTTTAGTTAGACAGTATCTGAGCTATTTGCTGCACTATTGCTGATATAAGGCTGCTAAAACGAAGAGGAGAACATGTAGTAAGAGGTGCTACAATAAGCGCTCCACAAAATCTTCCATGCAGTGCAAAACCAACTTGCAGCTTTCTCACGTATTAGTTTCTAAATCTAAGTTTTCAGTACCGTTAGTCAGAGCTTTCAAAGAGTTCTCTGATAAACTAGTAGTTGCCAAGTCCTTTTTGAGTAGCAGTTTCCTGTGAGTCAATGAGAAACCTTCCTCCAAAAAGACCCTTATGCCAGGCCAGACTCAAGAACAGTTCTGGTTGTCAAACTATAGCAAGGACCTACCTGGAAGCTGCAGAACAGTCAAGGTACAATAAGCACTGTCAGTTACTTCCCCTGAAAAAAAGCATAATAATTACCATAGGCTGTAAATACATCAGATTACGTTTAAACATCAAACATGCATATCTTTCTACAGATAACCCATATGAAATCTTACTGTGTCATTACAGTTATTGATAGGATGTAATTTTTGTAAAGTGATGAGGCACCTAATTATGATACTTGAATGAATCTGATATAATAATGCCTTCATTGTCAAATACACGTATGAAGAACAGGAACTGAAAACCAATGCGTTTTGGCACCTCTGTGCTACCCAGAATTATGAACCAAGATGCCTGAGTAGAGCAGTTCTGGTCTAATGTCCTGTCAAATTATTTTCCAAACCACTATATTCAATGGAAATTAAGATGGATGTCATACTCTTATGCAGTGATAAACATTAGTTCAGATCCCATGGCCTCAGGGACTCTCTGTAGCTGCATCACCTGAAGAAAGCTATCTTTGATGCTTTAGCACCCTTTTTGAAAAACAGGGCAAAACTACCCACACGCAATACAATTACCACAGGTTTGTAATAGGGATTCACAAGCAAACCATACTGGAAATATTGTGGGGGCTGGTGAAATGTTTTGGGTTTTTTTGTGTTAACATGTTTTACCTGCCTTTGAAGCACTGAGTATCTAGCTCCTTCTCTGCCTTTAAGAATAAGGAAGTTTTACCAGGTAGCCCAAATAGAAAATTGGCAGGGTAATTATCAGAAACAAAGACATCTGTCAAAAGGAATTGTAATTTTTTTTCATGCTTCTGATGTATACTGAGACTGAGTCTTTACGAAAATCAAATTGTTAAATGATTTGCTTGACCTTGTTAAAAACATTTCACTTGTGAGTCAAAGTTGTCAACCGTATGACATTGCATAAACAGTTTACTTCGAATATAGCAAGGCGCTATATTCGAAGTAAGGTGCTCAATTAAACTTATGAACACTGAGTTTTAAGATTTTTTTAGTCATACTGTGCATTCTTGAGAAGCTGAAATTCATAGATATAGCTATTATATTTTAAAATAAAGGGTAAACCTGCCTATCTGAATATCACAAATTATGCCACGGTCAGTGTAGAACTTATGTGTAAATCGAGCTGTTTGGTCAAATTCTGTGAGCCTATAAAACATATTAAGTTTTATTTAAATGGTGTGTTTTACTAAATAATTTCCTTTACACTGTAAAGCATTCATTTAAACCTGGTAAGAATGCACTCTTTCACCTTATTTACTTATTTATACGTATTCCCAATTTCTTGTCTAGGGGTATCAGCAGGTTAAGGATTGGACAAACTCACGGTCAATGGGTCATCAACTGGACTAAAAGGGGGTACGTTCCTGCCTAATCCTGAAACAGCTAGTACCACAATTCTGGATGTCAAGGAGCCAAGGGGACTGGACTGCTGTAAACATGTAGACTCACGTGTCCTTCCCTATGGCCATTCTAAGAAATAGTCTTGAGATAGATGGGCCACTGCTCCGTCCCAGTAGAGCGTTTCTTCCTTTCTTAAGTGTAAATAATAACAGCAACAACAATAATAAAAGATAAGCAAAAAAANCTTACCTCTTTGTTCTTTTGTGTAAACTTGTCTTTCTCTTCCTACTGTAAAAATCACCAGAGAAGTGAATACTGAATAAATATACTTGTGACTAACACTGATTTATAATGCAGGGTCACAATTAAGCCCAAATCCTGCTTTTCTCTTTTCAAAAAGCAGCAGCATTTTTTAAGGCGATTAGTAATTGCAGTGTCTTTTCATTTGACAATATGAATGATTCCTAGTGTGGACAAATAAAGAGAAAAAATGCAACAACAAACAAGTAACACAATAGTTCTTTTGTGACCACCACCAACACAGAAAAATATTATTTTCCTTTCCTTCATTCATTTGCATATGTATTTATTTGCAGAAGGCAAAACACGACTATAGAGATGATTTAAATTCTGAAAGATACAAAACTTGGATGGCTTAGTGGAAAATTCTCAGAAATAATCTTGATGAAGTGGTTTTATTCATCTCATTCTACTTTTCTCAAGGGCTGACATATGCATAAAAGGGGAACATGATCCCTTGCACATGTTCTTCATGAGGACTGCATGTAGCACAATCATTAACTTAAAACAAGCTTTGCTGACTCTTACTCAGAGGCATTGCTGTATCCAAGCCAAAGGAATTCAGACTGGCATTTCTCCATCTCCTCTGATCAGTGAACAGGGTGAAAGGACAATCCTGTTTCCCTACACCAAGTATTACAGGGTTTCAGTGGAGCTGTGTGATCTGTCCCAACAGCTCTGCTGTGCAGTGTGGGACAGTTTTAAAGTCACCTTCCTTTCCTGTGCTGCTGCAGGCTGAGGATGCTGATAGACAGAGAGGGATAGATGAGAGGGCGGAGAGCTGGGACTGTGCTTCACTAGGCACTGCTAGCACAGCAAGAGCCTACCAACACCAGCCACCAACACTTCAGCAAATCCCCCTTCTTTTGTTCATTGGGGAACATTGCAATTCGACCATATACAACATTGCGCTGTCTATGTGTGAAGGGAACTGGATTTTCTCCTGGGAGAAATGGAAACCACAGGGTGGTCACATCAGCTCCCAGAGCGATAGCATTAACTGAGGGCACAGAAACGTATCTGTGGAGACAACAGCTCTTTATCGAGTGAGGATTGACAGCAGAAGCCCTTATCCCTCACAGTCGCCTGGCTTTGCTCTAGTGCCCTCTCTGCTGCTTTTGGGTTTTCCAAAGGCTCTGCCTCCTATTCTTCCTTCGACTGCTTTCCTCCTTTGTGAGGTTCTACCATATGGTCCTAAACCTTGACAGGGAAGATTCACCTCCAGGTTGAAACAAGCCAAACATATGGAATGCTATTTCAGAAGTGAGGGGTGAGAATCATCTTTAGATGATTAGTAACCCTGGTTACTGTTTTGTGCTCCTAAAGAAAGCCATTTGCAATGATCAATAAACTAAGCTAACCAGCACATTTTGGAAAATGGAAAATCCAGTCTCTACAGAAGAGTTTTTTCCATAACAAAGCCTGTAAATTTTTTGATTCAAAACTAATTAATCTATTATAAAAATCACCTTGGGTGAAATCCAAGCCAAGCAGTTGATTTTTCAGAAAAAAGCATTCTTTTGTTTTGAGTCAGTTCAACTTCTTTCAGCACCCACCTGAGCTTCCCACACTGTCTTATGGGAAGTGGGCTGGAATATTCCCCTTCGAGCCAGCTTTCCTTGTCTGATATATCTCCCAAATGCTTCAGTATCTTCCATCCAGTTAAACATCAAGGGTGAACTACAGAAGTAAACATATGAATGGTACCTGACAGGATAAATGGAGTAAGGAGAGCTCCAACCTTACTGGAAGTAATAAATATTTTATAAGAACAAAAGAATAATTATACCAGTGCAGACAAAATGTTCTTTCAGTATACATTTGTAGTTTTACAGTGGTCAGTTGAAGAGGTAAGAAGATACAATAAAATTAGAAATTAATTGCTTCTTCTGACATATTGCCCCAGCTCCCGAAGATGTGCCGCTTACAGGACTTCCTGAGCTACAGATTGCATCCAAAGCACTGCAATAGCAACTTTATGCTTCTACAAATTAATATTTCAATCTATTTAAATCCATCTGTATTTTCAGCCTTTGGAATTTTCTGCAGCAATGAGAGCTTCAATTTAATTATGCATGGTGTGAAGAAGGGACTTCCTTGATTCATTTAAAAACCTTTATTTTAAATCGGTATTGTGTGTCTTCCAGTCCTTTCACTGAAAAACAGCGAATAACGATTCCCTAGCTACCGTGCCAGTCACAATTTGTCAAACTTGTACCATGTCCCTCTCATTGCCTCTTCTGTCCGTGTATCTGCTCTTCTGTGGAAATGGTCCGTATCTTTGATCTCCCCAGTCCTCTCACGTGTCCCTTGAACTACAATTCCCATAAGTCTTTTGAAGCAGTTCAGGGGATGCAAAACCCCACCAGGTTAATTTAAACCAAAACATTTCAAAATTTCTAAGTAATATTGTTGATTCTCTTCCTACGCATTCTGCATGCTTTAGTTCCGTCCCACAGAGGTATGAAAATAGTTGTACAAATTTAGTAATTTTCCCGGGAAGAAGAATTGCAATTTCAGTCAGTTTTATCAGAACTTTTCCTACGTGGATTTGAGAAGTTTGTCCTTATGCATATTCTTGTGATCCAGATTAACATCAATTTTAGAGTTCAGTTTGTTACAAAATTTAAATAATCTCTATGAGAAGTCTCTTAATAAAGACCCATACATATAATTTTTACTTTTTTTTCCAAGTTGAAATATTTTGCCACCAAATCTGGGAGTCAAAGTGACTGCGGGCAGCTGCGAAACAGGCCTCCTTCTGAAGCTGAATGAAGTATAAGGCATGAAAGAAAAAAACCAAGAAGCAAATTTGACTTGGTTTTAATATTATTTTTCACAAGAGTAGGTCCCCTTGGTAAAATAAGGTAATGACCTGTAAAGTCTAAACAAACTCGATTGATTTTAATGGATTTGCACTCATTAAACAGATGAAAGAATTTATCATCTGATGTTTTCCTTTTCACAGTCCTTCTCTAAGCGTCATGCTGGAGACAGATACTTTTTGGAAACTTCTAACATTGTCAGACTAATACTTGACAGTTATGTACACACGGTAGGGGAGAGAGATTTTGTTCTCAAAAAAAATGTAAAATGGCAAGCTGAAATGAAGCTGCTGAGGTCTGGTGCTGAGGCATTGGGGCTATAAGTCTTTCTCAGATAGCATTACTAAGATAACAAAAATGCGTATGCTTATTTTCAAGCGCTGTGCCTGGAGAACAAGCACAGCACGGCTGTCATCCGGACAGCCTGCTCGCCTGCTCCGGAGAGGGTTTTATATTCCAAGGCACCCTCCCGCCCCCCTCTCCACCAGTCGTAGTCACTTGCCCCTTTTGCTCTGAAAATAAATCAATTTCATCTGCCGCAGTTCGATTTCTTTCTTCTCTCTGCCTCGGTCCGCCAGTCCTGCTCTCTTTTTGAAAGCCTCTTTCCACGGCACCATATGGCAGCTGAGAGAAGGGCAGAGCTGTGATCCAGCTCCCAACAAAAGAGGCTGTGATGTCAAAAAGCCTCATGAATGCATGAGACACATTCATGTATAGAGAAATGCCTCCAGCTCTGTCAGGGAGGACTAAAGAGAAAGCTGATAGGCCTGACATCGCTTTCGAGTTGAGAAAGGCAGCAGCTCTCTCTGCAGCTCATCCCCGCCTCCCTCCCCCCTCTTTGGTTTCATGCCAAAAATCCTATTAGTGACATGAGACACAAAGTCAGAGTGTGTGGCAGAAGAAGAAATTAAATCAGGACACCTTATTTACTCCCTATCACTGTTTTTTGAGATAGAATCATACTACTAAAAGGGGGGGGNAGGCTTTAATAGTGTGCCTAAGGCTAAACGAGCAAGTCCTGTCCCACAAAAAGGGGATGGTGCACACTCCTGGACATTGCCTGTGGTGGCAGATTCACAGCAGAACTGCAAACTGAACGCTTTCAGAGTGACCCTGAAATACTGTTTAAAGTACGCTGTTGGGTTTATTTTGCTTTCTCAACTTTCTCAAGCTGCTGCCAAGACTTTGAGGTTGGAAAATTAACTAGACCTATTATCGTATGCGCGTGTTGAGCTGCTACAGAAGACCTATGTTTAATTTTTTGAATATGAGAGAAATGCAAACTGGCACTTACAAAGTGTGCATTCCTTCGCCCTCTTCTCTTCCTGCTGTTTTGCTTCCTCTTTTTCTGTCTTGGCAATGCACGGCATGCTTCAGTCCACAGAAATGTCTACAAAATACATTCACAACCTTTACACACAAAGTTAACAAGATGATAGAATATACACATCTGAAGTACATTTATTACAAACTTCTGTCTGTGCTGGGGGAGAGGAAAAAACCCCATTCCTGCACAGCAGAATGCGACACTGCATGTTTTACAAATAACTTTGTTGCTGAACTTAAATGAGGAAAACGGTGCTGCTTTATTTCTGTAAAATTAAGTGCTGGTTAAACTGTTAAACTAGAACTGCTTTACTATTGCTGTCTCCTCAGAAAGGCCTCAGCAATCACAAAACTCTGTGCCCCTGGGGTTATTTAAAGGAACCTGGGCAAGCTTCCAAATGCTGGTATACGCGACCTTGACAAGTATTCAACAATAACAGTCCGCTGTGAAATAAATCCATGAACATGTGCGTGGTAACTCAGCAGTGGCGTGGAAGTTTCAAGATGAAATTGTATCATCACTGTTGAATCATATCCCTACAAGCAGTTTAGAAGATTTTACTGAATGCATGGCGTATATAATTGTATAAAACATGTTTATAATATCTCACAAGTCTTCCTTCCTGAAATGCACTTAATGTAAAGATATAGAACAGCGTTATGTATGTATGTATATGTTAAAGCTGCTATTTATAGGTTCATCATGAATCACAGACAACTGGAGATAACTCGGTTTCAAAAATAAACTGCAATTAATTTAGAAATGTGAAAGTTACGCTGGAAATTACTTTAACGCTGTCTTTTTAAAATGGATTCTGCCATGTGTTGGAAGAAAAACTGTTGCAAAATCTGCTCAGGAATGCCTCTGAAACGGCTCTGGGGAGGCAAACTGGCGTTCATGATATTTGATAGACTTAATAAAACTTCGGTGCAGCCGGGGTTTTCTTAAATTGTAACAGGCGGGCTTTAAGCTCTCATCCTTGAGCGCGACTTGTGCCGGGTCCCTGCTGGGCAGGCGGGCGGGAGGCCAGGAAGGCGAGGAACAATGCCGCCATTCAGGGACCCCCATTCAGCCCAGCCACATCTGTTTACACGGCCCGAGCCCACCTCTGAAAAGGGTGGTCCTCCCACCTCCATTCTCTGGCCCAGGGTGCTGAATGGCCAGCCGTCTGAAAGCTTTTCTGCTGGAGATCTGCGGTTTCAAATTTATTTTATGAGACCAGAGCCGAAAGGCAGACTAACAATACTGTTTGCACGTTTCTATAGTCTGGTTTGGATTTTATTGTAATCTGAGAACAACTGTAAAATTGTCCCAAACTACCCGGTTTCAAAATAAGTCTAGCACATAGGATATTGACACTAAACTTGTGAGGCTGAATTTTGCTCTGAGTCGTTCAGTTACATATGTTTTTAAGGAGTTTTTCCTGTAAAAATAATTTTACGGCTCAAATATTTTTGAAACAACACTGGCAGCACTCAGAGAAGGACTAGAAAGTATATTTTACCAAAAAGCATTTTTGCCTTACATGCAACCATGCTTAGAGTCCACAGCTTTATACTCTGCGCTTCACTGAATAGTTCATATAGAAATACCGTGACTACAATAAATTCTACTCTGTTTAGATGCCAGTTCTGCAACTTTCAGACTGAGCATCACTTTGCACAGCAGATACTTCCCAGAAACCAATATATTTAAGGAATTTTAAAATGGCTGAAGACCAACAGATCAACACCACGTTTTTATCTGAATTAAATCTTCAACTGATAGTAAAATGGTGCGTGTCCTTCAGATGAAGCCCATGATAACCACGGAAAGCAGGAGAAGCTCAAAGGCCCACCAAGCCTAGAGGTGACGACTCTCAGCGTACTGGTGCATGATCCGGTTTCAGGTAGCAATATATAAACATCAAGCAAACTTTGCGAATTCAGTGTCAGCATGATTGGTCTCCATTGATTAAAGGCATTCAATGAACTTACAGAAGTTTTGCCTGAATAACAAAATGCAGGCTCGTATGTCTGCCAAAGCCATCACAGTAATTGTACTGTAAAAATTCTAAGTCTGCAAGTGTGCTGAAATGCACGTTGTAGCTGACACGATGGTTATCACAAATGCATTGTACATATAATACAGAAAAAATCCTGCAAGTTCCAAGGGAAATGACAAAGAGAAGTTGTTAAAGACAAAAACAAGATGGTCTGCTACTTATGAAGTATTAAATGACAGAAAACGAGATAGAGACAGAATGTGAAAAACCTGAAAAAAAAAGACTCAGGAGAAGATTACTGAGATATGAACTCTTGTTCTCAGGTGAATTACTGTGAACTTGTGTAGTACTTGGTGATTTGCTGTGCAGTCCTTGTTGAACATGCAGTTCAGTCTGTAACCTCCCTGTTTCCAGATGCCAAACTGTATTCAAGATTAGCTAACACTACGTGATATATTTTCCTGGTGTTATTCTTCTAGGTTCATTAGTTATCATGATTATGGTAAGACCCTATAAGTAAGAGGAACTGATAAAAAATTTGCCTATTTGGTATGGAACTTGCTCAGTGATGCCTGTCACATTGTTTAGAACTTCTCTTCCATGAAGATATTTAATCTAATGATTTCTTTATGCACACAGCAATAAGTTATTGAAAGGTCCTGGCAGAACCAGGGGCTGCTGTTTAAGTTGAGCATTCTCTTCTCTGATTTTTTTTAATATAAATATAAATTGGGTGGCCTAAATATAAACAGGCAAAGGACAGAGAAATCCCCTTTCTTGTTCTTCGTGTTCCTATATAGTACAAGAAAAGAGAAGCTCCTTGACTCTAGAGAATGCGCGCTGTGGTTAGGTAAGGAGGGACTGTCAAAAGGCCCTGGGGCTGTAGAGATTTGCCAGACTGTGCCCATTTCAAACTAACATTTGTCTGCTCCATATTCCGCAACACCACCACATACATCATTGGAAGTAAGGAAAGAGGGCAATGAATGGCACCAAGCCATAAACTGAACCACGTTAGTTTGTGACTTTATACAGTCAACATAGATCTACATCCCAAACTTTGTCCTTCACATGTACCGTTGTACCCAAACATCACAGCACAGTTGGTGAATAAGTACTGTTAATCATTCGGGACAATAACAGCATGTTCTAGGTCAGACAAAAAAAGCCATATAGAGTGAAATCACAGGCAATATGAATCTAATCTGAATATAGGAGGTTCCTAGGGGCATTACAGCCTTACCACAGCGACGTCCTTGAGGGTAATGTCCCCTCTGTTCAAGCTTTGCCAGTGACATCAGTGGGGCCAATATATTACCTTGAAAGGTCAAGATTTACAAAAGAAACTTTGACATAACATTAAGAGCTTGCCTGAACTTATACGAAAATAAATATTTTAGCATCCGAAGTCTAAATCATGCACTGTACTGCAGCTGCCTGCAAAAATAGGCATCAGAAGGCAAGTAACAGCAAAAGGAGAAAAGTAGAGTTTTATCAAAGCTGTAGCATAAAATTAGGTCATTAAACTCAACCAGCTTTTTTTCTTCTTCTGCGTTTATCTTGCATAGAGGCTAAAATGTTACTTCTATCGAAGAAAAGAGAGAGAGTAATTTAAGTCTATAGCTAAAAGTTAGCAGAGTATGATCAGCTGAAAACTCAAGCTATACATATATGTTTTGCATTAAAGAAGTGCCACACAAGAATAAATGGTACAGTATTAATAATGACTTACATTTATACGCAGGCTTCAGTGGCTTTTTGCCTTACCTTTTTTCCCTTCTTTAGTTTTCGGTTTTTTTTTTACTATAATCAGTATTGTTAATTTAAATGTAGAATATGATCAATGGTTTTGATTATTGCTTTTCATGCTGTTGAAACAGCATATAGCTCTCCAGAAGAGAGTTGAAGACTTTTATCTATCTCCTAAGCAAGCACTCAAATATAGGGGAAAAGATACCTCCTCAACACCTTTTACCCCACCATTTGCTCATATGGTGACTTAAGTAGTATGTAGTCTACTAGTATTTCCTAAAGGATTTTCACTTACTAACAGTTATGATCATACTTTTATAGTATGTGCATGTGTTCCCTTAAGAAAATAATATGACCAGAAACAAACTTCAGCAAAACATCTCCAACAGAACGCTCTGTGTACTGAAAATTTAGAATCACATCCCCTCTGCATGTTCACAGATTTATGGTTTACATCTAACACTTTCCTCCTAATTGGAGTAAGCAAACATGAGATTTGTAGCAGTTTTTAAACCATGCTGCTTTCATTTCAGAATGGTGTTTCTTTTCGAAATTTACGAAATGAACATAAACATAATGATGTCAATTAAAAAGGCCTGAAGATAAACCGAAACTTTTCAAAGGGAAGATTTCAATTTAACCCAAATGAATGTTTTTCTTTTCATCGACAAAGAAATAATCATACAGCCCCAGCATATAATTCTTCTCACAGAGATAATGCTACTAGATAGTGACGGCTTTTACCGTGCTGCCTGTTGTAGATAAAGACCCTTTAAGCTCTGTCTGTCCGGATGCTTATGTTACTTACTTGAACATTTGAACCTGTTGCTTGAAGGGGAGGGGACAGAGGAGGAAGGTGAAAAGACTATATAGCATTGCTAATCCCTTGAGCCATCTGGTGACTTACGGCCATGCTTTAGATTATGTTTATATTGAAAACCTATTCCTTTCATTCAATTCCCTTCCCTGTGCCAATTTATCACTGGCTGTTTTGCTGCATTAGGATTTCTTGCGGTTAATCATGGTGAGAATCAATTGTCTTTTCATGCCACAGTAAATATTCACACTGGAAAGAGATTATTTTTTACTTATTTCTGCCTACCTACCCCACCTGACTACCTGCAGTGCTTTGTAAAAGTTGTTACAACATTTTCACCAAACTGAGCTGAAAACAAGGATAAGTTTGTTGTTAGCAAAGAGGAAAATAACTAATTCCTGTAGCATTTCTGTGTACTCCAGAAGAGCTTTGCCAGATGACAGATACATTGAAATGTCCATGTTATGCAGGGTTTGATAGAACTGTACCTAAATACCACCTCATAATTCAGATATCAGAGGTAGCATTCACGTGTTTAATTATCTAAGAACCAATCTGTATCTACACTTGTATGGCACAAGCCTCTCGAACCTGCTAAATTTGCATCCATACCAATATAGCATATTGCACATTAAGCCTGTCCAAAAGGCTGATGATTTTCTAGAGCGTACCTGAATTTTTGATCTATTGACACGTGCAGTTCTATACGAAGGCAAATCAATCGTGTGTCTGCCATGAAGCAGCCGTGAGACTTCACAGCTATTTGACTTCATTAGCTTTTCTACACACTTGACAAAATTACTCTTCAGGACTTTGCAGTTAACTTTCAGTAACGTGCAGTCTTTTCCACTATTTTTCGTTCCGGGCATAAGATTATTTTTTATATTGTGTTCTCTGAGGTAGCTGCAAAGCAATTCTGTCATAAATGTGCTGGTTCTGTGCTCTCTAAGTGAAATCATGTTCTGCTGCATGCTCCTTCCATATATTAATTAATTCTTTGCAGTCCTCTTCTGGCTAGATGGCAGATCTGATTTGTGAACCTTGCTTTCTCAGATAACCTTCTGTTAAAAAAAAAAAACCCTGTCTTTTTCATTGTTAGATCTATTTTTGAATAGCAAAACGAGAAGAGAAAATTGTAAAGCACAGCAAAGGTAGGAAAAAGCAGATCAAAACACCTGAGAAATTAGCAGACTCTGAAAGACCTCTGGAAGCTGGGAGTCTGAATAATTTTTAAAAAGCGAGTCAAGGAAGTCAATAGCTGTTTGGGAAGGATAGTTGGATTTTTAGGCATGTGTTGGGGGTTAACCCTGGTAGGGAGCTAAGCCCCACACAGCCACTTGTTCGCTCCACTGCGGTGGGATGGGGGAGAGAATGGGAAGGACAAAAGGGAAGAAACTCATGGGTCAAGATAAAGACAGTTCAACAGGTAAAGCAAGCAAAAGCTACGTGTGCAATCAAAGCAAAATAAGGAATTCATTCACTGCTTCCCATCGGCAGGCAGGTGTTTAGCTATTTTCATCACACATAATGGCTACTTGAGAAGACAGACTCTGTAACTCCAAACATCTACTCCTTCTCTCCCCCAGCTTTTATTGCCAAGCATGATGTGATATAGTTTGGAATATCCCTTTGGTCACTTGCAGGGGTCAGTTGTGCTGGCTGTGTCCCCTCCCAGCTTCTTGTACACCCCCAGCCAAACACTGGTAGGGCAGCGTGAGAAGGAGAAAAGGCCTTGACGCTCTGCAAGCACTGCTCGCCAATGGCTAAAACATCAGTGTGTTATCAACACTGCTTTGGGTCACAGATCCGACACATAGCCCCGTAAAAGCTGCTGTGAAGAAAATCAGCTCAATCCCAGCCAAAACCAGTGCACCATTGTTTCCATTTCTGACCATTGAACCTCCTTCACATACAGCCTGGTTAGAAATGCGGACTCACACAGCTCTGACTCTCCATCACACACGTGTCATACAGAGAGTCCAGTCTAAAGTTCTGGCTCAGTCTTTCAGGTCTGAGACAGTGCATCAAATTTCATCTTATGAGAAACAAAGGTTCAGCATTCTGGCATAAAAAGGAAAAAGAAAGGATGTAATACTATTAAAGACGAAAAATAACAAGCTAAAATATACAAACCATTATCGAGAACATCCCACTGCCTGGCCAGCAGCAGTGCATTGTAACATATTAGTTGCAAGTAACAGCCTGAAATAAATTCACTTTGTGCTTGTTATTTATTAACACAAAACCCAGCAAACTAGAAATTACTATTAAACAGTTTGTGTGGCAATACCTCCGAGAGGTACCAATGAAGGTAGCACTTTGTTGTGGCAAAGGCTGCAGGAGCATGCAGTTAGACACAGATGAGATCAACAAAGCTTTTGGGCTCTGAGGTACTAACTGGACTCAATAATCCTGAATTATAAATTAGGATTCATTATTGTTATGTCTGGCCTGCACCAAAGCAAGGCCCACTCAACCAGGGTCCTCTTGTATGTCCAGCTGTAGTATTTATTAAGATTTGTTCCAGTTTCTACTCTAATCAGTAAAAAACCAAATTGCCACTGAACTAGGGTGAAACAGCAAGTCTGAGCCAAGGAACAGGATGACCATTGGAACAAATAATGAATTAATTTCTGCTAACTGATCTGGGATCATTATGCTGTGTTGAAATTTTCCTTTACATCATAAAATGTAAAATCTCATGATCATCTCTATTATCAACTGTAAATGTGAAATGAACTCCTGAAAAAGGTGGTGGAGGATAAGGAATATATTTCTATCATCAGTATTTCCAGAATCCAAGACAAAATAGTTTTGGACAATTAAAAGGTTAAGATTATTGGATAACAAAAAGTACAAGAAATAAAAAATTGCTCACTTTATAAGGCATAAATGAGCCACTAATTGACAGGAGCTGAAAAAAAACCTTCTCTTGTTGGCTGCTTATTCGTCTGTGGATTCTGCCCCTCTGTCCTCTGAAGCATCTGGTACTGGCCATTACCAGAGATCAAACAGAGGACCAGATGGTCTGCTGGTTTCACTCATTACAATGGTATGACCGCTAAAATGTAAAAGCTCTTCACAGAACCAGAAGGAGAGCATTTACCTCTGAATGCCTGATTGCAAAAAAAAAAAAAAAAAAAAAAAAAAAAAAAGAAAAAAAAACACACAAAAACCAANCCCAAAAACACACACAAAAAGAAAAGACTTGTCATACCTCTGTGAATCCAAGAGAACAGCAGCCCAATTTACCTCAGTGACACTTTGGTGTGGAAGAAGTCAAATTATTTGGGAACTTTTCTCACTGAGGAGGATCTGGCCTTAGCATGCCTTTGTGCCTTCACAAAAAATTATACTGAGGATGATATGGGAAGCTCCTGAAGCAGGAACTAGGTGGTGTAGCCTGGCCCCTTAGGACTGTGCTGGATTCCCACATCCTAAGTCAAGTTGTCTGTGATTTAAAAGCATTGCATATGAGCCTGTGGGTTTGCTTCGTACCAGAGGGCTAAAGGGCAAGTAAAGGTTAGATGGCTGAAGAAGTCATACCCAAAGAGGGGAAAAAACTGGCATCTTAGAGAAGGGGAGTATAGGGAGCCTCAAAAAGTGCTGAATATGTGGTACTGTTTCCTCTTAGTTGGCTTCCAGAGTTCTTTCTGATGTTCTGGGTATGTGGCCTCATCATTTTTATTCTCCTTTCTAAAAGTATAGTCTCAATAAAAAGTATGGACTTGATAGGACCAGGATTGCTGAAATTAAGTAAACTGGCCTTATATTTGGGCTTCCTTTGTGATAATCAGCCTCCAGAACAGCATTTCCTCCTCTCTCCTTCTAATGTCTCCATAAAGGTGGTTCTCGAGGAGCCTGGTCCTAAAAATGCCACCCACCTTAGCAGCGGTGGACAATGACCACGCTGGCTTCTGCATGTAGGAGTTTGAATATATTTCTTTTCTGAGGCTTCTGGTTTTCATCCCATTTTAACCTCCATATAAGAATTATTTATGTTTTGGTTACTGTTTTCTAAATTCAAATACCGAGAATTTTAAATGCTTGAAAATGGAGATTAGTTGAGGTCCATTTCAAGTTATTATGTAGACAGAGAATATGTATCTGGAAAGACGCTTAGGGAAGAAAAACAGATGTAGGCTTGTCTTCCTTGGATTTGGGAACAGGATGTGTGTTTTCCTTATCATCACAGTGATTTATAAAGGCGAGCTGCTGTCCCATGATATAAACCATCAATATGCCAAACCTGCATAATTGGCTTGCCTCTTAACACATTCTCCAGAGAGACAACATGTTGCCATCCTTGTCTTCTGTAATTCCCCCCTTACTACTTTCCTTACTAGTCCTGAACCCTCCGAGAGCATTTTGTGCGCAAAACCAAAACCTGAAAGCTACTGCATTGACTTACAATGTAACTTGCATTGGGAGCTCCACAGACAACGTCTTACACCTGTCTTGAGTCTTTTAGAAAGAGCTAAAAAAATAAGTATTGAAAAACATTGATTCTTAATAAAAGAAAAACAAACTACAAAATCACACCCTATAAACGTATAAGCAAAGGGAAATACACTATCACATAAGACATTGATACTGATACTCTTAAATTCAAAATAATCAATACCATGTAGAAAACACAAAGTCTTCAGCAGCTGTTTGCTTTTCTTTTTTAAAAATTCCGGTGCAAGAGAACCTTTTCTGAACAGCAAGAATATTATTTAAAAGGGAGGCAATGAGGACAGAGCTGTGAGGATTGCCAGCCCTCTTGGATAGTTGTAGAGATCACACGACAGGGATGGGGCCAACTGTACTGTGATACATCCCATTTTCTTCAGGCAAGAGGGGGTGCAGATGTTCCTACAAGGACACTGAAGATTCACACTCAAATCCCATTACTCCGTAACATGACTTTAGGTGCCCAGTTTTCCATGTGACCCAAGAAAAGCCTTGATAGAAAACACAGCAAAGTGGATTTGTTCTGCGTATTTTCCTATGGCTTCTCCTTCCCCTGTTTGTTCATTTACTAGATGGATCACATTTCCAGTGTGTGATTTTCAGATATAACGAGGACGGACTTGTGGAGCTCAAGGCAGAGGAAAGCGATAGAGGCAGTGAAATATGAAATAATAGATCTTAAAAATAGCTAGTACCCTGGATGGTAATGTTATCAAATTACTTCATACCAAATTCTTTCTCACTGCATCATGTTTAATTTTCAGAAGGGATGAAAAGAGGAGAGACTGAGTTTAAGAAAAGGTCACATAGGAAAAAATCTTTAGAAAAATCCCTATTAAATCATATATTCATTACCATGGCTTCTCCAGTACGCTAAGGGTAGTATAAACTTGCATGTAGTTAGGAAGACAGAAGGTTATTTTGGAAACCTGTGGCCAGATATGGGTTTTCCAATACATGAAAAATAAATCCCAAGAACTGTAGCCGGGCATGACAAGGAATTCAGATGTATTGTCATATTTTTTAGCTGGAAAATTGAACTAGGACAAAGAGAGAAAAGGGAAAACGGATAACATCTGCTTTTTTTCAGGTAAGATTGAAAAGGAGACATGATTCTGCTTTTCTTCCAGATAGTTTTCCATTAGGGGCTGAGCGCCAATCTACTAACAAGTGGCCTGAGTGGCAATCTATTTAGTCTATTTCAGTGATCCTGGCTTTTGCATTATATAAATAATGGGGAAACGGCATGAATTTCTGCACTTCACATTCCACATCAGCTCCCAAGGCTCCTTCTTCAGCAATTTAAAAAGCCAACATAAAACATACGAGGATACTTGGTGCCTCCCCAGTTAGTCAGAGACAGTATTTTAAGAAAGAAAATGAGCTGTGGAGGAGACTCCTTCACCTCCTCAAATTAGGGAAGTTTACTTTCCCACCCACATAATAACCAAAAGGGACGATCTATCCCAAAGTTACTGTTTTGCTCTACAGCAAAGCCATAGTGTTAAAATATCATCTGAGAAATAATATTCCCGACATGGGAGTGCAAAGACCAAAAGGTGTTTATATTCTTAACAAGTTTTGTCTATTTTCACTGAGGAAATTAGTTCCTTTGTATGTATTATAACATTTGCCATATTCTTGTAAGTATTGTTTTCTGGTGAAGTCATAATAAGTAGATTAAAGATGATCAAAAAACACTGGTTATTCACTCATATTCTTTGTGCATTCCTACCAACCTGTGCTTTGTGAAGCTTTAACTGGGTACAGCTCTTCTGTTTGTGCAGGGAAAACAAACAGTTACCCAAGACGTCTCACAAAGCAACCACGGAAAATGGTTTTTCTTCACTGCCAAATTTATCTATTAGTGCTCACTGGATTAAATAACAACAACAACAAAAAACCCCTACTGTTAACCAATCCTTCTGACACTTGGAGTGACAATTTTTTCTCATAGACCTCTGAGAAATGAACTTTCTGATTTACCAAAGGCCCCAAACTGTAACCCAAAATGACCGCAATGGCTGCAAACGCTAGCACCTTCCTCTGCTTACGGAGATGCAGTTTTGGAATGTTTTGCTGGCCTTTCAACTCCAGCCCTCATAGAAAGCATACATTTTTAAAATGGCATATCAGACGCACAGTTGCTATTAATTGTAATCGGATCTGAGTGCGTAAAGTCTCCTGCGAAGAAACTGTATGCTTAAGGCGCCCAGTTTTCCACGTGATCTAACGTAACTATAAAAAGAGAGCAGTTGTGTAAAGAAATCCTGGGATCTTTCACTTGGCTTCCCTTCTGCCTGTCTGTGTGCTTCTGGAAAATGCCATATTACTGCGACTGTGACTTTCAAAGGCGGTCAGTCAGATCATCGTGTGAAATCCAGGGTGATAAGAGAAAGAGGAGAGGAAGGAAACTCAAATGAAAAAAAAAATAGCCACTACTATACCATCGAACTGCTTCATGCGGAGTTCTCCCAGTCAGTCAGGGGTAATGCATTCGGAAGGAAGGAGGGAGTCGTACATTGAGTTCTTTTAAAAGCGACTTCTGTTTGAATTATTAAAGCAGTGCTATCATACAGAATGTCTATAGGGAATTGCTTAATTTTATGCTTTTTCTTTGGTGATTGGGGACCACGTTATAAAATATAAATGCGTTCTTTTATTCCTTGAGAACGGCTTCTGAAGGACCCTCACATTTTACATCTGTTTCATTCCGCCCTCTTTTCTCTCCGTTTTTGCCCATGGTGGTAGGGCTTTGGGGGAGAGGAAAAATTATTTTAATTCTTTAGCAAGGCTTTCCTGGTATCTGTTTCCTCAGAACTGTGCCAAATGCGTTATTAGAAGGGATCTCTTCTATTTGAGTTCTCACACAAAGATCCATAAATAAGAAGCAAAATTCTATTACCTGCCCTAATTCTGGGGGGTACAACAATCAGAGATTTATAAAACTGCATGTGATTTCCAGTTAAACTTTCTAATGGGAAGTGTATGCAAGCGGCAGTATTTTCTACGCAACCTTTCAGAACCAGAAAATTTATAAAATATTACATAAGAAATCAGTGTTCCTGCCTTCCTTATTTTATATCAATTTTAAAATAGAGCTTATACAGTAGAAGTGATACAACTATTTTGTAGCTTTATCTGCCTAAAACAGTGTCTCATCATTCATCCATCTACACAGATTCTTCCGGATTTGGGCAAAAGCTCATAGGCTGAGATCATAAAGTTACTAATACTCTGACATCACTTCGGAACTGAAGCCCCCTTTTCAAAGGGGATCTGTGACATGCCTGGACTATAGCATAAACTGGGATAATTGACACTGGGGCCCAAGCATCTGGGTTAGCTTAGCAACAGATGTTCACAGACACTTTCTAAAGCCATCCTCATGCTTCTGTGTTCTGCTGTTGCACTCCTGATGGTATGTCACTAAATTTTGGAGGACATCTCCTGCATGTTGTAAAGCTCAGCTCTTCTCTGCTCAGTCCCCAAGCATCCCTTCTGGGGACATGGCACAGAAGGGAGGATTTGCGGGAGGTGACTAGAGGATTATAAATACCTGCTGTTTCAACATGCCTCGGTATGGGAGAAAGCACAAACAGGAGCAGTCACTAGGCAAGTTAGCCAGAGCTGACAATATTATTATTATTTGTTGCTAACATGTGCCTTGGTGTACAAGTAGGAATGTGGAAAGCAAGACAAAAAAAGAGGAGTCTGCTAATACTGTAGTGAGTATGTATCCCTAAGGATTTCTATCTTATTGAAAGTCAAAGCACTTTGGCTGCCTAATCCTCTGAGACGATGTCAGCAATTACACTAAATTTCTCGAAAATTTAGAGGGGGTAGAAGTACTATTTATTCATTTGAGAAAATACAGCTGATAGGGCATCAGAGTGCTAAAGATGAGGAGCAAGAACTAATTGCCTCTAGATATTTGGTTCAAATCAGAAGTGGGGTCGAAATATGTATTACCTTCTTTATCCAACTTTTTCATCTACATGTATGTCATTGTAGTAATTTTGTAGTATCTCACTCCTGACAATCCCAGAGATATAACAAGGACAGGGAACTGAATCTACTCGCATTGTAAAGTTTCACATCTGCTGACAGCTCGTTTCCTCCTCAGTCACTGTTATCACTATTCAGGGGATCATCAAGGCAAAGATGCTCATACAGTACAAATGCAACTTCTGTAATGTGTCAGTCATGAAACTAGCTCAAAGGGAAACCACAATTAAAAAAAAAAAAAAAAAAACAAACTAGAAATGCTTTAAAGGCAGTGACATTAAAAGGAGAGGACACCCAAAAGAATAAGGTGCAGATCTATTGTGATTATTGACAAGGAAAAACATACTATAGCTTACGGACAATGCTGCAGAAACGCATGGTTTCTAAAAATGACTGGATTTCCTCTTGGAAGTCACCAACCATCAGGCCCAGCTATGCAGGCATGTCAGCTTACAAATGAACACAGCTGCTGCTGATTATGAAAGCATCCAGCTAGCCATGAGCCTATCTGTGCTTAAAGTTGTGGGCACAGCCTGTAAGACATCATGTGCTACCAAAAGCAATCAGGATAATTTACACAAAAAATAATAACAAAAAAAACACACACAACAAAAAAACAACTAGATGGAAATTCAAAAGAGGATGCAATTAATGCACCATATTCTTATTCAAAGGGATTTAGTTATAACTTGACACACAGTTCCTCCACGTGACAGGACAGATATGTTTTGACAGCGCAGTGTTTAGAGGAAAAATAAAATATGCATCCACATACAAGTTACTTGCTAGACTGCACATTTCTGTATGCACAGCAAGGACAAGGAGAACCCCCTTGGGTGACTGTATAATGTAACTTTGCAAGCCCATAGCTGGATTCATTACTTTGCACAGTATTCAGCAAAAACGAAACAGCCTCTGTCAGCACTGAAGACAGTGTGATTTCATAACAAACTTACTTCAGAACAATGTGTTTGTTGAGAGATTTTTGAGCCTACTAACTCTGCTGTGCCTGGAATAATGCGACTGCAGCTGAACACAGGGCACCAAGGCCAAAGGCTCAGAAAAGCCGGAGCTAAGTATTCAGAGTGTTTTGGACATGCTCACGGGAGAAATCTGGATATAGACTACTTGTGACAATTCTTAATCACTGGGGGAAACTATATTATGCTCAGCAACTAAGCGATTTTTTTTTCCCCAAGCTGGAGAAAAAATGGTATAGAAAATCTCAAGGTTCCCTAGGAATTGATGTTGGATTTAGTAGAGTGGAATTTCTGAAAGTTTTGAGTTCAAAACCCTTTAGCCAAGATCCCACAGTCATGTTGCTCCGTGTGAAAGGAAAAAGGAGAGCATCTGGTTGTGAATTAATCACTATTTAAAGATAGGAAATGGGTTAAATATTCAGTTTTCACAATAGATAAAACCTTTTTCTGTCTCAAATACTACAAGGATCTGTTCTGAGACTCCTAATGGTCAAAACAGTCGTAAGTTATCAAAAAAAAATCAGTTAACAATGGCAAGACAAAGCTTGTTGATAATACAAAACTACTCAAGCATTTGATCTAAAATTGAATGTGTAGGAGTCTTGTGATTTTTAAGCAGCAAGATAATAAAAAATCCAAACAAAAAAACCCAACCAAACAAAAAAACCTACCCCAAAACACATAACAGCTCATAAATATATCCACTATGCAGTTTGCCTGACGAGTTAGCTCCTGGACAGGTGTACTGGAGAAGGGAGAACCATCTCTCTGCTCTGTCTATAGCTTCTGAAAGCATCCAATACTGGCTGTTGACAGTGGCAGAAGACCAGTGCAGGATGGATCAAGGAAAAAAAAAAAAAAACCAAAAACAGTGAGTCATACGGTGGGTGCTTTAGAGAAAATGATGTCTTCTTATAAAATTTTTTCCAGCCTTCTATAATATGCAGTTTACAGTGGAGCCTCACTGCAGAAGGGGCTGTCAAAATCAAATGTCCTTATCTCTTCCAAATGGACACAACATCACTTGGCAGTTGTCTTACTGTCATACTTGGTCCTTCACCAAGGTTTGAATCATCTTGTTGTGGTACTCAGCTGTCATCACTCCACTTAAATGTGCCTGCCTTTGAGTGCTGCTGTTCCAGATTATACGTTGCACTGGTGCAGCACTTTGAGGTCCTGTAGAGCATCCAGTGTGACATAAGAATACATTTAATAAATGCATTTTAAATGAACTTAGTTGTGCTAAAGATGGTGATTTCAGATTCTGCTACTCTACTCACTCTATTCAGCTGTGTAGGAAGTAGTAGCTGTTTAAAATTTTTTCTGTATTGCTATGGCAACCCTCATTCTCCAGCAGCCTCTTACAACAGCACACAGAACGCATTCGCTTTTCAGGCAAGCTGCATACCACTCCTGAGAACTGGGGCTCCGTCCCCTTAATCAAACACACACCTAACTCCCATTACATTTAATTTGACTCCTAAGTACATACCAGTTCTACTCTGCAAAATTTATTTTCCTCATTACCTGGCCTATTGTGCAAGTCCAAATCTCACAGAAACATGTACTCAAATCACTTGGGTTAAGGGCAGTTACAGACTGAGAAATAACTCCGGTAAACACGGCACTGTGTGGCTTTATATAGGTGATTGAGTGACTCCCACATCTGATTTTACTCAGTACCATTGGAAATCATTTCCTCCGGCATCACAACCCTGGGGCAAGGGGCAGGGAGGAAAAGGAAGAGGAGAAATATCACACATGTGCTGCTTTCACCAGTCAGGTGAGGAGCACTGGAAGAGGGAAGTGGAGAGAATGCACCACCGTGGCCTTGTCTTGCCACATTGATTGACAGCAGAAAAATCTACACCTTTGAGATATTTGGGTATTTCCTGGGTGTGAACCCCTGTACAGAAGTAAGGTACTTCAGGGTCCCCAAAATTGGCTAATGTCTAAATATAACAAACCACAGTGGCTTTTTATAAGGTTGCAGATGGTTTTTGCAACTGCCAGGTCTGCACCTCATCTGGGATCTGCAGCAAGCTGAATTCTTGGTGGCTGGTGGTAAAGCATAAGCCCGAATGTTTCTGCATACCAAAAGATGCCTCTCGGTTAAACCTGTGCCATTGCACCAAGTACTATGTAATAAATAGACAAAGATAAAACTCCTGTCTACATCTCAGGGTTTTATTATCCTGAAGAACATAATTGCTCATCATCTCAGATACATGGAAAAGAGGTTGTGAAGACTGTTCTCCTAAGCAATTCCTATATTAATGAGGAAAACACTTGACAAAAGAAAGAATCCAATCTCTCTTGCAAAGGAGAAATAAGAAATATTATTTGCCAGTCACAGAAGGATGAAACTATTCCCCTGCCATAACTATAGTCATCTGTCCAAAGTGAAGACACAAGAATCGTTACTACTCTGTGGAGGAAAGGAATATCCATTTATCCACTGACAGCAAACTTTTTCTTCAGGACATCATATATACAGTGAATTATAAAGCTGGTGTTCTCGGTGCCCTGTCTGAATTCTCTTCCCCACACTGAAAAGTTCCCTGAGAACTGGTCTTTTAATAACCATAGCCTGAAACAAATATTATTGTAGATTCTTCTTCCGGCAACTCACAGGGGAATAGCATATTCAGCCCATCATAGGGTTAGCTATTACTGCTTCCTCTCTCCCAGCTGGAAATGTTTCAGTAGCTGTTTGAATTCAGTTTAAGCTTGGAACAAGAGAGAGAAGCTAAAAAAGCCCTGCAAAAAGATGCTGTTTGTCTATGACATTGGGAAGCTGTCACCGAATGAGCGTAGACAGATGCAAGAATGTATTGATCAGTTCATTCCCAGATATTGCTGAGTTAGTAAAAAAATCACTCCAATTATATGGAACAAGCTGCTTAAAAAGACATCATGAAAATAGTTCTCAGAGACTGATAAATAGTTTTACCCAGATCAGCTTTTCATGCACATGAAAAACTATTGCATCCAGTGGTCTTACTTGCCGCGTAAAGAACCGATCCTCTTCCCAAGCAAAGCTGGCTGTATAGTTTATTTCATTTTTCAGTTTGTTGTTTTGTTCATTGTCATTTGAAAATGATCTAACTTCAATAATGGGAAAACATTGCAAGAAAAATGTGGTTTTCCTTCCAAATATTTTCATTATTGGCTATTCTGTAACCTAAAAAAAATGCTCACAAACATGCTTTTGAAAGGATTAGCTATTGCAATAACCACTTCAATAAAAAATTGCTTTAAAAAAAAAGTGCCCGAGGACTACTACTTCAATAGATGACAAATGTGTTCCTTCACACCTTGCTAAATACAAGCATATTTGAAAATCTGACTTGTTCTTTCCTAACGCTTTAAAATTTCGGTGGATGCGGTTCAGCATCCAGGAGATCACTGCCAGCTATGTTCCCTGAACCACGCTGCCTTCGTCTTCTCTCTCCTAGGTTGAGATACACAGAGTACCTGTTTTCTCAGCTGATACCTATGCCTTGGGCAAGCCTCTCGCTGGTAACCACAGCGTGACTGTCAGGAACTCAACTGTGCTGCAGAGAGAGGGTTTGGAACTTCTTGTCTCGGTAGCCTGAGGCCACTGTGGTGTGCAGCCTGCAAGGGGACCAGCTCTCGCTCGCGGATGTTGCTTGCTGCAAGAACCATGCTCAGAAATGCCAATCAACAGCAATAGAAACAGCGGTGAGAAGGAAGCATGAGGAAGGTTTAGCACCACTCTTGCTTGGTGCCAATCTGCCTCCCCAGAGAACCTGATTTTTCTCTTTATAGTGATCACGTAACTAACACCTTTTCAACATATGGCTGTAAATACCCGCCACATTCTCACCTGCATCTCATCTGCTCTAGTCACATCTTCCAGTGTCTTGCCCACAGGCTAATGGGGTTTGATCAAAGCAAATTGCTAGAAATTATTATGTAAATTCACTCATCAGTGAATGTGCCTTGAATGACACTGAAAATTACACCAACCATGGCAGCCAAGACACCTTGAACCCTGGCTAATGATGCACAACCCTGTTCACATTTCTCAAGTGAATGCACCCATTTTGAGTTTGAAAAGCTAAAATGGGACAAAAAGTTGGCACTGGGCTTAAAGGGGAGGTTACAAATTGCATCAGTCACAGGAAGCACTGAAGGGAAGAGTGCCTCCCACTCAGAGCGAGGGATCTGATTCCCATTACCAGGAAGATGTATTTACTTCTTTTTGAACTGCCAAGATCCTGCTCAAGTTACCCCATCCCCCTGTACGACTGATGTAAGGAGTTTATTACAGCACAAAGAGTTTTGCTGCTTAGATTTATTGGAGATGCAAGAGCAGACAGGCAGACTCAAGATAGGAAATAGCATGCATCACCCACTCTCGAGTTTCCTCTCCACAGCTCCACTAAGTGTGGGTTTTGGCACGCACACTGGAAAAAAATATTTTCCATGAATAGTCTGGACTAGTGTATTAGACCAGTGCACTGCCTTCCAAGAACTGTGAGATCCAAAACATGTTTAATTTAGTCTAAATAGGGCCCCTATGATCTACGGTACTTCCTGGATGTTTGTACATGCATGTCATTTTATAGAGACAGGTACAGACATATGGTTTGCATTTTCCTTTAGCTAATTATTTTTTCAGAGATTCAGCACTAGAACTGATCAGAAAAACATCGATGGAGCCATGTTCTGTTGGGAAATGCAAGTGTTTTCAAATGGAAAAAAAAAAAAAAAAAGTATTAAATTAATCATCAGGAAAATTTGCATCCAAACCTTCATTCTGATCCAGCGAGGGATCAGACACATTCTGTGACCCACGTTTCCAAAGGAAACAGCTTGCATATCAAATACTTGTGACTGGTGAAATGCTTGTGAACAAGCAAGAAGCTGCAAATTATTCACAGAAGTTATTCAAGCAAGTGTGAATGAAGATATTGCCCAGCCCTACAATGTGATTGCAAGCCACTTGTGAGCCAAAAGAGAGGGGAAAATCCTTACTAATTATTATCCCAGCCTATAAATATGGACTAAAGGAATGCACTGAGATTTGTATGTATCTCTCTCTCTCTCTCCCGTTTTGTTAGATGAATATTGCCATAAGATGTATTTTCCTCTTTAGAGCTTTAGCCAGGTCTCACAGCATGCTTTTAGACTGCACATGAAACACAGCATGAAATAATCTGTCACCTTTCTTTAACAGGCCATTATTTGCAGTCTTCTGGGCCAGCTTTGAATCAGATCTGCCACTCTTGGCAAACTGAAATGTTAATATCCCTTTGATATTCAGCTGTGTTTTTACCAGGCTGGATGAATTAACTTATGCTGGAAGCCCTGATAACAACTGTCTGCTGAGTATTGGGATGTCCACATAAGACAGGAAAAAAGCTGCAGCTGAAGAAATTTCAGATCATCACAATTTCTAAACGGGAAAGATATAAAATTAAATATCGTGCAGCTTTGTAATTTATCTGACAAAAAAAGCACAACAGTTCTTTAAACAGATGGCGAGAAAAAAGTCTTAGGATGCAATCACTGAAATGTATCAGAAAACTGAGCTGTAAAGTGACAATACATTTTATAATCAAAAAGTAAAGTGGGAATGGTAAGTCTAGGCACTTCCTCAAAAAAATATGGATGTGTTTATTGGCCAGATTGAGTTTTCTTGAATGAGAAAGAGCCGTTCCCTGGGAAAAGACATAGAATAATCCTTTTAATATTTGAATTCAAAAGCAATGTACACCGGCATCTTTCCTCATAATGTAGCTGGGTTTTTCTTTTAGTTGTTATGATGATGATGATGTACCATTAAAAATCATAAAGATTAGAATAAATTGAAAGTCTGTGTTTCTTCTTCTGTTCTAACCAGATTCAAATATCTCTTCATGGAAGGAAAAACTCTGACAATGTAGCCTTACTGATGTGTTTTACATGAAGGGGAAAAAAAATTTTTACTTCTCTGAAAAGCAAGTCTGGTTCCCAGCAAGTCCATCTACACATGACGTTGCATTTATAATAAGAGAGAAATGACATAAGCTCCCAAGACTGTTATCTAAAACAAAATATAATAAAAAAAATTCTTTTTAGTCCCCTTGTGTATGGCTAGAAGATGACAAATACAGGATCCCACGACTGATATCCAGACAAATTCTCTTTAACATATATGCAGCATTTAAAAATGTCAACCTTTTTTTTTTGTTTTATAGCTGTCTTTTTTTCTGTCTCTATTGAAATATCTTTACATAAAAAGGCATTATCTTTCCTTTACTTCTTGGCTGTATTGAAAACTATGTGGAGATTTGCAGTTCATGTCAAACAGCAGATTTTAAAGCACAGCAGCTATGTGGTTCAAAATAAGGCCAAAGTATCAAGCAAACTTAACTCCTGAGCTATTAGTCTTCAGAGCAATGGCATCACACAGATCGCACCTATTTCTGTATTCCCAGCTGAGCCTCAGCTGTTAGTCCTGAAGGGTGGAGTTACGTTCTGCAAGATGGTAGCAGAATGGTTTTGAAGTATCTGATTTATTACTTATTGTTTGGATAACTGGGCGTTAGCATAAAGTGGCTTGGAAGTCTGCAGTAGGTTTGCTCTTGGATCTCATAACAGTCCCACATGAGCCATCTGTAAACGATCAAAAGGCGTCAAGTAGCTGAGAGCAAGAGAAAACCTTCAGGAATTTATTTAGATCTTTGACTAAACAAAACTTTATCAAACTTACAGTTCTCTTCTTATTTGGCTCTTCAAGACCTTTCTTCCTGTAATAAACAACTCACATTCCAGATCTGGCTAAATGGACAACTGTAAACGTCCTTCACATCCAGCCTGGCTTTGAATATGCAGTTAAGTTTTAAAAATGTGTTTATAAACAAATATTTTCAGATATTCTCTAGACATTTAGAACTGAAGGCTTTCTGAGCAGGAAATGCTGGGAGGTCGGTCCCTCTGCTTTCAAGATACTAATATGGAACACATGGAAAGGATGTAAAATAATTCCTGCATTGTTTGAAGTAAAAAAATTAAATACTGATGTATGCCAGCATAGAAGCTATATGTAGGGATAACTGCCAAGTCAAGGGGTAAACTAATAAGGGTAAAGATAGGTGAACAGTTTAATTCGGATAAGGCTCCAAAATTCTGATGCTTTTTAAAAGATTATCCACATTTGTCTGAACTTCCTGATGTCCTTCTGTGTTCCTCTATGCCCAGCTCCTCTCTACTCATATCCAACTTTATCCACCCAATTTTAGAAACTCAGATAATCTACCATTGACCAAATTTCCATGAAAAAAAAATTAACAGGCTTCCTGATTCTATTGTCCCACACTCCACAGAGTGAATATGCATGATTTAGTCATCCTACTTTGTGCTTAATTTGGAGGTTAAAATTTCATCACCAGATAAAGATGCTATTTTTTCTTCACTAATTCCCATTATGCTTTGTGTCTTTAAAACAAATGCCATACCCTGTGCACTCAAAGCTATGATGTCTATGTCTTATACTTCTTTTTAGTTAGGAGTGCACACATTCACTACAACACACAGTGGAGAGATTGTAACATGGAAGTATCTGTTAGTATTTTCAGTTTTTAATCTGTCCCAGTTGGAAACCTATTTGGATTCCCAATTTATTGCTGTATTATTGCGCTGCTGAATCAAGACAATGACATGAAGTTTTGGGGTAAAAATGTGCAGCTCCATTTTTTTTTCTTCTCTCTGAATAGCTGTATTTATCCTTTCTGGATAGACAGGATAACAATGCTATGTAGTCAGGGTACAGATGACTAGGGCTTCTACCATTCTATAAGGTTTTCATTATGCTCCCAGAGAATTTTACCATTCCCCTAGGTTTCTCATGAAACCGCTACGTACAATGTCGGGAATGTTGGGAGTTTTGCATTGCTGCTTCAAATGAAACGCAATTATCAGCTAGCGAAAATATGCACTGGAAAAGGTAGAAAGTATGCATGTGAACATGTAGAGTCTTCCCAACGTGCATGAATATTTTTTCCCAGCCTGAATGCGTTAATATACGTGCAGACAGCATGCAAAGGAGGGAGTAGTAGGGGGGAGAGCACAAAAGGGGTAAAGTTGGTGTGAAATAGGAAAATTTATCCAAACAAGCTCATTCCTCTTGCTTTCCCTTCAGGCTAAGCGTGTTACTTATCATGAGAGCCCAGCATAAGCTCAGCTAGCCTAAGGAAATGTTCATCTCGTGGTCACTCCTGCAAGACCATGAATGCTTGCCTCAGGAATCCAAGCACTCAGTGGCAGAAGGCACTGATCATAGTACAGGATCAGTGAGACTCTAATATCTCTGAGGCTATGTAAATTCGCCTATCTTCTACACCTAAAAAAAACCAAACCAAAACAAACCACCCAAATGAAGATAACCTTACATATATGAATATTGATCCCTTTTAGCTCCCTGCTGGTATTGCCAAATTGGTTGAAGTACTTAAAAATATAAGATATATAGGTAAAACGTTTCATAATTATGGAAGCTTTATAAATTAACCTATAATTATCGTATAATTGGCATTTTTCCAATTAAATCCATTGAGATGCGCTAATTAGTATTGTGTTACTGTGTTACGGACCCCTTGTAATGCCTTGTAACAGCACTTACTGACTTCACTACAAGACATTTTGCCTAAGAACACAACGATGCACTCTCAGACTGCTTAAAGCACAGTTTAAAGTAAAGAAAAGAAAAAAGAAAGCCTTCTCTCCACAAGCTCTTGGTAGGTGTTCAGAGATATTGCAGTTAATATCTGTTATTGCTGTGGAAAGAAATATTTAAGCCCTTTTTTCACTTTAGCTTTCAAAAGCAGCAATTAAGAGTAGAAAAGCAGAAGACAGAAGGAAATGAGAAGAGCAGCTGAAGGCAAGAAAAAAAAGAAAGGGGGGGGAATGGAGAGAGGCATAAGGCGTAAGAAAAAGAGAGAAAGTGTAAAATTAAATTGAAAGTCTTTCAATTTTAAGAAACTCAAATCTTCTGAGAGCACAAGAAATTTATACAAAAGTATAACAAGAAAGTTACAAAACCCAACCCCCTCCACCCCAAACATAAATAAGAAAAAATGCTTGTAACAAGAAACAGATAAGCAGGGAAAGTCCATTACGTCAGGTGTCCAACCACGGAGAAGGGTTTGTGCTTACAGAGCTAATTCATGAAACAAATTAGTCCTATCTTTGTAAGAGCAGTTCCTTTCTGAAGGTTCTTCCCTTTTCTTTGTTTCTTGCTTTTCCTAGATTATCATCTGCAAATATGACATGTATATCTGGGAAGTATTGCACTGAGGAAGACCTAAATCTATCCTGACAATTTCAGTCCTTAATTCCGTTCTATGCTGGGCTGTTCTTGAGTTTGTGCACTCTTTAGACATTCATATATAAGTAAGCAAGGGTCATCAGACCCATATAGCAAATGTCAAATTCTTCCATGCTAAAGAAATGGAAATATAGTATTCTGCTTCTGAAAGAATAGGGCTGAGGGCTAAGTACCATAATTTTATTTCAGATACTGACATTTTCCGGGAAAGTCAGATGTCTGAAAGAGTCATCAATTCTGACTGGTTACTGAAGAGGCAGTTGTGAAGACATTCAAAGCCTTTCAATGGTAAGGCATTCCTTTTCTGTCATCAAGTAAGCTTTAGAAGCAATTTGGTCTAGATAGATACTTCTGTCCATTGACCTCTTGGGATAAGACAGCCCCTAGCTCCTCTCAGAAATATGTTTGAAATGTGAATTACTCGCTGAAGAAAAGCATATACAGACTTACAATAGAAACAGTTCTTGAGAGTCTGAAAGGCCTTTTCACAGACTTGAAACGTTGTAAAGGGAAATGCATTCTTGGTTAGGTCTATTAACAAGGCTTCTACAAAGAAACCTGATGTAAAAATTTCCTGTGGAGAAGACTCAGAAGAACTACAAATGGAGTAGATTATTTGTACTCCAGGGATAAGGACAGGGCTGGTCTGTAAAGTCTATCAAATGACTAAGAAGATCCTGTTATTTGTTCTCGTCACTAATTAAACAGAGGCTTTTCTATCAAACAAACCTCTCCTAACACGTAGGTTTGTCAGATGACAGTGGTCCGGTTTCAAAGAACAGTAGTTCTGTGAACACCAGCCCCCTGCCCAATCCTGCTGATGGAAATGTATTGACTCTAGAACAAAGGAAAAATTATTTTTCCCCATGAGTCTGTCATAACGAGGCAGACTTTCCTATACATCAATAACTGGTGATTCAACGCAAACCCAAGGAGAAAGATGCGTATCAAAGATAGAAAAGTAGAAGCCAGAACACCAGGAGCAAGAGAGACATGTTATCATGCCGATCTATGTGCTTTTCACAGCTTGCTAATTAACTCAGATAACTAATTTCACTCTCCTTCCTAAATCTGAACCTCACTTGCTGAGGATCTCTCCCCACTGTAAATCTTTGTGGCTTATGTTGAGATGCACATTTTTTTCTGGAGCTGAGATAAAACTCTGCGCTGTTTCCCTTAGAGAGACAAAGACTAGGGCTTTGCTATGCACTTTGAGTCCCTACTTGTTGTTCCGCTCTTTCACACTTTGGTTTTCTCAAGAGCCAATGCTATTTCTAGGTTTACTGTTTGTCTTGCAGCTTTCACCCTCTCACGTTGTAGCCTCAAACCACTTCCAGAGGACAATTAGTGCAAATTCTGCCTTACTGTCAAAGCACACTTAGGCACTCATAGAGCAAGCCCAACTCAAGAACAAGTGCGGAAATGAAGTCTGAAGGTGCTTTGAACTGGGGAGTGCTGAGCAGTTCCTGAGCTGCATGTGGGTGGTGAGAGATTATTTCATGGACGCTGCCTGTTCTCAGCACAGCGTGGTATAAGCACTGCCAGTATTAGCGCAAACCTATAGGAATTAATGCAAGGAAAACTGAAATGATAACGAAAGTTACTTTTCCTCCCTTAATGACTTGAACACTTAGATGGCGAAGCATAACCCTCCACAAAATCTCAGACCTGTACTTCCACACCGCAGGAGTGTGCTTGTCAGAGTTATTTATCTGTCAAAGTACAGGCTGGGCAAAGGGAAGGGGGGGAAAAAGCTGAACTGAGGAGCGTTATTTGAGAAGTGCCCTGGTTTCCACTGAGGTTGTTTACAGAGTTGTGCTACAGCTCTGCTGAGGAAAAAATAGCTGAGTTTTCAACATGCAATCTATATGATCATCACTCTCTCATGTATTTCATGCCCTTAATTAAAAAATGTCTTGTCAGAAAATTAAAACACCCTAAATCATTATTTTTCTCTGCTGTAAATGTACAATGCTTAAACCATGTTCAGTAACAAGGCTTCATGTCAGCACTGACAGAGTCCCTGGTAAACAATTAACTGTTGGCCAGGGAAAAAGACACGTGATGTGCGCTAATTTGCACATGGTGCTGTTAGTCTCAACGACACTTTACTATAAGCTGTGAATTGATTTCCTTGAACCATACAGTAAGCTCTGTGTCACAAATATAAAATAGATACATAGTTTATACATTCACATGATCTCTCCAAGTTATCTTAACCCCTAGAGTCCTCAGGGCAACTGGAAATGAAATTGCCTATCAGTTTAAGCCTTACCTACTGCACTCCTCACTTCAACATATTTCTGTCTCTCTTTGGAAGCCAATTCAGACAAGTGGGAGTCACTCCAGGAACTTAAATTGTATATTAAAAAGTCCAGTAATCCTCTCTGCCTCTTTTATGAAATTAAGCATTCAATAAACCTGTGTAAAAGAATATGCTATATTTGAGGGCTTCCTATAATGTCATATAATAGTATATGGTTGCAGTTAGTTTACCAGATTTGAATTGTATAAGGCATTTCTCAGCACATATAACAGAAAAGCTACTGTTAAAATCAGTGGAAGTATTATTTCAGAAAGACTTGCTGGGATTCAAAATCCCTTACAGAATTGATTCCATAGGACTTGGCTTCAAAACCCCCTTTTCTCCCTTCAGATGAAAATTCCACTCTTTCTGGGTAAGATTGAGACAGATAATATTCAAAACACAGCACTTGACTATGCCAAAAGATAGCTAATACGATGGAGAAAATAAGTAGCTGGAGCAAAAGGAATTACGGGCTAAGTAGAAAAAGAAATACTAAAGTATGCTGTAAGGGTGTGATTCTGAATAAAGCACTCTCTGCAGAAAACAATGAAAAGAAAAACAATGAAAGCAAAAAATCTCAGCAACAACAACAAAAAACCAAGCCAATAAAGTTTTGTTTTGTTTTGCAGAAATGATTGACAAATTTTAGATGCCATCTCTTTTTTTTCTCATCCATCACTCGCTCACCCTGCAAAACAAACAAATTCTTTCCCACCCCCTGGTCCAGTTCCCTGAGCCCCCAAAGCTCCGTTGTTTACTAGACACAAGCTTCAGGTGGGCCTCAGATCACCACATTGTCTTTTCTACTTTTCATTCTCAGGAGAGACAGATGACTTTCCAAGGGTCTCAATTTAATGACAGCATATCCTTAACGAAGCGGAGAGCAGCCCATACATCAATATTTGGTCTTTTTCAAGTCCACACCAACTTGGTGGCCCATTAAATAGTATACATTGTGTGACCCTGTGGAATATGACAGTATTTTAAAAATAACAACAATGCAACAGAAACTGGCAAAAATAGTGAGGTCAGATTTAGATTCGGATTTTAGAAATCGACATACACCGGGTTATGAAAGCTTGGAATTGGCCAGATAAATATGTTACAAGGTTAGACATTCTGTAGCTTTGTTAATTCAGCCTTCATTTTCTTGCAAGAAAGGGTCATATACATTGATTACCAATAATGTATCATAGAATCATTAAATTTGGAGGGGAACTCCTGAGGTCCTCCAGTCCAACACCCATGCTCAAGCAAGGTCAGGTAGAGCAAGTGACCAGGACTGTGTCCAGGTTTTGAATATCGCTTCAGACAGAGACTCCATGACCTCTCTGGCTGTCATCTTCCATCTTTTTTCCACCAAATTACATTAGAAAGATGTACAGTGAGCAACATGCAGCAACCCAGTAGCATCTCAATAGTTTTCATTACCAGTATATGTGACTATCCTTGAATACTGTCATACATTGTTTCTGATTACAGACTCTTCCTTGAAGAACAAAGCTCAAATACATACAATATCTCACAACGTCTACATCCTCTTTGAGTTTAGACTGTTATTTATGACGCAACTCTAAGAATAAAATGTAAGACTTTTAAAAAAAAAAAAAAAAAAAAAAAAAAGATATTTCAACCCTTTTTTACCCATCTCTGCAGCATTTTTCCCAGTCCCTAGATGAACACTTTCAGATCAGATACAGTTTTTCAGACAGATTTTGAGGAAGCATTAGTTGACCAGAAAGAGATTGTGAAGAGAGAGAATGATTTGAGCTGTCCTGAAGGATATGATGATAACATCCAGTATGACCTCCTGCAATGCCAAATTCCTTGCATTCCAGTAACTTTTCACAGAAAGGGAAATGGAGAAAGAAAGGGCACCGGGATTTTGCTTGTCTTCATGTGGACAGTAACCAACTGTTCTTGGAGCTTTCTTTCTACAGAATACTGAAACTAACATAAGATACCCAGATTTTGAAGCAGGACAACCAGCTCATAAAATGGAAGAATTCATTCAAGAAATGGGAGACTTTGTTTTTGGTTTGGGCTTGGCAAAAAGGAACAGTTGTATTTATGACAGAGGAAGGTTTACATTTATGACTAATGAAAACTCATATTGAAACAGAGACCTTTTTCAGCAGGGTGTCTTACCATCCAAGAAAGGTAGGGCTCTAGGATAGCTTGGGTGGTGAAGCTACCTGTGGATACTAAATAAAACATCTTGTCTTGCTCATTCATAGGTATGAGGCTCAGCGACAGACATCTGTCCTCAGGAAATGCCCTGTGCAGGTAAACATTGTAGAAGACAGAGAGATATTTACTATATGGCAAGCTGTTAGCACAAAACCAAAACGGATATTTACTGGCCACTAATACAAGGTTAGGAAAAACAAAAAATTTCTCAGAACAGAACAGCGTGATACAGAAGCAGCATTCCTGTATCAGCAATGACACACAATACTGCTTGAAGACACTTTGATGAAAATATGAAAAAAGCCCTAGGACAAATTAGCTTGCAATTACAAAAACTGGGAATTACATCTGGAAATAAATGTCCAACCAACCTACCTCTATAGTCCGTACCTTTACACTACACACACACCCCTTTTTACTCACAAACCCATACTACTTCCTAATTTTTTCTCTAACTTAGTATTTATTAATTCTAATTTAAGGCTACAAAGGGAAATAAAGCATTCTTATTTCTTCCTTTCATTAGGAGAATCATCCAAATAAATCAGAAAGACAATGTTCATAGAGCAGCTTCAATTCTGAAGAGAAAGAGGGTTTTACTTTTTGACACCCTTGAATGCAGTTATCGCTAAGCTGTGGAGCAACAATTGGATAGCACTACCCACACTGTAAAAAAGAATTTGGTCGTCTTACTCAGTTTTATTAGACTGCCTAAGGAAAATAATTTTTAGAGAACTTCTAATTTCTCCACTGGGTGTTCAGAGTCACACTTTTTAAGAAACCAAACAAAACTTTATGCAGTGCCTGTGATCTTAAGAGATATTTTTTTATCACCTATCTGTAAGATTAGAAAAAATAGTAAGCTTCATTAACACTTCTAGGATACAGTTCTGTGGTTCTTGGCGTTCTAGATAGTTTAAATCCAATGCAAATACATAAAATCTGAGTCATCACTTACCTTGCATTTTTTAATTACTTTCTTGCACATGTGAAAATGAATGGTACTTTAGGGACTATTTAAAATTGGCCGCTCCATTTGTAGCATATGGTAGAATAATACATTTAAAAAGCTTATTGGTATGTCAAAGTCTAGTCATACACAGATCATACATTTAAATAACAGGTACATTTTTATAAAAATCAATATCTGTCCCACAGCCCAGTATTAAAAACAGGTAGTTACTGGACTTTCTTTTCCAATGTCACACTTTTTTTTAGTATATTTCTCCAGCTTAGATACTGTCTGAAAGAACCAACAGAACTATAACTGCTGTGCCTAATAACAACCGCAGATAACACTTTCAGGAACAGGCATTTGATTAGTCATTAATGAGAACCAGCTCATAAAAGTCTTAATCTTTGAAGTCTAAAGATTCTGTGAGGTTTAAAAATGGAGAAGGACTTCCAAAAATCATTAAATGGGAATGAATGTTTTGACCTTGCAATAGTCAAGCATTTAGTGCACTGTTAAGTATTACCATGCAAGTGTCCCTAACGAGCCTAGCAGAAGCTATTGATGGGCATATAGTTAAGCACATGCTTAAAATCTCTACTGAATTGTGGCCCAGATGCGGGGTCCATCTACGTGCTGCTACTTTGACAAATTTATTGTCAATATTTCAGGAAGGGGTATTTTTCAATGGTTTTCAGCAGGAAACAAAAAATCCACTATATTTTGAGTAGTCTGAATTTCTTTATCTCCCATATTACACTGGACTACGTGACCGCAAGTTTTTTTTACACATTGTAGAACAGTAAAAATCTAATAGGATCTATACTTTGCTGTAAACTATCACTGTTTCCTATATATTAAAGCGTATCTAAAATAGTGTTTTTTCTTCTTTTTCATATGCTGTTACAGCTGCATGCATTGTTTGAAATTACAAAAACTCTGACACTTTAACTTTCTCAATCAATATTCCTTTCTAAATATTTTTAATAGATGAAGTGAAACAAATTAAATTGCACTGAAATAAATACCCTTCAATGCAGAAATCATATCAAGCATTCTTTAGAACAGGACCACATTATTATCTGAAGATACTTTTCCCTGTTATTGATGCTACTATTTAGTTTCTGTCCTCCATCCTGTTTAATTGTTTCAAAGTTTGAATATGTGTCTGAAGAAAAATGGAGGATCTTAATCCTTTCTGAGGCAGCTCATTGTTTCAAAACTTTTTTAAATACAACACTAAGAATCTTTGCGAGAGCCAAGAGTTTTCTGAGCTCTGCCAAAATGAGTATTATGAAAAAGGAAGAAAGAAGAGGTGACTGAGACTCAGCCAAAAGAAATATTATTAAAGAAATCTTTATAGACCTGACTGGCCAATTCATCCTGTTCTGGAGACTACAGCCTTGTTCCACTCTGGCAGAGCCTCCTACCTGACCGCATGTTGTTCTTTGGTCCACATCCAAACCCCGCTGATGGACACAGGAACCTCTCCGGGGAGCTGAGCGCACTTTGGATCGCAGCATAAAAACACCAGTAAGACAATTTTAAAGGCTTGCTGAATAAGGCATTACCTTCAGAAATGAGTTTGTGACTGAAGTTTTCAGACACTAATGAACCATTCTTTTCTGCCTTTAAGACAGTAAGGACATGGCTTGTCCTGTCCTGTGTTGGAAGTATTTTGTCATTCAATTTTATTTATGTTATTTTTATTTACATGAAGAACCAAGGCTCCAGATGAAAATGCTTCTGAAAAATGGGAATATTTGGCTCCAAAATGGATTCAGCAACTAGATCACGTTCTTGAAATAAGGAGCAGTGAGGGGTAGGAAATGGTGATTCATGAAATACCCAAGTGAATTAGGAGCAGAAGTCCCATTTTTTGAATGGGACAGAGACAGTAAGTTTTAAAGCTATTGCCAATACTTACAGAAACAAAAGTGCTCAAAACCACACAGGTGTGAAACAACAGTTACTAAATTACGTCATAGCAAAAGTAGGAGATAGTAAATGAATATAATTTTAAGTCACACTCTGGATTATACTGGAGGATAGGTGGAACTTCCCAAAGCATTCAGCACTACTTGATTGCACTGACTTAAGTCAATAACAAAAACTTAACTGTCTTTAGTAGAAACAAAGCTGTTTCTAAGTAAGATCTTCTGAAAAGGCCATCCTTAAAAGCCAGAAGTGCAACTAAGTTTGTTACTTGGCCTAAAAATGCAGTCTGTATGCCTGGTAAAAATCATTATTAAATATAAGTTCTCTGTAAATATACTTCTTGATGACAGTGAGAAGCTATCTTTGATACCAGACTTGAAAGCAGTAAATTGAAAATATATTCTCTACATTGGCGATCTATTTATAAAGTAGGAAGCATACAGAGATATCTGATTGTGTTATTTATAATTCTGGAAGTGTTGCTGCTCTAGTGTTTTAAAATATGGAACAGACAACCCAGGAAATTATTAAACATTTGGATTTGAGACATTCCTGCAAACTTTAGGCAGACAGCCAGAAGTAGTGCAAGCAAATGGTAAAATGTTAGGCATTGTTTAATTACCTAAAAAGCATTTGTAACCACATAGTTAAAGGAGAATCAATGTTCACTCTCTTGTGTTATTACAGAAGAATTTTCCATAGCAGAGCATCCTCATGCAGACCTGCCCTGGGAGATACACAAAGGTCTTTTGTATAACCTTTTCTTTCTTTTTTTTTNTTTTTTTTGAGCAAGTTCCTTGTTATATATTCGCTTCCTTTGATACCACGCAAAACACTGCCATGGACCTGTTTTATGTAACAAAAGTCTCCTCTTATATTCACAAAGCCTAACACGTGTCTTCATAGTGGTTCAGCTAGACTCTGCCTCAGGGTTAGACGATATCAGCCCAGTTCCCAAACAAGATTTCTACCCCAGTGAGCGACAAGTTGCCAGGCTCTCTGCTTTCCTCAGACAGGCTGTCTTAAATGGAGAGTGAAAGGAGGAGGTCACATCCTGTTGCAAGAGGGAAAAGGAAGCTTGTATAGTATGTTATTCTTTTCTAACAAAAAAAGCCTCCTACAATCTGGATAATGTAATCTGCTCAGATAGCACATAAGAATCCAGACCTCTTATCGTAGCTGATATAGCCAAACTAGACCTACACAAGTCAGTAGATCCTCCAAAAGAAACAGCAAAATATTCTTAAAGCATAAATGTTGTTTAAATAGCAGGCCATTTATTTGCAGATGTATTTTTTTATCTTGTCTCAAGATACTAGAATATGGGCATTACAGGCTCTTGAAACCTTTGTTTCTCCCATTCCATTGGACCGTCACGAGATTTATCAGATATTGTGACTTTAAACAATCATATATGCCATTATTTGAAAGGTAGGCAAATGCAAATAAAGTGTAAAACCATGAGTGTGGTATTAGCCTATTCTAAATGCCTGCCTTATTTAGCAACAGAAGGGATGGATCTGAGTGAACGGCTTGCACTGTGATCCTCCCTCTCTTTTTTTTTTTTTTGAAGCAAACAAGAGTTCTATTTATTCCCTATAATACATCTATATAATATTATTTCAGGATAGCATTTTTCAAATGCAGCTTGCACTCTTCCTTTCAGGAACAGTTTACACCCACCTAGAGATTTTATTCATAGATGCTTCACAATTACGTTATAGATTTTAACAGACAACTCACTTCACACATCAGAATAAGAGAACTGCCAGATACATTCCTAAAGTCAGGTAGCAAATGAGCCCAAGTTCAGGTTCGAATGAAATGAAGTGCATAAAACAGACACTCTGACATCTTGCAAGTATGCTAGCTTGGTCAAAATAATTACCACACTGACCTTATATCCCTACTCGAAGCTGAACAGAATCTCTCCTGAGGACAAAGTTAGTCAGGGAATCGGTGCATAAAAAAGGCAAAGGGAGGAAAGGATGGGCTGACTGGGGAGGCCATCAGGAAAAATGAAAAAAAAAAAAAATCAATGTTCCTTAGGCATGACTATAACTGTTACCAGGAACTTGCCTGTCCAGAACAAATTGAAGCCTTCTCTCCCTTCCCCTTACTGACTGCAAAATGCTCCAGGAAGTTTGTAACGAAGAACCAGACAAGAACTTATCCTTTTCTGCTCTTTCCATAGTTGCAGTTTTCTTGCCTTGTCATTCAGCTGAAGCTAAGTCTTACCTGGTGCAGGAAGCCATAGCCTCTCATCTGCTTCCCTGGGGGTGGCCAGATTTACTCATATACTTCCGCTACCTCCTCAAACCTTGTGTGGTCCTCAAGGCCCTGCTATGGTCGAAACACCCTTTCATCAGAGAGCTACCCTAAAAGATTTACCCGGCTTTTCTAAGCTATGAAGCTGGAAGTCTTTGACTGCTACCATACCCACACCGACAAGGTCCCACCTCCACAGTTCTCCACAGAGAACATCCAGATGTTGGCAGTTTCTGAGGATGAGACCTCTTCATCTTTATGGACTGAGGTGTCCTGATAATGCCAAGGCCACTGATAATGCTGAACAATGTGCATTATTTAACATTAGATAAACAATAATAAATTCTTTAGAAAAATATTTTGAGCATTGGCTCAAAGAAGAGGCCACACAAATGCTTTCACTGACTCCAAGGCATGATTTTCCCCAAAATCTCCAACCCAGCTATTGACAAACAGTGGCTAGAGAACTGAGCACCAGCTGTTCCAGTCCGGTTGCAAAGCATCCTGTACTTAAGTACATATGAAACCATTGAGAGCAACTGGGCTGAGGAGGCCACGTCTGGTGGGAGAAATGGTTCCAGCACAGGGCCATTGCGAGCATCGCATGTGAGAGGAAACTGGCCTCTGGTGAAAACTATTTATAGAGGACAGCCTGAAAAAGCACTAGCTGTATATTAATGACATACTACTCCCTGTAGTTTCCGAGAGCCTGACTTTCTCCTGAAGCTTTCTTCTTTGTTCTCGCCTGACTTCTAAAAGGCCAAGGTGAGTCCCGAACAGGGGCGGTCGAACAGCCTGACTTTACTCTCTAATGCATGAAGCAGGTGCTCCAGGGTGCTGCCTGTTCCAAACTCAGCATCTCATTTGTTATAAACTAACACAAAACTCCTCTGGGCATGCTGGACGCAAATAAATAATTCCTTAAAACACTAAATGAATCAAGACAGCTTTAGTACATAAAACAGTGCTTTTACTTAAGGTGAAGAGCTGGAAAAGCTCTGACATTTAGTCTCACGTGACCTTTATCAAGGACAGTACAGAGCATACAGGTTTTGCCTTAATAACTCGCTGTAGCCGGGAGTCTTTGACTTTGATAAAGGTCATTCAGGTCCAAAATGTTGGGTGATTTTCAGTTACCCTTAGCTGAAGTAAAAAAGGCATTCTCATTAGTACAGTTGTCCTCATTTGTAGCATTACTAAAAAAAAATGTCATTTAGTTCCAGGAGGAACTTTTTATGTTATTCTGTATCAAACATAGCCTTTCCTACTCTGCCGGTTTAAATTCTGCACAGCTCTCTTCTCTGATCAAATATGCTGGCCTCTGATCATGGAGTTCATGTGAACTGAGCTTCACTGATTTGAGTAAACAGAAACAAATGGCGGAGCAGAGTACAAATGACACGTTTTGGGTTTTTTTTCTTTTTTTTTTTTTAATAACTCATTCATTAAGCAATGGAACTAAATGGAAATGTGGGACATTTATGTGTGTAGTCACACTGTAGTTAAGATAATTGGGACCAGCTGTTACGCTCTTCTTTTTCTGGAAGAACGTAACATTGCACAAAGCTAGCACAGCAAGACACAAGGAAGATGCTGAAGCATGTACTTGAAGCCTCAATGATTTTCAATGTTGTTCTTCGAAAAGTTTCTCATTTTGCCTACGAAGGCCATATTTTCAAGTTTATGTTCAGATTTTTGTTTTCCCTGTAAATTCCACACACCCTAACAACCATTTTTAATTCCTCTCCCCGCTTCAGTGTTTACCCAAGACAGGCCACCTTGAATCAATTACATACATAAGGGGCAGAGACAGAGTTTACTTTATTGTCTGCAGAGGAAAATCCTGTCTGGAAACCATTTCTTTCTAGTACTGCCTAGTATTGCACATTCTTCCCTTCAAAACTGATCTCGAGAGTAACTTGACAAAGAGTTTTGCTTACACAAGTCACTGTGCCACAGGAGAAATACTAATTTGGAGACAGACTGCATCCACTGTCTGTTGTGACCAAGTAAAGGTAAGTAAATGAATTCAGACTGCCTCTTCTATCCCTATCTTGTCCTTAGAGCAAGCTGTGGCAAAAAGGGGAGACAACAACATAAAAGGGTCAGTTTTCCCTTGCGATGGTGGTTAAAGGAAAGAGCAGGAGAAGCAGGTGAGCTGTGACTGTCAGGCAGGACAGCCCAGCCAACTCAGAGCAAAATGAGGTTGTCGGTAGAAAACAAAGTGGAAAACAGGATACAGCCTGTATCCTTACTGCAACCTATTCCTAACTCCTTGGGTCATATATACTGTCCACAGACTGAGATCAGGTCTTAAGGCAGCCCACAGTGAGTTAGCTTAGAAGCTCTGCAGAAATTTTACGGTCAGCTGTAAAATATATGGTATTAAAGGATCCTTCCTCCTATTAAATAATATAAATGCAAAACCAAACTTTTCTTTATGTCTACTCTTTAAGGATGTTTGCTTCACTGACCTCCTTTGATGCCATCCTCTCAAGTCACAAATAAAAACATTCCTACTACTGCTATGATCTTTATTCTGCAGTCGTAGCTTGAAAGAGACACCACTGGAGAGACAGTGAACTAGCCTGAAGGTAGCTGCACAGGTCTACCAGCACCAATGAATGCAAGTAATTTGGCCTTCAAAATTTTTAGGCTGCAGTACACCCTAGGACAATAGGCAGAGCAATCTGCAGAAGATTTCCTACCTAAGGCGTCTGGACATAAGTTCTGACTACTTTGAAGACACAGATCTGCTTTTCTCAAGAGATTCTGGTAATTCAAGCTGGATCAGACCCCTCAGGTTATAATGAAAGGGGGACCTGCTAAATAGTCTTTATTAGTGATCTTAAATCCATGAAATGGTTAATTTATACATCTTTAGATAAAATAGATTTGAGACTGATTTGATAGCAGTTGCTTGGAAGACAGTTTCAACTCTAGTAACAGAATTATGGTCATTTCCAGGAAAAAACATCATCTCTGTTAAGAGAAAAATCTAATATAGGCATGTTCATTTACAGACAAAGGATCAAATGAACTTCAGCTAAACATGAAGTTAAGTACCTTCAGACATCTTGTATCCTACTTCACGTGAGCTGACTCCATGTTTCTATCAAGCATAAGCTTTCAAACTTCTGCACATAAAACTATCGTCAGCTTAAACATGAAGCAGCATGTTTAAGAAGAATACTTTTAACTGAGGTTGTTTTCTTTCATAGAAAGAGCCTCATATGCTTGTACTTATGCTAATTACATGGAGGCTATACTTTTGACCAGGAGAATGTGTATTGCATTACATGTGCTTAGAAGAAATACATGGAATAGAATTTTCAATTCCTCTTTAGCCAGAAAGATTTGGGCTCATTCACCTCTGCAGGCATCTCTATCTGCATCTTCCAATGAGGCTTTTGACATTCTGGTCCTTTATATCTTTTAGAAACAATATTTGACTGCTGCTGCCCTCAGCATTTATATATGGAGACTCATCAAACTCTAGAGCTAAATTCAAACTCTACATTGTCTTTGCATTCCTGACCCTACCAACCCTACACCTATCATATTGCTTCATTTTGCTTATCTGGGATTGTTCAGGGAAACAGAGATTTGCTTTGGAAATTTTCTTAGAAGATTTTAACAACACTGTGCACTTCATGTAATCCTACCAGTATCTGGCATGGCATTAGAGGGGAAACAAAAGGACTCGGGAGACGAGAAAGTAACAGTCTGTGGAAGATCCTGCATGGATCTTCCCAATTAAAAGATGTAGATGCTCACTACTGAACACACAGCCCACCCCTACTCCCACAAAAGCAAGAGCAAAAAGCCATTTACTCCATAGAACTATTATTACTGACCCAGGGGAGCAGCAAAAATAGCATCCTGTTTTGCATCTGGCTTCCAGCTTTATGTTAGCAGAAATGCACGACACATGGGAAGCAAAACAGGTCATAGAAAAGAGGAGACAAAGTCAATCTCATTTTATGTCTTTGATTCACTGATTCTCAGAGCCTCAAGGAAAACGTGCAGATAACTAGGCCCATGTTACCCAGTTTGAGTGGTTAACAGAAGTGTTAGAGGGCTACCTGGCACCTCGTCACTGGCTTGACAATTAGTGCATCAAGCACACAACATTTGGCAGGTTGGTGACTATTCCTTTAGCAGTAGCTATCAAATGATCTCTCTTGACCATCCTGAGAGCAATATCTGTGTATAAATGAGCCTGCACCAGTACAACTTCAACGTAAGATAACAATCTCAGAGCCAGTGCCGTGCTAAGAAAGCGAGCTGACCGAATCGTCTAAGGACACGCACACGTGCACCATGCATACATGCAGGTCTACATATGTAAGCATGCATCAAGTTGAAGTACACATTCTGATTTTCCCCATTGAAAAAAAGAACAATCTACATGCCCTGCTCTTTCCACAGATCATATCCAGCATTCAAAAGAGACCCTGAGCTGGCACAGACTAATTAAAAGAAGAGAGGGAAGGATTATATTTATGTGTAAATGATACTCTAAAAAGGAAATGGTATCAATAATGTAGTAGTAAAATACTTGAAAGGAAATGGATTTTTGATGAAGTCAGTTTTTCAAAGTCTTTCTCCAGAAAAGAGAAAAATGCCTTTAAATTGATATTCATGCTGACCGCTGCTACTTGTTAACATTTTGCCCTTGGGAGAAAATACAGCTTAGCAGTACAAGGGCTCTATAATAAGCATCTTTATCTCTTTGGGATTCTCAGGCCCGTTGTTATTTTTTTTTCCTCCAGAGCCATACTGTAAACTGCATACCACTCGGGCTGACTCACACGAGCCTTGGGAGGAGGACGCGGAAGAGCGGGCTGTTTTCTCGTGAGAAGTTCAGCGTGGTGAAATTCCTCTTCCATTTCAGCAGCTCCAAAGCCATTTTGCACCCAGCTTGACCTGGCAGATGTAACTCTTCTGCTCTCACTCCTTAATTTGTCTGCATTTGGCTCGGGTTCATAGCTCTTTGGAGTGCCCGATGGCTTTCCTGGTTGGAGCTATAAAAAAAAGTCTGGGCCCACTCAAATATCAGCACGAGAGCGATATTGTAGGTGCTCCTTGGAAGCAGTGGAAAGAAAGGGGCAGATGAGCTGACAGCCAGCATTCCTGTCCTGCCAGCTTGAAGGATGTTGCCCGCGGCCAGTCACCATATGTTTGGCTCCTAACTAGGGAGCAGAGAGGCCAGAACGATGCGGAGAATTCAGATGATTTGTTATCTGTCTCTCCAGGGAGACGGGGAGCTTTGAAGCTTGTAAGCATCACCTGCATTCCCTGCCTTTCCCTTCCAAAGCCCCATGCCAGAGGACCGTCAACAGGAAGTTTCCTCTTAAATGCTCCTAAAGGGTTTTGGTGACCAAATGCTTTGGTTTCTAAAAGGGCCTTTATTCTAGGATGTCTTCAGATATAGTGCCACTCTTTGAATTTGCTCCTGTTTGTTTTAATCAGGTGAAGACTTTTAACCTGCCTAGTTAAAGCAAAATAGAGGGAAGACACTTCCTAACTGTATACATAAAACCTGTGTATTTACAGCATGTAATGGAGTACACCTCAGAAATTCTTGACCTGATTTAGACCCAGCAAATCCCTGCAGTGCAACAAAGCAATCAGTAGAACAGAAAGCACCAAAACAACTGCAGGCAGCCCCAGGTTAAACACTTACACAGGGATAACGGGGATGTTTTCATGCCTCCACTGTCCTTCCATTTGGAGTGTTGGAGACAGTCGGGCATCAGGCATCTCCAACAATAAAAAGAAGCTTAAGCTACACAAATTTAAGAGCCTGCTAAGCTACCAATTTTGTGCCCATGCCACAAAAGACATCGCATTGTATAAACCTACAAAGAAACTGACCAACCGCTGTTACAAATGCTAGTTGAGATTTTTTAGTTTGGTCCCTACAGCAGTTTGCGCACCATCTTGTCTTGCACGCTGGGTGGATGTAGACCTAAATGCCAAGGCAAAAAATTTTACACATGCAGAGAAGAACTGAGAAACAATAAGAAAGGAGAAAAATAGGGTTACAGGTCACCTGTGACCTTCCCGCATCTGCTGCAAAGGAAGGTGCGATTTGTAGGCAGCCTGAGCTTGGTCTGCCTTGGGACAACATCAGTGCACTCAGCTGAGCCACTGACATACGGAACACGGGTGCTCAGAGCAGAGTCAGGCCATGCTCCCAGAGAAGAGAGCTTACCTAAAGTAGATGCACACCAGAAATGTTAATTCTAAGCCAATATTCACGAATGCGTCGTCACCTCCTGCTGTTTCTGGCAGGCTATGGTTCCCTGTACCAGTGCTGCCACCGCTCCGATGTGCTGATAGTGTGTGCTCTTCTAAAGTACTTCTGCAGCGCTGCTGGTTGCTACAAACATGCATATCTTTTGGTTACTAACATATGACCTTAGAGAGTTTATTAACAGAAAACGTTGCAGTTTGAAGAGGAAAAGAGTTTTAGCCTGAAGCAGACTGTCATTGGATGACTGCTCCATTTCAGAGGTCAGCAAGTAAAGCAGCACGAAGTTAGCAAAAGGTGACCTAGAAAGGAAGACAAAAACCACAGGATTTGTGTTCTTTATGGCTTTGTTATGGCATACAGGAACGACGTGAAAGGCTTTTTTTTCTGTTTTTGAGGAACGTTGTCCCTGTGTCATTTCTCTAGGCGTAAGATGTGGGTGGCAAGAATATTCTCAACATAAATATGCCCATCTAAATAATTTTAAGCAATTTATATAGTCTAACAGGCACCTGGACCTCAGAGTTCACAACTTGTTGTTTGTTTGGTTTTTGGTTCGGGTTGTTTTTGTTTGTTTGTTTTTTTAACAACTAGGTGTAAAGTTCCAGTTCTAAAGCTGTAATAACATGCAGACTACATGGAATTATTAAGGTAACACAAAGATACTAGATTAGAAAATGTCTGTGGCAACAGAACACAGCTTTTCACAATAAAGCAACTGTGATTGTTTGACAGGGATTTGATAGTGAGCGTAAAATACTCGACTATTGTTTATTTGGGTGTCTGTAATTTCGCTTTATTTCGCACTTTCTCCGGAATGGGTATGAGGGTTTCTGTGTGGAATCACATCCAGTAGGGCAGAGGTATGATATTGTGCTGGGACAAAATGCTATGCATTAGGGAGTTGTTTATGCCCCAGCTGATTGCTACTTTTACTCACTATTTCCCTGTCCTTCAGTAAAAAGACAAACTTGTATAGGCCGCAAAACACCATGGAACAACATGGTAGATTTAATCACATCAAGGAATGAGAAGGCAGATGAACAAACCTGTTCCTAGCACGGCTTTGCTACCATCCACACTAATGACTTCAAGCAGCAAATAAACCCCAAATCTAGCTTTCAAAAGCAGTGCAAAATTTGTAATCCCTTTTAAGTTACAGAAATAACGTGTTAATGCTAAGGGAAAGACCAAGATTCAAAAGATTCCCAAAGTAAAAATCAAGTGTTCTGGAGTCATGCGAATAAATAAAAGGCAAAAAAGGAAGCTGCAAAAGTCAGCTTAAAAATAGGACGAAGACCTTTGACAAACAACTGTTAAAATATGGAAAAGAAATAAATCTTGAGTGTGCCACATTCTGTGATCTAGAAGACTAAAATAACATTTGGAGAGTCATGAATCAATATGAAATATCTCAGAATTTTTGGCTTTCCCCCAGACGCATCCCTAAAGACATATTGTGGGAACATTCTTTGCACAAAGTATTCTAGCTGTGATACAGTTGGTAGCTTCCCATGAAGTTGTAGTTCCAATATGACTGTAAATACAGTATGTTAAACAAATTTTAAAAAATCTTTCAAGAACACAAAAACAATATAATGTAAGAATACTCAAAACCAGCTGCTCCTGCTTTTTTGAGGTTTAAAAGACCAGACATTCAGAAATACACATATACAATGGCACCTCCGACTTGAATGCACAACTGCCACAGCCATCATCCTATGCATTGACTTATACTTAACTGTGTAATTTAGTGCTTTTCAGGGGTAAGTGCCATTTAAAAATTTACTGCTTTTGGAGGGTAAGTGCCATTTAAGAGAAAGGCTCCATGACCAGCAAATTGGGCTAACATGAGATGCTGTATTTTATGTGACATAAAAGGTGTTTCTTGTTTTAGAAAGCTTCTCTCTTCCTTTTTTTTTTTCCTTCAGCACACAATTCCTATCTCCCACACCTATTTTTAAGCCTGTTTTTAGTTATTTCTCCTCCAGCCACCCATATGCAGCATCCAAATCCACAACAGTGAACATTTGTGAGGAATTTGTCAGTGCTGAACCTTTACAAGGAGGCAAAATGAGTAAGTCTTGAGCCAGAGGTCAGAAAAATAGTTGAGTAAACTCTATTTACAAAAATAGCCTAAAATGATGCAGAACAGGTTCCCAATCCAGAAAGGCAAAACATATGTTCCTTCTGCTCCTGTCCATCATTTCATGAGCGTGGCTGCCACTTTGGCTTATGCTCGATAATACCTTACTCCCCAGGTAGTCCTATTGAAAACTGTGAGACAACGCGGGGAATAGCATTCTCAGTATTAACAGCAGCAGCAAGGCTGTCCCTTTGTCAATCATCTATAATCTGCGCTTTTATTAAAAATAGTTTGAAGACCTGATACGTGTGCTGACAGTTTCCAGCCCTGGTGCAGCAACCCATTCGGTTGTAAAGGGATTTAGTGCTCCAAATGCTGCAACAAATCTTGTAACTGCCCAATTATCACTTGATGGCCACCACTCTCCGGCACCCTAGGGGCCATGTCATTGAAGATAAGCTCTGTTTATGTTAACTTAGTGTCAGGATGTACAGCATATGTCTATGAAGCTGGATGAGTGCCCTTTTGCAGGATGTTCTGCGCGTTCACATTGTGCAGCCAAGAGCCCTGAAGGTGTTGAAAAAGAATAAAAGGCCTTTCATAGAGCTTAATCCAATTAAAGCACATTAATGAAGGTTAGGATCATCTGTCACATTATCCAGACACATCCTTTCATGCATCGTCATCTGATTACAAAGTCTGATTTTCTTTTAGGGCTTTTCATCTTCACCAAGAAAGTGTGATGGGAAATTCAACACTTAAAATACTGGAGGCTTAGGTGGGATTTCTGTCTCTTTCTTTTTTTTTTTTTTTCCCCTCCCCTCTCTCTCTGAAAGAAATATGGTTATTTTAAAATAGTGGTCTGTCTCATCAGGTGGTACAAACTGGCATGCATCTAGTACAGCCTAGAGAGCAACCCCAAATAATATCTCCTAAGCTTTTGTTTGAGGGAATGTAAAAATCTTAGCATAGATAAGTAAAGGAAGAAACAAGCAGGGAGACTGAAACACCACGCACAAATGAATAAAGGATTTCAGGCTCTGTCACTGCTAGAATGGTATCAAGCTAGATTTCTCCGATAGCATTGAGTACACCTTCCCCCCATCACCACATTAAATGCTTTGAGTAGTCGCCAGAGAGAGATCTGCCGTCCTTGATCAGAAAAGAGGGAAAAGCAGATTCCCATTTCCATACAGCCTTCTTTACGCCACTTCAAAAAGGCAGAGGTGATGAGAGGAGAACTTATGCAGCCAGTTGAGCATTTTCTCTCTGCAGGAGAGTCTGCGATACTGCCATAGCCTTCCTGCCTCGCTCCTCGTAGCAGCTGGAGAGCACAAACCCCCACGCTAAAAAGGCTAACGCTAGAACCAGGAATAGTCTAATTTCCAAAACTCAGGCAACAGGTAAATCCATTAAAGATCAATGTGATGAGAATCCTACTGGAGAAAAAATTATTGGGGAAATTCAATAATACAATAATGCCCTGAAATTACGCGTTGATCTCATCATTAGCCTGTGACACAAGTATGTCAACTTCTCACTATATGAGCCCACCAGTTGGTTACTGCTACCTCTCTACAGAAGTCTACTGGTCTTATGCCAGAGCTGTTAAGAAAATATTGCACTCCTTATCCACACTGGTGCAAATGGCACTTACTCATGTCACCTGGCAATGAAGGTTGCTTATATTAGCTTTGCGCAGAAGTCCTACAAGTACGCCCAAGCAGTCACCCTCAGGAGAAGTCCACTTGCTCACACCGCCTCCCAGTCAACTACAGAAAGAAAATAGAGAGATTGTTGTAATTATTCCGCTGCTGTCCCTCAACCTTTGGTCAGCCTTTTTGTCTTCTCGGAATTACTGTGTGAGGCTGCGTGGAGACTCAGGCAAGGCAACATACATGTATTTCTGCTTTTCCTCCAAGCCAACAGGGCTGAGCATTTTCGTTTCTGAAGAAATCACAAAACGCTGCATGATGTTTAGTGCCCACTGTTGGCTCAATCCGATTGCTGTACTCAAGCTCCAGGCACATATGCTGAAATTTGTGCAATCTGTACTCTGATATTTGCAGTACTGGGTCCGAAGCAAAATGGCGAGCAGCCAGACCTGCTGGGCCTCTTCCACAGAATTACTGAGAGGCTGAAAGGATTAATGGACTATGTAAGGGAGGAGCTGCTTATTAGCATTCAAGGAGCATCCAGAGCCTACAAGGAATGTTAGTTTTTTAAGAGATATCTTCTTTGAGGTTTATTAAGTCCTCTGTGTACTTCAAGCAAAGAAGGCAATGCAGCATGCATGACCAGTGTGCTTCATTTCTCAGTTGCATTTAAAGTATTACTGAGGAGCGTGCCCTGCTGAAGACCACGTACATTTCTGAAAATTTAGCGTAGACTTTAACAGAACTTGACTCACTTGCATTGCTTTGCTATCTCACCCACACTGAAATTAATGTTATTTAAAATCAAAGCCAAAACAACTTCTCTCAACCTTCCTCTATGGAAGGATGAGGGGACGTATCTCCAATTTTGGAACTTAAAACACCTGTGAGGACTTACGACTAGGAAAATAGTTACAGGAGTGGTTGATGGAAAGCTAAAATGTAATGAAAAGGCATAAAGCACATTGTGCTATTTTTATCTTCTTCCTATTTCTCACGTGTCAAGCTAGCACAAGTACTACTGCTGTAACCACGAGACCACTCCCCGTGTATTTGTGCTTAGGACACTGCAGACATCATCTTGATTAAACCACCATCCACTAACCTACGTGGGACAGACATTTCCTCATAAGCAGATGCAACTCCTAAAGCTCATTCAGCATCAGGGTCACCTTATGCAGCTTCACTCGCTTTTCCTGAGCACTGTCTGCCTTATTCTCCAAGCTTCAAGTCCAATGTAAGAGACCAAACCCACTATGAACTTATCCCAAAGCTTTTGGGGATGGGGAAAGTACAAATACTTGGCTGGTCGAGATCCATCTAATCTAACATTTCATACAAAGTAAATATAATAAACACCTGGGAATCAAAGGCAACCTGCTATATACATTCTCTCTATTGGCTACAGATCGACAGTTGAGATCAGTGGCAATTGCACAGCAGTATCCTATTAAATCATTTCAGTCTTAACAGTTATTTATTCTGCAGTGATGTATGTGCGCGTTTGTAATGCCTTCAGTGATAAGATAATGTCCTGATGCACACAATTTCATTAGCATTCATTTAGCAAATATAGGTTTGGCAAAAATGTTACTCCGTGAACTTGTAGATTCACATAGCTTTAAACTTTGGAAAAATTTATATCCCATTATAACCCCTTCCTCGTTTTATCCTGTTTCCAGTTATCACTGGTCACATTAATCACTGTATGAATGTAGATGTTAAATTGTCATTTTATGAAAGAAAAAGGGTGCCCTTGTGACAGGCTTACATTTCCATGTGTCCTTTTTTATACCATTAGTAGCAGACTTAACAAAGAGTATGTGACCTGATTTCCCAGATGTCTGTAAATGTACTTGGCATTGAATTTTAAATCTGACTGAATTCAAAGCTCTTCATATAAAACACAACTCAAGTTAACTTTTATCTCTCTTTTTTTCCTTTCTGTCTCTCAGCAGCTGTTCTTCTTTTATTATTTCATGTGCTATATTCAATATGCAAAGTTTCCTTGTTTGTTAGAGTGCATTACACTTTCTAATGCATCTGTCATGTTGGAAAACAGGAAAGTAGCATAAAGCCTCTCTTGTGATTTTTTTTTTTCCCCTCCCAGTTAAAGGAAGACTTAGTTAGAAGGAAAAAAAGAAAGAAAGGAAATTTGCCTCTAAGCATCTGGACAGCTTAAAAAAGGGGTTCTTTAGCTTTATGAAACTTTAAAAATTAAAATACCAGTGAATTTAATGCTTAGAATGACAAAACATGACTGGGCCTGGGAATTCTCCTTAAAAGGATGATTTTGGAGCTAAGACACAAGACAGATAGGAGACCTGGATTCTGTTCTACATCTACCAACAGCTTTCTGGTTAACCTCTCAGGCTGTGTCAGTCCTGCAGATATTTAGAAAAATAATCCACATCCTCATCTGAACCAATGCAGGATCCTATGGGAGTGCTTTTTTAGATAAACCAGCTAGACCTGTTTTCACCGTTACTTAAGTTAATTCTGCCAAAATTGAGCCAAAGTCATACGGCTCAGTCCTGCCTCAGATGCCTTTTCCACACTAGAGCTTCCCAGAATATAAGCCACTAGGGCTTTGTTGTTATGTTTCTTTGGAGCAGACACATTGCCAGGGATGGATCTGGGTATTTCCTGGCAGCAGTCAGGATTACTGGGCACTGGAGAAACTTATTCTGGGCCGTATGAAACTGTGACTCAGGCTAATTCACCCTCCCTCCGTCCCATCAGCAAAATTCTGGATGGAGACTGCACCCCTCCTTATGGTATCCTTCAGTATCTCCACAGCATGCTGCGCAGCACCGAACAGCTTTCAAAGCTATACACACTATAGGGTATTCTCAGTAGTAAACAAAAATTCAAACAACATAATTAATAGGCATTTAAATAAACATTTGGGATATCACTGGTTGCTAGGGCACATATGAACTATGCCCATATATGAAAATGTCTTGTCTGTATAACGTGCATATATATGGACTGCTATGAACATAAGTGACACATGCACTTAATGTTTTTATACATTTTTTTTTAAAAGCTAGGCTCAATATAATCAACTGATTTATTTTTTCTTTCCTTCACAGTAGTGTTTACAGAGCTAAATGTATTCCTTTTTGCAAATCGCTGTCACTCGCTTGGTAGGAGCAAAGTAACAGCAGAAGGTATAATGATTTGAAGCCAGAGAGCACGCGGTGCCAACTCACTCAAAAATACCCTATCACTATCACTGGAATTAAAACAGAACATGCTAAAACTCGATTCCAGGAGCACATCTGCAGCTGAAATGCACCACAATTCCAAAAGCATGTGGTCACAAAAAAATTTCACATCCCTGACCAGCGTTCTGGCAAGTTTTACTGGTTTCTTCTGATTTCAACTAAGTTTTATTGGAACAAAATTCCCTGTAGCTCCCTGTCTGGCACCTGAGTCAGAGCCTGGAGGGCGTCCCCAGCAGCGTGCTGCTAAATGCAGACCCACATCCTTTCACAGTGAATTTTCAAGAACGGGTCTTTGTTTTGTAGCAGAGCGATAATCAGATCTAACGTTATCATCTGTGAAATGGAATAATCTTTCCCCCCCCCACTACTTCTTCATAGTCCAAATATCCCCACTGTTTTCCACATTACGCTTGGATTTTCCTCAGGTTTTTTGGGCATCAACAACTAAAATGGAGTCATCGGGCGAGGTTACAACACAGATGGTGTCTGACTGCGTACAAAGTTTAGCGTTGACAGTACCTGGCTACAGTGAAGCAACTAAACGAAGACTCTGGCCAGTCTCTGCAGCCTGGTCTGACCCAGAAAACTCTAACCCTGTTCGAACTCGGTCAGCGTGAGCTGTGCTGGAACCCGCCCTTGTGGCAAGCTTGTTTGGAAAGCACAGAGGATTTTTGTGTCTCAACCCAGACACAATACATTCCCTGCAGGACCTGCTGAAAGCTGAACGGTCTCACAGAGGCCAAAAGCACAACACAACCTTTAAACACACTGCAACGTTCTGGCCAATAAAAATCTGAACTTGGTGCTCACCCTATAGCTTCTTTGTATCTTGTTACCAGGCTATTTGGTCTTTTCTAATGCCATTTCAACATTTGTAAATACTACTTTATCTCCCAATCTATGTGCACATTAACATTTTCAAACAATCTGAAGCCACGGTTTGAAAAGATATTTAAAAGCCTAAGTCCTTTAAAACTTCTAATTGCCTTTTAGATACAGGTCTGGATGACTCAGAGCTAGAGCTACAATCAGGAATTATGTGCTAAACATGTTCCTAATTTTAACGAAACAGCTGCCTAGCCAACGTTACAACTTTGATTGTCCACGTAGCACTAAGAAGTTGTAGTTAAGATTGAGTTTCAGAGAGGCCAACACACTGAGCTGGAAAACACCCATGTAAACAATACCGTGGAAATTAGGATGGAAATACACACACAAAAAGAGGTAAGGACAGGGATGAATTAAGCGTCACTGCTCTAAAGTGCAAAGGATCTTGTTCTACACTGCAGAGAAAACGTATATCTCTTGGTAGAAAGATCAGACTCTTCAGATGACTCTTCTCATTCAGATACATCGTAAACATGAGATTTATGTAAAGTGTCCTGTCCTTAATCCACCAAACATTTAATTATTTATGTGAAAGAGTGACTGTTTCACCAGGAGCCGTTTAGCGAGCTCTAAGCTAGTGGCCACGAATGGCGTGATACCCAAATCACTCCAGACAAGGGAGGAGCTCAGATCCCCCCCAGGTAAGAACTCAAATCACCTCTGCATAAAAGGGCTGGTTTTGCCTAGAGTCTCTCTGCATGACTTCCCTGCTCAGATGTTATTAATACATCCAAATGCCTTCTGAACCACGTTTGCCTTGGCGCACTGCTGGGCGTAGAACAAAATTACCTAAGCCAGACCACAGCCTTCTGCCCAGGTCAGGCTACACTAAGACTTAAGTGCTTTAGAGCAACGTAATGATAATCCTTCAGTTTGTCTCGCGGATGCTGCTATCTCCTGTTGCAGGGGTAGGCGATACACCAGATGGACAAAGCTGAGATTGTTTAAAAACATCTCGCCCTACACCAGCCTTGATGTGACTTTGCAGATCACAACATGGTCCCCTCTGCTCTGATCCCAGGGCTTCCCTTCTCGTTCCTGACCGTATAAGGGAAAAAACCCCATCCTTCACTCCCTGCGACAGATCAGCGACAAGAGCAGCAGAGCAAGGAGATGAATATCCACACCATTACATTTCTGAGGCTGTTTAGTTCCTGAAATGTTGCCATCAGTACTGCACAAGCATTCAGTTTGCAGCCAATCTCCTGCAGTTCAGCGATCATAATAGAGCCAGCAAAAATAATAGATCAGAGCAAAAATGTGGGTGCCTGATCCACAGTTTCATAGGTTCTTCCATATCTATTAGTTCGTTGGGGGCAAAAGTTTAAATCTCTGTTAATGTTTCAAACATACCAGCTCTACATCTAAGAAGACTGGGAAAGGGTAAATAAAATGCAAGACTTTTAGTAAAACAGTATGAAGAGTAGAAATCAAGCACGTATTTCTGTATACATGTAGGAGAACAGAAGTTCAAAGATTGATGTGAAGAGTGGGAAGAAAGGCGGTAGAAGCAGCAGGGATATTTTAGAGGTAGGAAGGGCTAATATCTTATTTCAGGCATCTGTCTAGAAAGTGATCAGCAGATGGAAGGTTCACAACATCTGGCATTTAAAGAGAAAGTCAATACTTAACAGGATTTCCTCTGTCTTTCAAAATATTGATTTTTGAAAATAAACAGCCTTTAAAGAGCACATACATACATATGAAAAAACCTCAAAAGCAAGCTAGCTACGGTGCTGGGTCTTAGCACGTCCCACAGCTGTCTCAAATGTGGCTGCTACCTGCCCCAAGGGTAGATTAAACCTTAAAGACTAAAACTTGAGGAACAGTTGTCCTCAGTTGATCAGGTCATATGATTTCCAGGATTCAACCTAACCTTAAAGGTCCATCTGCAATTCCCATGAGCCATGGCCAGAATATACGTTACGTGCATAGGGAAAATCCAGTATGGGGCTTGCCTGTCAAGGCTGCAAGCAGAAAGCAGCATCTCGTGTTCTACGCCTTGTCCCGAAATGAGCAGGACATCCTACGCTTGTGTGCAGCTGGAAAGTACACCAGCAGCAAACACATCATCCTTCCTGCCCCTGTCACAAGCCACAGGGCAGGAATGGGGCACATGCCAATTCTCCTCTGCAGCACTCGTGTGCCTGTGTTTGCTGCCTTTCCCCCACAAAACAGAAACGGATCAGAACTGCAAAAAGCTATTTTACAGGACAAGATGTGTATACCTCATCTGTGCTTACAAGAGCTCTCTAGGCTGTGTCAGTTGCTCTCCTGAAAGTATTATATGTTTAGATACATAAAAATAAGTATTTGTCAGCCCAGGGCCCAGAAAAAACAGGGTATGCTTATCTATTCTTACAGGAATGTACATGTTTCTAGATGTACACATTTCTCAGATGTCAACAATTTTATAATATAGATAGAAATTTTAGAAAAAGTTTCACTCTTTTAACAGAATGTGATAATGAATCTGAGCTCTCCAGTTTCCAAACGAGGCAAACTCGCCATCCACTCAAGCCTGTTAAATCAGTTGTGACTATGACCAGAACTTTCACTGTGTTCCCAAAAACAAGGTTCTAATGATCTATGTTGCTATCTTGGAAATGAATTATACATACCTTTTAAAATAGCGACATTTTAGTTCCATTCTTTTTCCATAGCAACTTTTAAATCAAGTGTTGTCTCCACTTGTTAAGTCTATGTGGACAAAACCACCACATATAGATTAAGGTGGATGTTAAAGATGGAGCAATACCTCAAAAATGCTTTCTCTTTCAGAAGGGGAATTTCTTTTTCTGCTCCTTTCCTTAATCTGAAGTATACGCTTCTTCCAAATTGAAAAAACATGTGCATGGAAAAAATATAACAGGAAACTTGGAAGAAGGAGCCACAACAGGAGGTCATCATTAAAAAATTCTAAATTTAGAGCTGTAGAAGGCCAGGAAGTGTCATTCACCCCTTTCGCCCTAGTAACAAACCTACAGTTGGGTTGGAAAAATTTCAGTCATAAACAAATTTCAATACGTGCCTGAAGGGAAAGTTAAATGAAATCTGTGTCATGTAGCCAAAACTGTAAATTAAATCCTAAACAGTCGTGCCCCCAAAGAGTCAACAACCTTAGTCCAGATAAAAGCCAGCTTATTTTATACACTCTGAGAGCTATTCAGATGTCCTAAATTCCATCTTAAGCCCCTGAGCCTAGTGTTTCCTTTTCACTGAATGTTTTTGCAAGCCTGAAGCTAGCCAAGAGAAAACACCAAGCACAAAGACTAATGTGCAATTCTGGACACATTAAAAATGCCCTAGATGATAAAGGTCTTTTCCTTTCCAAAATTTTTCCCCTGAGTTAAGCTACCTTACCCAAAGCCCCTACCAAGAGGTTTGATATCTCTGCATGGAAAGGAATTATTAAAAAATAGGAGGATGGACACTGTCATCCCTCAAGGTCTCTGGCTTTCCTTGAAAAAACTAAGAAACAAATCCTTGCAGAGTCCAGTGTACAAAAGCCAGTAGTGTCTAGTTCAGTGAAGCAGGGGGTACTGTTTATTTGCAAGCTGCAAGCCTGTATCCCCAGAAGAACTGCGTACACGAACGTGAGCCAGCTGAACTGTTCCTTTCAACTTAGCAACTTATCTTCTGTGTAATTTCTTTCATTTCAAAATCTTTTCTTTGAAAAGTGATGTGGAACTAACGCAGCAGCTGCAGAACACTGCTGCTGCATACCTGGTTCATTGCACAGGCCACCCTAGAAAGCAACTGAGGAGGACTGGACGGTCTGTGTCCTCTCCTAAAAAAATTGCCAGAGCCTGTCTGCACAAATAGCTGCTCACTAGGAGTGGTCCCGTATTGAGCGTGGCTTTTGAAGATGACTTGAGTGAGCTACAAAACCTCACTGCTGCAGCCAAACAAGCTATTTTGTGAAATGCTGGACAAAGAATCACTTCTGGAGTTCTTTCAAAGTTTTCAGCAGCTGCTTACACTGAAGATGTATGAATTCCTTCTATGCATTATATAAATTAGTTCTCTAGATTAAGATATTTAGACAATTTATTCTAACCTATTATCTATCTTTATAGCATTAAAACAACAATGTCATCTTCAGGTTTATTAATTTGACTACATGTTCTTCTCTCCCCCTCCTCTCCTAATGACCTGGAGCTGTGAATAGGCTGTTGTTCTGACACTACTGGGTATGAATGGCCTGTTAGCATTCAAAGTTAGTGCAGGCACTGGTTGTTTGGCATCCCTGAATTTATGCCCATCTGTCAAAGTGGTTTTGTTCCCACTCAAACAGTCATATGTCGGTTGCAAGAGAGTACTGGCACCAGGTGTAAGTTTAGAGTAGATACAGCCAGAGTGTTAAAAAAAATAAAAAAGGGGGGAAAAAAATAAAAAAGTTTCCCTTTGCAAGAAGCTGCTTCTGATAGCAAGTAATCAAAACATATGGAGATTACAGACTCAGATTTGTTGACACTTTGAGGCATTATGCCACAAACAAACGCTTTTATCCTTAAAATGTTTCATTGCCAGGAATTTACATTTGAAAAGCCTAATTAAGGGACAATATCGTCCCCCACAGAAAATAAGCAACCTCCACAAATTCAGTGGATATCCTTTGAAGTAAGCTGAAAAACTTACCCTTACATAAGACTTCATTTTGTTAGTGGAGGGCTGGTGTTTCTTGCTCCTTTAAATGAGTTACAGGCATTCAAACAGGCAGAGGCTAGGGAAAGTTGTCCTGTGAAGAAAAGAAAGAGCAAGTTTTGCTTTGTGTAACACCATTTTCTTTATTCTGATCACATTTCCTGCTCAGGAGCAAAAGAAGGTTTACTCCTTTGACAATAAGCAAATTGAGACTTTTCTAAAACTCTGAACCACATTCAGAGGTTAAGGACACGGGCACATGTGTTAGATATTCAGTAGCATGTGTATTTGTAAGGATGTCTAGGAGATTTAGTCTAATAGGAAGCACCCCAGTCTGAGCTCCAACAGAAGACTCTTCTTTTTCTCCTTCTCTAGTTATTTGAGTAAGAAAACCTCCCTACCACATCCGACATTCAGGGGGAGAGGCCTCTCTAATGAGAGAAGGGTCACCCCTTGAACACGCTGAGAGAAAGTGAAGGAGAAACAGAAGGGCAACGGGACTTGGTTGAATGGGATGAGGGAACAAAAAATTGCCAAGCGTGAGGGCCGGCACCCTCCATTCGTACCTCGGGCACACTGAAAGGAGAAGGTGCTTTGTTGTGCTAAAAGGACACAGGAGTTCAAAACATTACCAGGCAATTTGGCTCCAGCAGCTGGACCCCTCACGATAGATAAAGGCCTGAAGGATGAGGGTGATATCCTTCACGATTCATATGTGTCCAGTGGACATTGGGTAGCGATAATTTAGGCAGCTGGCCTCACAGACTTGATTTAATCTTTCTTCCTATCCACGCTTGCTGGAACTTCCAGTTTTCTCTCTTGCTGTTACAGCAAGCGGCAATGAAAACAACGTGGAGGTGGCAGCACCTCCGTAGGTCAGGTGTCTGCGTCAGGCAGTTTTGGAAGGTGATAGGGTTTCCAACTGAACAGCCGGGTGTGACACAGGAGCGTTAGAAAAGCCTCCCAAGAGGACCCTGCACAGGTCTGTGAACCAGGCCTGGCCTACAGCTGCCGTCTGCTGTGCAGCACAGACGGACCTGGAGGGGCCTGGGGACACCCTCGAGGCCTGCAGGCCAGACAGAGCCTGGATGTCTTCACTGAGATATTCCTCAAGGACAACCTGTCTCAGCTAACGCGTGTTAACTTGGACTTCGGAGGACATATATCACAGTTCTTTGTCCTGCAATAAACTGACCTCAGACTCTTTGCCAGTAAATTTTGGGAAAGGCAAAAGGAGTGCTGGAGGAGTGTCCTCTCTGACTGCAGGGTGATGGGTGGGCAAAAGCATCACTTAGGTACTGGACTATACTCTCAGTTAGACAGCGGATCTAGATAGGAAACATCAGATTTCCAAGACAGCTTTGTGTATGAAGAGATACCAGGCATAAAAAAAGGAGACTCAATAAAACCTTGTGCTAAAGCTGTAGGGAAAAATATAACATGCACACATCTCTCTCCCCACATCAAGGTAACTTGTAAGCTAACGAGCCAGAAACAGATGTTTGGTATCTTACTTTCAGAATCAGCAGCTCCCTAAAATGGTTCCTGAGTTTTGTCATCTTTGGTGTTCTGCTCAAAGCCAACCATTTAGAGACAGAAATAGTTCTGACAGCGCTACGCTGCTGGTGCTTCCAGCTACGCTCTCTTGCCTGCAATTAAAACATTATGCTTTACACCCTTGTGATAAAAAGGGATAAACATTTTTTCTTGGCCTCCAAATAGTTACTATCTTCAGACTTTTATGGGAGTTTTGGATATTGCTTAAGAAAACAGGAAATGGAAAAAAATGTAAATAAAACAAAGGTGTTGGAACAATCCCATAATGTACCCCTTTCATTCTCATGATGCTCAGCTGCTGAGGGTTGCCAAACCCTTTCAGTTATGTTAACACAAATTAAAATCATATTAAGGTACAATTCCCAACTGTAGCTCACACATTAAGATGCCTTAACAAAAATGTGGGCAGACTACTCTGATGTTTGTTGGAAAGAGAGAGAGAAGGCAGAGAATGTAATTCCTTCACAGTAAGTGGAAGCATTTCTGGATGAAATAGTACTAGCAGTACTTATTAAATTTCATAACAGGATGTTCTCAGCTCAAATATCCTCCTTAGTCCTTGATTTTATAACTGAGACTAGCAGAGCAAAACCACTATGAGAGCAGATAAATATAAAAGTTTGACTTATTTTAAATTGCTTTTTCCCTCTACTATTGCTGCCCCAGACTCTCTGGATTCCTGAGGTTCAGGCGTACCCCTACATATCTCACTTCATGCACCAGGGAAAGTCACTACGTTTACCTTCCAGATTCCTGCATTAACAGTTCTTAAACCAGCTTTGCAATTTGAATTTTGTTATCTTCTGGGTCTCTATGCATCCTTTCTCTGCTCCTGTGCCCCCAACACCCCGCCAAAAAAACACTCCCATCCTCTGAGTTTTCAGAGAAGGTAGAACAGCCATCTCTGTCTACTTTGCACATCAATTAGCTCTAATAAGCTGGCATACAATTCTCAGCTTTGTCATAAAGCCTTCACAGAGAGGATTTCAGGGCTAGACAGACCTTTTGTCTTTTATTGACCATACATATATGCCCCTTTGAGACTCCTCAGGTACAAACACCAGATGTGTTCCCACCTTCTCTCCAGCACAGAGTAACCCAGTTAAGAAGGGTTGGAGCTTTCCTTTCCTCTAGCAACAGTGCACTATTGCTTGCTTTGGATATGCTAATATTTCCTGGGCCTCCTCCAAACTGTCACCCTGCCCAGACAGATTGTTAATGACTGTTCCCAGGACTGCCTAAGACTTTAACAGGTTGGTAACTCATTACAGGGAACAATGTCCATTTTCCAAGGCGAAGAATTGATCCAACATCAAAGTTCTGCCTATCCATACATTAATCCCTGTATTGCATACAACGTGTTTGTTTGGAACCACATTCAATGCGTACCTACACGACTAATGCATACGACTCATTACTGGATATTGATTAAGATCAGACCAAGAGATTGGCAGACATTTCAGGGTGATAAGAGGTTTGGAAAAACACCTGTCTGAATTAGGAAACAGGATCAGATCATTAGCTAGTTATGATTTGCAACAGATATTGCTGTAACCACCTGCACTGTGCTATCAGATATTTATTTTATGCATTGTTTTTTCCTACATTACCAGTCTTGCACCTCGGTAACGCTATTTTACTCTCACTTCGGCTATTTCTTGTAGAGCCCTCCTCACACTTTTTGGATCTACCAAAATAAAATCAAATTTAAAAAATCAGAAAACATATGGCTTGATATTTAGCCTAAAGACTAGTAACACATTTTAACATATGGCCACAAACAATATAAATGTGTATTCAAACAAGTACACTTTTCAGTCAGTATATCCCATGTGTGCATGTTTATATATATATATGTACACACACATGCAGAATCAAAGGCTGTTGTGTTGTGAGATGAGGTAAAGATTGTCTTCTATATCGACAAGTTGGCACAAACTGGAATATTATCTCTAGGGCAACCAACTTAATGGGTGTAATATATTTTCATGTTGCTTTAACCATTATGATGCCAGGCCCTAGTGCCTCTGCAGGAGTTTAGCTCCCTACACTCAGTGCCAGCTCCCTGCTAAGATCTGGTGTGAAGTAGGAGCTGGAAGGAGCTCCCCTCTCCTCCCCTTGGGAGCAGCTTTCAAGCTGAAGGTCTCGGCCTTCACCCCTGCCAGCACCTGGTCTCACACCTCCTTAACCCTGACCCTTGCTGTGGCAGTGAGCTCTCCCCCTTCCCAGATCCTGCTCAAGCCATAACTATCAGTGGGAGTTGTGATGAGTTGCACTTGGACTTTGGGGGATGGCTGGCAACACAGTCAAAACCACTGTCTGGAGTGGGGACCTAGATATTTTGTTCCCATGCGAATATGACTGTAGGTCAATTATCTTACTCTATAAATAGTGGACAGGCCAAGAGCCCTTTGAGCTCTCCTGCACGGCAGCGGGCTGCACACCAGGATCTCTTCTTGAGTGGGGACGCTCGCTTAAGGTTCTGCTCCTCGAGGCTGAGAGATTCCTTGCTGCAACAGATTCTCGGTAAGTGACTAATAGCCTACTAAACTTCGAAATCTTAGCTAAGTGATAAAAAGGATTGATTGCACATATATAATCCTTTAGACATAATCCTTTGACCAAGTCTGGGACTAGGATTGGATCCAGCCACACCTAGACTCCTCTCTGAGAAGGAGTTTAGAAAGCCAGGGGGTCCTTTCTGAACCTCATGACTCAATGGGAGGGTCTCCCTGCCAGTTCTGACTGACCCTACCCCCTATGCAGTAAATAATCAAGTGTACCCTTCCATCAAATCTCATAAAACACTGTTGCATTCACTAATAACTGTTAAATCACCGTTTTATGTTAATAAATATTTCACTATTACTCTCTTATGAGTGAAGTTGATCACTCCGCCCACTGACTTGTCTTTCTGTCTTGACCTGGGACCTACCCCATCACCACAGACTTGCTGGGCAGTTGTTTAGCTGGGGCTGATCCCAGTCACCGTCTTTGGTCCTGACCATGACCATGACAGTGTTCACAACTTCACGTTCCTTGTCAACATGGTACTTGGCCCTCACTTGCCTGGCTGTGACCATCAGCACCCAACTCACCAGCCCTTGCGGAGCTGCCAGCTGTCATTGCTCCCACACACTATTTATTCTGCCATCAAATTTGTTTCTTTTAAATCGCAGCTGCTCCTAGGATCCATCCAGGATTCTGACCACGCAGAGCTCTGCATTACCATTGCCAGTAGCAATGGCACATTGGACAATCCCACAATTAGCTGCCAAATGAGCATGTCTATTTGAGAACCTCTCTACCTCTCACTTGCTCTGCACTCACTGCACTCATTGCTTGTCCTTGGGAAGATCAAAGATTATTACATGTTTGGAGCATAACCAGAACCTTAATTTTATTCCTGGCTCCTCATAGTACTAAAAGCTTAACGAAGATGTTGATACTATGGCCCTTGCCTATGTTAGCAGCAGAAATTCCTTTGGTGTGAATGTAGAGAAAGCAGGTGTTTGGCAGTGAGCAGTTTTTCTCTTGTGTCCACTCAAGAAGACATAACGGCAGCACATATCAAGCCTATTGATTGTGAATACCAACTATGGGGCTTACATGGAAATGAATCTCGGCTCCCAACAGGTTAGGAGGAACATTATACAGCTGAAAGCCAACCGTGAGTCAAGTAAAAGAGGCTTTGTTATGTTTTTCCTCCCTTGAAACAGAATTACGTTTCATGGATGGTGAGATAGAGAAGAGCCTCTACAGAGCTCCTGCGGATGCCATCCACAGAATTCTAATGTATGCTAAGTCGAATCATTAATATTCATAGATCAGTGTTACTGCCAAAAGAAATAATTTTTACAACAAATTTAGCTTACTGCGTTCTGAGCTGTCAAATCTCTACAGGATTCTGAAGCTCACAAGCTCCTTTCAAGCTCAGACTGAATCCAGAAAACAAAACTGTCTTTTAACTTTAATGAACTTCCATTGTTCTACCTTTTTTTGCTCCTTTTCCAGACACACTAATGCTATGGGTTCAGCTTCTCAATTTCTCTAGCTCACCATGAGTTTGAAGAGGTTGGACACCACTAAAGCCATCAGGGAATATTCTTAGATAGACCTTTCATATTTTCAAAGGATTTAAACAGATTTTTGGCAGACAGAAAACACAGAGATTACTTTTAGAATATACCATTTTGTTCGCTGCACTTCATTTTTCATAAAAAGCTTTTTTTGGTTGTTTTCTTTTACTAGCAGAAGTGTCTTGAACTAGGTGATCATTTCAGTAAAAAGACTTAAATCAGCTTTAGTCTAAGCCAGCATGTATTTATTAAGTTCTACTTTTATCTAGTTAATTGTCTTTTGAGGCTACTTTCTTCTCTTCAGATACCACTGTGATTCATTAGGCTGTTGTTCAAACCTGAGCAGAGGATGCTATAAAACATCACATATGTCACATGGTGGATTCCCTATATCCCAGTCACCTGCTTCTATCCATTAATATCAGAGCAATCCAGCTCTGAAGAAGCCATACTTCACTTTTCTCTAAGAAAGAGACAAGCTGCAAAACCGCGTGTTGTTTGTTATACTGAAGGAAGAGAAATAACAAAAGGGAGCAGAGTTACCTATTACAACTGATGTCTCAAACCAGGCTGGATAAATTCTTCTTCCTTCCACCCAACACATTTTATTCTGCTTTTATACCTTAAAAATTAAGATTTTCCTTAGATGGAAATATTGTCATAATATCAAAGCTATGGCAAATTGCACTTCATGGTTGCAGACATTTCTGAAAACGTGCCTAAATTCAATCCTTACAAGTGTGTTTCTTTAGAATTAGATCATGGGAAAGCTCTTTTCTGAAAATATTAATGCATTTTAAAGAAAAACTTAGATGGTAGATCTCACACAAAAATAATCTCTCAAAATAACCTGATGTTCAAATACTTTGGTGGCTGAGACAGAATTTGAAGATGAACAATCCTGGAGCACAACAGCCCCCCAAAACTAGAGATCCTTTATTCGTGTTCATCATCTGTATCAGACTTACTAGTGTGGGAGGATAAGAATGTGGCCTTGAGTCAAAGCTGCTTCACTGACACAGCAACATTTTCATAATTGATCTGGCTGCGAAACTAAACTGGAATGCCACTGATCTATTTTCTTTGTAGGCTTACAATCCAGAGCAACAGGATTCCATGCAAGCTCATTGCCTAATTTGATTTTCAACCAAATCGCAATTTGTAACAAAAGATTCTGGAGAACATCACAGGCATATTTGTGGCAGAGATTTGTACTGTTGCAAATTCACGTGTTGTTTGTTCTGTAAAACAAACATAAATCAATGGTAGGTCACATTAATAATACTTTAAAAACAAATTGTGAATAGTTATCATAAAACCCCTGAGTATGTAGGATTGCATTTGTGCACTGCTTTATGCCATAATTACCGACAGTGGAACAGCTCTCCGAAAGCTGCTATGACTCTCCATCAATAACACAACTATGTTTTTCCTAGTCAATACATAGTAGTTTTGCCTGCTTGAAATAAGTTTCTACAGCCTGCTGAGACCTACGTAGGAAGGAAAAGGTGCATGGGCTAAAGACGCACTGCAGTTTTTTGTGCTTTGCCTGCTTCTGTCTGATTCTCTTTCACAAATCAATAGCTATAGAGTGCAACACAGCACCGTGTGGCCATCCCCACACCATTCCTCAGCAGCCTTGTGCTGCACAGCACAGCGCAGCGCGTTGTTGGGTATTAAATTGGGATGCAGAAAATGACGACGTTAGCATAGCATCGCATACAGGGCCAATCAGCCTGGCACCCCCAAAGGAGTCATGATCTCAAGTAGCACCCTGCGGACCCAGATGTATTACCCCAGGTGCTGGAGCTATGCCAGGGCCGGAGTGCACATCCCCTTCTGGATGTGACTGATAAAACCATGACCCCTGAAGCGCTCCCAGTACTATGTCACGCTGCCTTGCCAATGGTGTCCCTTCAATCAAAGCTGGGTTTGTAAAGCACACTGGATAATTTATTAGGTTACTCTACCCTGTTCTTTCAACTGAAAAAGCTTGCGAAGGACCACAGCCAGCAAAACCCTCACAGGTGAGCGGCAAGAGGGGAAAAGAGAGAAGTAGCTGAAGGCCTTTCTGCCTTAGCTAACAGAGCTGTATCTGTAAGAGGATGTGTAAGCATGAGTCTCAGTAGAGTGGCTACGTTATGTGATGGAGCTATATCTACATTACCTATTTTGTTGCAATAAACTAAACTCCTATATGCAAAGATGTACATCTATCTATATTATGTTTCACAGGAATTAAATATTCTTCACTGTTCTTTACTAAAATGGCCTTGCATGTAAAATCCAAGACTTTTAAAACATAGATGTAATTAGCATTAATAATAATTTACTGTATGGCCTGCATTCTCTTCCTGATTAGACAACTTTAAATTTAAATGTCTATTTGTATTCAGTAAAAGATATTTTAATATTTGTCTTGTTTATAGCTAGAGTAGGGAAACAGTTTATAGAAAGCAATTTGTTCAATGTAATTCTTCAGTTGCCCATGAATACACCACACTCGCCACTGAATTTATTTGTATTAAAAATCATTGCTGAGAAAATGTTAGTATATAATTCTTGGTCTATAAATACGTTTCTAAGCACTTCATTGCAGGCAACTTGTATTCTACAGTCTAGAATTATGTACAGATCACATGGCATTACTTCTGGATATCTTTCTATAGATATTTTGCATAACCAATCCAGCAATTTTGCAAGCATTTTTCTGGACAAATTTACTTACCAGAATACATAGGTAAAGTGAACACAAGAATAGTCAAATACAAACTTTTTAGAAACTATTCTCATAAAGGCATATATATTGACCAATTCTCTTGAGAAAACACTGCACCATTTCCCACCACACATTCAATTATATATATTTTTTTTTCATATTCTGCCCACCATCGCAACTAAAAGGACCGAGTGACAAACAAGACACAGGAATATGTCTCTCAGGAGATTGCTCAGAGGTCAATTTATCTTGAGTGGAAAAAGTTATTTATGCATACTGTCACCCCTTAATGAGAGCAGAAGGACACCACCAATGTCTTCAACAAACAGATGTAAGTGGCTCCACAAATAGAACAGTTCTGAGCCACTCTTTGGGATAACACTCTAGAGGCAAGAATTTACACATTGTTGATTCAGTGCCTAATCTTCCTTCTGCCCTCAAAGTGGCAGTGATTTTTAAAAAAATTTATGAGCTAGAATAAATGATGCATCTAACCAGGACCAAATTCCTAAAAACACGTAGGCTGTGTAAAAGTATAACTGAAAATTATGTCCATAGGTAATTTTTAGTCTAAAAGTGCCTAAAAATCATAGAAAATTTTTCCCATTAATGTGGCCCACATGGGAGGGTTTGCCAGATCAGAAGTAGACATCTACATTGCAAAAGTACAGATCTGAGATGCTTTCTCTAGGATCTCATCATACTCCATGGAGATTAGTAGGCACTCCAATGGACTACACATCTCACCCTGAGTGAGATACACCTGGAACAAGTCAGATGATTTATGCCCATTAGATATAAGCATATACATTGCAGACATTGTAGGTAAGATGAATCGTATCCCATGTAAATAACGAAAGGAAAGTTGTGACTGCGAAAGCACTACTACTAAGTGCTCTTCAGCAAGTAGAAAGACATTTCCTGGAGAATTTCAGGGTTTTTTTTTTTGCCTGCAAATAGAAATCCGCACGCCAGAGAAAAGTAGATTCTTGTAACATATACAGATGGACTAAACAGGAAGAAGGCTTCAGATTTTTCCTAGAGTGTAATCAACCCAATTAAAATTCAGAGGGGCTCTTTTTAACTTCTCCCCTATTAAGTGATACAAACTTCTCCATTTATGGAAGAAGAGTTCATCTTCTAATGTAAAAAAATGTGAAACAAGATGGTTTGGCGCAGATCTAATTTTGCTTGCATGCATTTCTTAACTCTGTTTCATCAAGCTTCTATTCTTTGTATAAATACTCATGTTGCTACATAAGCAAATCTTGCACAAATAATGACTGTCATTAAACTGCTCATTTAAACAGTTGATTCAAGTGAAATATCAGGGTTCTCTAGGCTGCCAGATAAGCACTTGGGAAGTGTTGCTCTGTTATTTGACATGTTTCCTTTTTTTTTTTTTTTAATCCCAAAGAATTCCATGACTTGCATGATAAGCAGCTTTACATTTCAAACTGGATGAGCGTAGATAGTGAAGTAAAAAAAGAAAAAAAAAAAAACCTATCATTGAAAGAATAAACAACTCTGTTGATACTTCATTGTTGACAGGCTTTCTTGAATAGAACCAAAACATTTTCTTGCTTTAGGGCAGAAATGGGTTTAAAACCTCACACTGGTCAAAAGCACAAAACGAATGCAAGTTCAAGCAGCACGGAGTAATTTGTTAAAAGGAAAACCTATGAACAAAGGATATTTTGCTTCAAAGTATTATTGCAAAGGAAATGATGACTCTCTCATTTTTACCCACATGAATTCCCATCTAAGCCAACCCACAAATACTTTCATTGCTTAATTAAATTACAGGACACGTAACATTTATCAGCTGACAATCCAGACCTTTCCCTCTCTGGTAGTACAACCATGGTATTCAGGCACCTCGGTCGTGAAAGATGCGGACGCTGCAAAGGACTGCCTGTGATTTAATGAGCTCTCATCTAAAATGCAAACACTGAACAGGAAATAGGATTTTTCAAGTCAAGCTCTCTGCCTAGAGCAGAGTTTATACGTTGCCTTTATTGGCAGGCCTCTCCCCACCTAGGCAAAACATTGCTCTGCTGGCAGACCAGACTCCAGCAGAATTTTCTCATCAAGCTGGGAGGTGGCAGCTTTGGCTTCGTGCTAGAGCCATCTCCACACCTGCCCGCTCATCCTTTTAATTAATTAATCATTACCCAGAGATTCCCAGGGTGATAAAAGGTGTTATAAATGACAGCAGAGGGAAGGGGAACAGGATACAGAGAGTTTATGAGCAAAACAGTAGGTAAAACTGTCTATTAAATAAGATGCTACAGTTTAGGATGGGAGATCAGTTGCTTTTGGCACCCGCTTCAACAATAGAAAAATTGAGAATAGGCCGAAAAGGAAAGAAACATTTGCACAGCAACAGTAAGGAGCGAGAGGAGACTCCAAAAGGATAAACTTTAACAGCAATCATGGATTTCATAGAATCATGTCATCATTTAGGTTGGAAAAGACCCTTGGGATCATCGAGTCCAACCATCAACTCCGCTCTACAAAGTTCTCCCTTACACCATATCCCTTAACACCACATCTAAACGAGTCTTAAACACATTCAGGGAAGGTGACTCCACCACCTCCCTGAGCAGCCTATTTCAGCGTCTAACCACTCTTTCTGTGAAGAATTTTTTCGTAATATCCAGCCTAAACCTACCCTGCTGCAGCTTGAACCCATTCCCTCTTGTTCTATCACTAATTACCTGTGAGAAGAGACCAGCACCAACCTCTCTACACTGTCCTTTCAAGTAGTTGTAGAGAGTGATGAGGTCTCCCCTCAGCCTCTTCTTCCTCAAACTAAACAGTCCCAGCTCTTTCAGT
>VXBH01008057.1:553297-597590 GCA_013400035.1 Rynchops niger
CTCCCTGCATAGCTTTGCTATATCCTTATAGTCTTCGTGAGAGACCTGCCCCCTCTTCCAGAGGTCATAGACTCTCCTTTTGTTCTTGAGGTGCAGCCAAAGGTGCCTATTTAGCCAGGCCGGTCTCCTTCCCAGCCTACTCGTTTTTCGGCACACAGGGACAGCCTCTTCCTGTGCCTTTAAGACTTCTCTCTTGAAGTATGTCCAGCCTTCCTGGGCTCCTATATCCTTCAGGGCAGCGTCTGTGAACAGATCTTCACAGCAGTCTTCTGAACAGATCAAAGTTTGCCCTCTGGAAGTCTAAGGTGGCACTTTTACTAACCCCTCTCCTTGTTTCTCCAAGAATCAGAAATTCAATCATCTCATGATCAGTGTGCCCCAGACAGCCACCAACCTTTACTTCCCCCACAAGTTCTTCCCTGTTCACAAGAAGCAGGTCCAGGAGGTCACCTTCCCTCATCGGCTCACTTACCAGCTGTGTGAGGAAGGCTTGTTGAATGTATTAAAGATCCCTAAAACATTGTTCAGCTTGAAGAACTGGAGGAAGAAGAATAGGAAGAACTTTATATATTCTTTGTACATTCTTTTATATGCAAAGTAGGACAGATGAGAGGGGTCCCAAGGAACACCATGTCCTAAGCATTTACATACAGAAGTGGTACAACATAACCATCATTCACCCTCAAAGTAAATCACTTTAAAAACTAGCTATAATCCAGTACTGGTATCATTTAAGCATTAAGGAAAAGATCTATTATTTTTCCTTTGGTTTCACTCATATAAATTTTAGAAGCCTTTTTCTATGTATAACCAACTCTTGTAAATCACCTCCTGCAGAGGTAAGTAAACCCATCCTCCTAAGCAGGAAAACTTCCCAGGTTTCTTTGCTTTTGCATGGCATTGCTTTTAAAGAGGATTTGCTTAAACTCATTCCCCACATTCCCTTTTTCCCCAGCAGGTAATTTCTCAGAAGAATTTGGCTGGCTTCATTGGTCTCACCCTTGATTCCAGAGAAGCTCAGTTCCAGAGGGTTTATCCAGCAGTCACAATGTACAGACCATGTTCCAGTCTCCACCTGATAGCTAGCACAACTTCAAGAGGCCTCAATTGCTTTCCATTTTGAAGCAGAGATCAAATATTGTGGTATAGCTTCAAGAAAAATCTCTTAATTAAAGCTGGGGAAGTACATAATACCCAGGAGGCCACAAAGGCATGATAAGATCAAAATCAAGTTTACACAAAAGAGGAATTGCAAAAATTGCTCAAAATTAAAATTGCAAAGATGAAATAGTTGAAAAAGAGAAACAATGTGAGTTCATATTTCTCTGCTTTGGAAGTATTTCTTCTTATGAATATGCTCACAGAGTACAGGATAAGTTCAAACACCTCAATACAGTAAAAATGTCATTTTTACCATTTACCACAATGCCGAACAAAAGTCACTTTACACATCCTTGAATGCTCTGTTCAACTCTGTAAGTTACTCAGGTTAAGGGAACACAGATAGTGGAAGTTCTTATTTCTTTAATAGATGAAGATTGCAGAAAACATAGAAAAAAATAGATTAAATGAGACGCGCATTTCTCTTCACCAGTGAAAAACAATCTATTCTGAAACTGAGTAAATGCAGCATTTTAAAAATAAGTAAGAAGTCTCTTACACTAAGTGAATAAAAACAGGGGGTTAATTTTGAGGATTAATGTGTATCCCTTTGCTTTGTGTATGACTTACAGACAGTACAATTCAATGCACAGCTTTATTAAAGTTAACTGGTAAAATAAATCTTGTTTATGAGAGTTTGTTTGAACCCCATTCTGAGTCATATATTGAGATATGTAAGTGCTTCTGTGACAGATTACCTTGCAGTAAGTATTCATCCTCCTAAACCATAAATTCTGCAAATTATTTTTAGATGTGCTGAAATGTAGCTCATCCAGCAAAGAAGGAGCAGTTTCAATGATGAAAAGGAGGGATGTGAAAAAAAAAACAAAAAAAAAGAAAGCGGGCCCTGCAAATTTGCAAATAATATAATCACAGTGAATGTGCCTGGAACTATCTCTTCATACTCTTGATTGTTTTAGCAAGATTATACCCCTGAAAGATCACTTGTGAGTTTGAGGAGAGAAGAGGGCATCTCCATGGCAGCTACTAAGACAGTGCTTTTATGTACAAGGAGAGAATGAGGAGCTTTTACCAGGTAAGTACAGCCTGGTACAGAGAGAGGACAGAGTACAGAGAGAAAGGTGTAGCAACCACAACCAAATAGTCAGCTTGTAACATGACGCACAAAAACATGTGAGAGTTTTCCAAACTGCATATTACTCCAAGGAAAGCATCATTTGCAAACACTGAGCACATCCACAGCCAAGCCCGGGAGGCAGGTCCCCACGGCTAATCGTCTGTACTGGTTTTGGCTGGGATAGAATTGATTTTCTTCATAGCAGGTCTCATGGCGCTATGTGTCAGATTCGTGGCCAAGGCAGTGTTGATAACACACTGATGTTTTAGCCATTGGCGAACAGTGCTTGCAGAGCATCAAGGCCTTTTCTCCTTCTCATTTGGCTGGGGCTGCACAAGAATCTGGGAGGGGACACAGCTGGGACAGCTGACCCCTACTGACCAAAGGGATATCCCAGATGTCATGCTTGGCAATAAAAGCTTGGAGCAGGAAGAGGAGGAGGAATGAATGGGGGACATTTGGAGTTATGGGGCCTGTCTTCCCAAGTAGTCATTAGGCGCGATGGAGCCCTGCTTTCCTGGAAACTGCTAACCACCTGCCTGCCAATAGGAAATAGTGAATTAATTCCTCATTTTGCTTCGATTGCACGCATAACTTTTACTTCGCCTGTTGAACTGTCTTTATCTCGACCCACAGGTTTCCTCCCTTTTGCCCTTCCCATTCTCTTCCCCATCCCACTGTAGGACAGAGTGAGCGAGTGGGGCTGTGTTGGGCTTCGCTCGCTCCCAGGCTGAAACCACAACATCATCTAAGACTGAAGGCAGATGACCGGTAATGGTTTTAAACAAAAGGTTAATACAAAAACAATCTTTTCAGTGCATCTTTTCTGTTGTGGTTCAAAAAAATGAACCTCTTCCAACAACTTTTATCAATTTGTATTGTGATAGTATCTAAGCCAGAGGAGTATGAACAGCAAGACATACCTGAGGAAAGTGTAAAACACAAGACATAAAGGCATGCTGATTACAAAGGTCAAGGAAAAGGGGATAATTAAAAAAAAAAAAAAAGTAGCTGTGATGATAGTATGACATATGACCCCAGAATTAGTTTGTATTGTACCAGGCTCTGTAAAGACATTGCAGAAGAATTTTCCTACCTCATTTAAAATTGTCAAACAATGAAGAGAAGAAACAAGCAAGTAAATATTACAATTACACAGAAGCACAGAATGGTTTTGTTAGTCTAGTCATGAAAGCCAAGTATGCAGATCAGAGTGTGGTAATTTCTAACTACTGAAAAGGAAAAGAATAGAGCCTTTCCTCAGAGTATGAACACTACAATATCAATGTTAATGACTATTCTGCAATTACAAAGTAACAGTGTTTCAGTACCACAGTAATTACTTACCACATCATATTTAAAAGATTCTGCTAAAAATGAGTTACTGCTGTACATTCCCACTCCCAGCCACAATCCTTGTTGGTTAAAGGCACCACTTGCAGAAGTGAGGTGTCCGCAGAGGAGAAAAGAACCCTTTTCAGACACAGGTAAACCTTAGCTCTTAGGAGACAGTTAAATATACCAAGAAAATCCCATTAGAACGTGAATACAAGGAACTTCTTTGGAAAGCCTTTAGCTTCTTATAAACCTTTTATGAACTTCCTGACTTCTGCAGCCTTTGAGTGCCAGAGGATAAAACACACAACTACTACCCGCTACTACACTACATCTACTGACTTTTCTAACTCTTCAACCTTTACGTAGTAGTGCAACTAATTTTGAAGGTCACTCCAGATGTTCACTTATCTGCTTCTCCACATAGTCGGGCCCCATTCCTCTGATGTGCAGGCCAACAGTAGGATACCTTATGCCCATAAAATTCTATCTTTAAGAAAAAGGAGACCACACCCAAGAGTACCTATGACACCACAGGCTGACCATTAAACCAAACTGAGAGGGTAGTAGCTGTCCTCATCCAAAACAATGACAAAGACCATCTGAAAACCAGAGACAGCTGACTGTCTGTGCCCACAAAAGTTCACCGGCCACTAAGCGTGCTGCATTTCAATACTATCTGACTTGACCTCGAGTTGAAAGTCCTGAAAGGGTTTCAACTACGCAGTGCCGGACACTCAGTCACTGCAAGCTCAGAAGGGTCACTCTTCCAGTTGGCTTAGTGTTTGTCACATAGCTACATCACTAGTCAGGAGTAACACAGATCTCATCCCGGCAGAACCCTACAAAGCATGGGAACTCTTTGGCGTACCTACTGTCGTAGGCAGCAATGCTAACAACTTATCTATGCTCCTCTTCCTCCAGAAAGACGTGGGGGCAGATCCACTGGCAGAAAGTGAAGCACAGTCCCTCCAAACGCTTTAAGTGTCCCTAGACCTCTCACTGCCCATTCACTGATCAGTCCAGACACAGGAGAATATCACCAGCCTTTCTATATTTCTAAAGGGTTGTATGATTAGTGATGATTCTGCAGTCCTACTCTACGGGACACTGTTTAGACAACAATTAGGAAATGCTGTAAGAGGAAAGTAAGGGAATGATAAACATTGGATTTGGAGGGGAACAGTGGAAATGTTTCTTTTGAAGGGGGAAGCAAACCCAAAAAATCTTGCAGCACATTCAGCCAAGCTTACTGAGGCGAGCATGTGTTTTCCATACTCTTTCCTCAAAGTACACGGAGACCCTGCCAGTAAAGCTCTAAACTGATGTTACACTTAACTACTACTGCAGCCTTTACTTCATCATAAACTTACCTCATCAAAGCTTTTTATATGAACAGGAACAAGGCCAGGTCTTACTTATTGATGTAAATCCAGAAAAAGCATCACCAAAACCCATAGATGCAACAAGTTTCTGTTTGTGCATGTAAATCACATAGTTACTTAATACCCACTTGTTTACTTAAACGAGGAATTTAAGTCCATACAAAAAGAGGGCCAATTAAAAACTCCACATAAGGAAAAGGGAAACTAGTAACACATATGTAAAATAAATTATATAGGAGCACTGCTATTAATTTGTGGAGTCTAGCTAGAGTTAGGATTTAAATGCTGATTGAAATATATATATACAAGATATTTTTCCTGTCCCTCGCGTACTATAAAGGACTTAAAAATAGTATGACATTTGGGATTGCAGCTTTGCTCTTATAGCTTTTAATATATAAGCAAAAGTACTTGCATAGCTATTTTGGTCATCCATTAGGAGAAATTATTTGAATTTTCACATAGCCTGGCAACACATCTGCAATTATTTTGTGTTATTTAGAACACATGTTTCATGAAACTTAATACCAATTAAAGAGCTGCTCTATATTTAAATTTGGCCATTTATATATATGTTTTAAAGGATGGGTGTACATGCTTAAGTTAAAATCGTAGAAAATAAGAGGATTTAAATGTATTGAGGATGGTATTATGATTACCACTGGGTTTTGTTTCTATAGCAGTTTTTATCCCAGGATTGCAGCATGTTAATTAAGGCTTCTGTTCAGAATAGCTTTCGTCTCCAGGAAGGCTGTTTAGCACATGCTTAGTGAGACTCATGCATAAGCTTAAATTTAAGCTAATTTTAATGTGACTTCCTGAACAGTGATGTGGCTTCAACAAGGGAGTTTTTTCGCTTTACAGTTAACTAAATTTCATACTATCCCTGAGGTCTTCTCCACTCACATACTCTAGTCTCTTCAATGACTTTTGCCCTACTGTAGTCCAGGGAAATGAAATACAGACAGATTGAGATCCACATTTTCCATTCTGGTCTTTAATTTGGGGGAGATTTCCTTTTCCAGACCAGCCTAGAATCCTAGCGATTTTTCTGAAAGTGAAGACCTAACTGTGTAAAAGGGGGAACTCAAACACAGGCTGCTCAGATTTACTGTTTCTTTCATATTTGGCTCTAAAGTTGCAGAAAATTACCTTGCTACAGATACGTTAGATCTCAGTCACCATTAATGTCAATGGGAGTCATTAGAATTCACAGCCTCACAGCATCAACAAACATAATGTATAACATTCAAAGGACATAAAGAAAAGCAAAATTATGCTCTATTTGATCACTGTTACGTGTGCTTCGGGAGTTTTCCTTTAGGATATATGTATGAGTTCTGGGTAGAATGATTTAACCAACTAACACGTCAAAACCAGACAGTTCCATTCCCAGCACCGGGAGGCCTAGTAGACACAAACCTGATCTCCTCTGGAGGTGTACAACCACGTTAATGCAACGGTGAACCCAAGTTAACTTCCTACATCACACAAAGATGGCACTTCCTTCCCTATTTCAAGTTGTAACTTGAAGATTATTGCAATGCGCTGTAAGAAGGGTTTGAGTGAGCAAAGGGAATGAGAAATCCACTTTCTATTAATTAGCTCATAGGAAAGGTGAAGCACATCTGGCCCAGATTCTCACCCACCCTGAGCTGTCGTGGCACATTTCAGGAAAGCAAGATCACATGACCAAGAGCAAACAGTTAATATATTGCATCCTTGTTGTATATGTGTACATAGTATTTAATACTTTTGCTCTTTCTGTAGAGCACTCAGCCTCGGTCTGCACACCACGAGTTGCACGCTTGGGTTGTGTCGTTGCCGAGTCCCAGCAGTGCTCACCGGACTCCACTTGCAAACCAAACAGCAATCACCAAGCTCAAATAGACTTTTGGCCTCTTCTACGCTACGTCTGGCCATCAGAGGTAGTAGGAAAGACAGCAGCATTTTATGTGGTCCAGCTGAAGGCTTAACCTGCAGCTGCTGTTTGTACATCAGCTCCAGAAAGACAGATGTTTTAATAAGGTAAGTGTTGATAGACTTTTATATTTCTCTCAACCCTGTGGTCTTAAACACATCTTTGGAAGTACCACTTAGCAACACTACAGTACTGATGCTCTTGAGCCCCTGCGAGTATAAGTTCCTTTAGAACTATACATCAGGAAGATTTCTCAAAGGAAAATACACTCTGATGGAAAATTGCTGCTGATCTCACAAATAAGCAATGTACTACTAACTAACTATGGCAGTTAAGCACTCTGGAATAAGTATATTTGTACATCCACTTCCCAAACACACAGCAAAAGGGGTGAACTTTGCTATTTACTCAGAGACTAACAAGCATGGTGAGGCAGGAATCCTAAAAACGTGCTGAAGAGAGGAGACGGATTTCTGATGAACTCTGCCGACAGCTCCTTCCTGCTGCAACCACTGGGAGCTCCCAGGCAACCATGAAGCGCTCGCTCAGTGCATCACCTTATACATACGGTTGCTGAAAGACACTAGAGGTTTTTGTCATTTCAAACCGCAACTTTTCACCGTCCCAGAAACACAAAGGGCCCATGCGAAGCAGAGAGCTAGCAGCACAGCACAATGCTTATTAAGTCAACAGCTGGATTCCGTCCTGACTTCAGTTTCTAATTTCAGAGCTTAGCCTCGAGCAATGTGTCATTACTTGTCTCACACTGAAGTAACAGCAACACAGATAATCACAATAACACAATTTTTGCAGAAAATCTCATTTCCAAAAGTAGAACGCAAGACACCTTGCCTGGTCCCCGCTAACGCTCGCTGTTTGAAACTCCATCTGCTCTAGGTATAATAAAACTCTGAAAACGTGGATTTTCCGTGAAGCTGGCAAGCACATATCCCCACTCAAAAAGTTAACATGATCTTGAAAGCTGAGAGCAACTTCTTTTAAATGTGGCATTCAAAGAGGGTACTCTCAGTTTGGGCTTATAGTTCCGGTGCGTCTGGCGATGAGAAGTGAGCTAGAGATCAGCACTGACTCTGGTTCATCACTGACATCTGTTGAATGTTATAGATTTCATACTTCCCATGACCTGAGCACAAAAGTCTGTGGGATCTCAGAGATGGCAGCCTTTCTCCAGAAGGTCTCAAACAGCTGCTTGGATCTGCAGGGGAAAAAACGAGGCAGACCATTCTCCTGTCTTTCAATACTTTGAAAGAGAGACCTACTGGGACAAGCTGAAGATCAGCTCCCAAATGCCAGCTGAACAGACCTGTACACTGACAGAATTACTCTGCTGAATCTCTTTTTTGTTGATTTTTGTATATATTCCAGGTGCCTGGTGTTCTGGTTCAGTTCACCAAAGAACAGCCCAAATTTACAGGCATCCCAAACTCACATGCTGCCATGCAACTCAAGCTATGTTGCATATAATTTAGCTCTCTATAGAAAGTCAGAAGCTGCTCTGATGCATCACGCCAGCAAAACATGATTTCGCGATAAAGCTTGTAACAGCATAATAAAAACCATTATTAATATACTAATTATAATTAAACTACCAGTTTATTAATACTGAAAATTTGGCGTTATATGTTATTTCTTCTATTATTTATAAATATTTAGCATTATAAAGCTGCACGCTGGCAAAAGGCGCTTTCTTAAATATTTGTTTTGCTTGACATCAAAAGCAGGAAGCCTGAACTGTTTCCCACCAAGAACATCCTGGAAAACTTCTTTGGGAATTGCAGCCCCCTTAAACATACCACACACCCTCACAGAACACTTATTTAAAACAGTTGGAGGAATGCGAGGCTGACACAATGTATGAAATCATGCTTTCAGTCTCCACAGCTTGCTCTTTTGTATGGCATTTGCCATCTTGCCAAGACAGTTATTCCACCTTTCAGACCATTATTCGCAATGAGAGAATTTATTTTATTTGTTTGAACACTGTGATCAGCATCATTTTGCAGAGTACGCATTGATCTCTCTAGATTTGTGTTCACAGAAGTGTCTCGAGATATTGTGAACCTGGCAGATGTTGCCCTCAGTGACCAGGAGCTTGTCCCAAACACTGCAGTCAAATATTAGGTCTGATTACAGTGTTGCATATATCTTTTTTTTTTTTCCTGAAATTGATTTTAATCTATTGAAATAACGGCATTTTCCCAAGCCAGCCACAAAGACAAGGCGGCCCCTCAGCAGCAGCAAAGCTCCCCATGGAATTCTAGTGGGCCACAAAAGGAAATGCGTTAAGGGCTAAATTAAATCCATCCTTTACATGGGCAGAAAAGGACAAAAAGAATACAAGAATAGCTCCTTCTTGCCATGCCCTGAGCACCATGAGCTGTAAACAGATGAGAGGAAGCAGCATTGTGGCCCTATCCTGAATTGCCCAGGGAGGTAATTCATTCCTGCTGCCCCAAAGGGTGTTAGAACCTCTTATGGAGACACCACTTCTGAAGCACAACATCTCTGAGCTGCACGTTTCTGAAGGACTGGGGAATGTTCAGGGGAAACATTGCTACAGGTTCACCTTGGCTTTATTCTTCCTCCCCCTCCACAAATCCGCTACTGGCCACTGCAGGAAACATAAGCTAAGCTAACATAACTAAGCTAAATGGACCTTTGGTCTTTGGTGTGTCCGTTCCTATGTTCAACCCCAGACAACCTGAGGACTTTTTTTTATGAGGGACTTTGTTTTCCTGAAGTACGTTTCTCTTTCTTTTTTTGCACAGTGTGGCTCATCAGACCTGCCACGTCAGCTAACATTTTTCTCTCTTGCAGTGACCCATCAGCTCATATTCTTCCCCCAAAAGCATTTCAAGGTATCTGAAAGATATGTCTAGTCTTCACGGGCATTTCATCTTTCAAATCTGGCTTCTGTATTGCCTGTAGTTTTTGAAAAGCACCAGCTACTTCTTACTATTTTTTCTTCTGTTATTTTTAATAGAGGCTGCTTCTGTTCTGCGTGCTTTTGAAATCACGCTAATTACACAGTTATCTTCTGGCATATCTGCACAGATGCGTACGGAAAGACCTCCCTAGAAGCCTTCAGGCATATTTGCTCATATCATCGGATATTTCATCTGTTTCAGTACCTAACAGGTTATTCTGGGCTGGAAACCAGGTGAAGATGGTTTCAGCCAGACACTGCTGCAGCGGAGAAGCTGCGTCTCTCCTTGCCCAGGCAGCAGGGGTCCTAAATCCCTGCAGAAGGGAAAATGGAAGACCTTAAACTGCAGCAGCTAAAACCCACCCAAGCTTTCAGTCGGAGCCCTCCTTTAGGAGGTCTCACTCTTAGACCTTAGAAAAGGTCACACATTTAAAGAGACATGAAACAAAAATGTTGTTGCTGCCTAATTTTCCAGGCGGTGAGCAAAAGGTTTCTCAGGTGCCTTGAAGAAAATGTCAAGGTACAGAGAATTTTTTTCATAAAAGCCTTTCCTGCCCAGATGAAAGTTTGCTACTCTCAGCCTGCAGAGGATACAAAGGAAAATAAATAAAAATAACATACCAAAAAATACTATAACAACCCCAAGGCACAACAAGAAAAAAAAAAAAAGGCAGAAAGAAATAATTCACAGCAAGGTTAGAGAAACCTAAGAGAAGAATTACAATAATGTAACATAACAGGTGTAAGAAAGCAAAATGAATGGATTAGATAGGGCTGGATCAACATGAAACGCTAGCGTGGCCTGACCTTTAGAGCAAAGGTGTACAAACAGTGAATTACTGCCAAAAGCAGCCTGTGATCTACTGCCAGTAGCAGCTAATTTGCTACAGTGGAAGAGGAGGGGTGACACGAAATTACAGCTGCCGTTTGTATGTGGGAGAGGACAACGCCATGCATATTTCTGGGCAGCACAGAGTTAGCCAAACAGAGTTGGCAGGCGGCTTTTTTGGTGCATTCTTCATCAAGGTTCAGGGACGTTTCAATAGCCCGGATGATGTCCAAGGCGCGCGAGGAGAAAGGAGAACAAACCCCAGAGCTGCTGCGCACAGACGTGAAGACAACAGCCCGCATTTGGAGTGGTGCAAGGGTAATGACTGTGAAATGGTACAGACGAGGTGAGGTAACGGGTTTTTGCATGCAGTGTACGTGGGCAAATTCCCATGGGAACCTGAAAAACTTGAACGTGTCCCGCCCTTACTGCGCCTGCTAGATAGTCAATAGCGGGTGAGAGACTAAAGAGCCTGACATTACACCTGAGAAAAGATAGCTACCTATGACAATAATTCTTAAAACCGTTTTGGGTTGGACAGCAGATGCACTGTAAAAGCGCTTGTCCTCTACAGAGGAACAGCGGATGATCCAAGGTCAGCAGATTGCCAAAGACTCACTTCAGAGATGTCGGCGAGAAGACAGTTTGGCAAGCGAGACGTTATCTGCAGGTCATGCTAAAAGACTGTGCAGTATCCCAACGTAAAGAGCGCAAAGAGGACCCCTAAGGAGATCTCACAGAGTATTCATGCTTGAGCTTTACTCATTTGGTTTGATGTCATAAATTTATGATCCCCGTAAATGGATATCGCTCCCCAGTTGGTCTTTAGAGCTGCTGACAAGGTAACACACTGGCAGCACTGCTCAGCCTTTCCATCACCACCTTGAGATGGATGCAAATCATAGATATATGATATATTTGCATATGAGAATTCCCCTTACTTAGTCAAAACGAAGTTTTAAACATTAGGAGGCAGCCAATATAAATATGGTTTTCCCTGTGTGTTTAACCGTTTTAATTAAATGAATTGTGTCTCTCTATCATGGAGCTGCCGTAGTCACACGCACGGGAATGCCACTGTGCTTGGCAGAATAAAAATTCACTTCCCCAAAGAGCTGACAGGCAAGTCCTCCTGCGAGTCAAGTTAGTCTTGAATAAATTTAGAATTTATCAGATGCCATAAGAGTTTGCAGTTTTACTAGCAAGTAAGAAATCTCCTTAAGTTTATGATCTAAGGAACCTAATTATAAACGGAATGCAATTATAAAACTATCTATATTATAAGGTGTTGTTAGATACTCTCCAGTTACACATCAACAAAATTTCCATTACAATATGATGCCATTCTACATTCTGTGGCTTTAAAACCAGATTGGGTTATAGCAGCCATATAATTTCTCTGCTACATTTAGATGTGAGACTCTAAACTGTGACATCCTATAAATACATCTGAGAGAGATAAACTTCCAAGATTTTGTTGTTACTTAATGAAGGAGGAAAAAAATGGACAAACGAAAAAAGAAGTTTGTTTGGTGAGGTGATCTAGTGGACTTCCTCCTACAACGGAGCAAAACTAACCAATTACCTTTGACATTTAGGCCACCTTGTAATAGATTGGCAACTAAAGCCTTTACAATCTGGCTTTAGCAGTTTGGAAAAACCCACTTCTGAGATAGAAATTCATGATAAGATGAAAACACAGGTACAGCAAACGCCCAGTTTGGTATCATGTTTTCTAGTGTTTCTGCCAACAACAGTTAATAGGTTTCAAATATATTCTTAATAGGAGGTGTTGCAACTTAGTATTTTGAAAGGATGGTACTTTCTGATTTTGGTTACCAAATTTTCTTCATTTTTTTTTTTTTCCCCCCCCAGAAGTTGAAAATGATCCTACGAGGAGTTATTGACAAATGACCTTTGTTATCTAAAGTGGCTAGCAGAAGCATATCCTCCTCACAGCATGAAAGCACATTATACTGATACGCTAATAGAGAGCCAGAAGCCAAATGAAAATTTTCTCCCACAGCCTACAGAGTCTGACAATGATAATACTTTAATTACAAAGATGAAATTCAGGCTATGTTGGCTGAAAGGCTTCCCAGAGCTCGCCAGTCATTCCGAGTTTGTTTCTTTTTGTTTTTTTCAAGGAGAAGCCATAGAAATCAGAAGAAACTTCTGAGGCTGCTCAGTTTTGACCCCACGCCAAGCGCAGCTTGAGGGCACAAGTGCTGATTATTTGGGGGTTTAGTCTTGGGTTCCACTCAAATCCCCCAACACCAAGCAAATTTCAGAGAAAACAGGAAGCCTCCCACCGCTGTTGTATCCCATCTCAGCAATTCACTGGGAACACTCGTTCTGTGACTCCTCTTCAAAACCGCGCGATAAACCTCAAAGCAGCTAACTGATGGAAATTTATCTCTGCATCTTTGCCTAATGTGGCCACCCAAGATGCTGTGATATTACTAAATATGTAACAGAGAAGAAAGCAACTAAAGTCAAGCCAGAAGCAGGGTCATTGCTGGAGATACAGGCTTTTCTGTGAACGCTCCTCCCGAACGTTAATTTGCAGCCGAGAGAAGCAGAGAGATGATTTCAAAGTATGGAGAAACGGAACAAAAATTACAGTAGAGTATATGCACTGCATGGCTTCAGGGAAGTTGTGTGTGTGAAAAGGAACTGTTCTGAGCATAGGTCACAGCTTCTCTGCGAATGAAATTCACATCTGGAAAACCACTCTCCCCTGACCTTGTGGGGCCCGGGCACATCCTCCCCTCCGGGGGGCGGTTGGCTCCCAGGATCAGTAAATTCACTCACCTGAAGTTGTTTTTAACTTACCTATTTCCCCTCCCTACAAAACTAACAAAATGCTTTCCCAGGCGAATATTAACAGTTCTTTCACAGTGGTTTCCTTTCAGTTTCCTATAGTCAAAGGAAGAAAATTCTTAGGCATGGTTTATTTCTGAAATTAAGCTTCAGTGTTCTCTGTAGGGTTTTGTAGTAGGCTCATACAGCAGAAAGCAGGCTTACACATAACAGAAACTGGTGTTTAGGCTCTTAAGAAACAGATAGGGAACTGTCTCCCTTCAGAGTGTCTGCTGCACGCCTAGACAGCTATTCATGTAAGCCAAAAGAGGAAAAGAAAGCTCTCCAGAACTGCAGTCAAAAGCAGAGTAGTAAACACCCTCAATGTATGCGAAGAGTGGAAGAGAGTAGAGATCGAGTCTCGCTGATACACTGGACTGGCCTTCTGCTGTTATTCACCAGAAATTTGGAACAGATTTTCCTTTACGCCCAAGCTCTGCTTAACGTATGAGAATAGGGCTGAGCACTAGTTACATCTTCCTGACTCTTGTGGACTGTCTAAACTCCTGACATAAAGGCTTAATCCAGCAACACGTGCCTGTCAGAAAGTACATTCAACAGCCAAAGACCACCGCTATTTCTGGCTCAAGCTGACCCTTATTCATACAATAGGTCTGAGGTGGCTTGCTTGGCCTCACGCAGATTAACAAACCTTCTGCCTTTTCTCTCCTTCCAGTCTGGAAGTCCTAACTGAGCATACCATAACTGAGCACTGAGGCCAAGCTGTTTATAAATTATAATGATAAGTGATAATAAATATTGAGGTTCATTGCAGCTGGATTTGCTGAAGCACACATGCAGTTAACCAGTACAATGCGTGAAAACTTCACTGTTCCTCCTGATTCCAATTTTGTCATCTAATGCCGTCAAAAAAACATGTATTATTTTTTTCCGTTAAGGAGAGTTGTAACCTTGCACATTGTTCCATTAGCATCCGAGGGACTACTCTTTCAACAAAACAATGGAAAGAAAGAGTTCAGAGATGAAAAGAATAAAAGGACGAACAAAGGACATGGTGACTTTTTAAGGTGATGCAAACGTCTTTTTTAAGTGCTTTTGAGCTGAACTTCACACATGCCTATTCCATTCTCCTTTCTAAGCCAACTCTAATGGCTCTTTTAGCTTTGTGATGACACATGCATATGGATGGAAATATCTCCTGGGCTCCCTGAATGCTTTAAAAGCCCAAGAGACTGCATTTTAAGTATTTAACCAGAGCACTCGCCTTGGATGTATATATCACCTTGCAAATTGCCAGTGCTACGGAATATTTATGCCAGCTCATATGGGACCAGAGCTCTGCTAAACCTGACAGCGGCCGCACCGCCATCACATATGTTCTGAAATAACCCTTGCTCAAAGCCGGAGAACTACAACTGTGTAGGCTTTCGTGTAACCAATCCATCATTTGTTTTGTTTGCTGCCCAGCACTAAGACTTGCAAACCATGTCTAAGTTTTCCAGCAATGCAATTACTTGCTGGTATTGTGCCAAGTTCAGACTAATGGTTTTCATGCATCATTAAACATATTGGGAGTGGGAATCCTACAACAGGTTTCAAACTAACTTGAACAGATTTTATTATTACGTTTTTCATAAGCGGTCCACTTCTCAACTTGTGGCTCTGTCCTCATAAACATTTAAAATATATTGTTAATACATCACCTTCCCAGAAAGTGCCATATTAGCTGTTGAAGGGCTTTTTTCCAAGATGAAACTGATAAAACAAGCGTCTGGTAATGTCCCTCCAAACGAGATAGAGATCTCATTTTTTCTGCCTTCCATTAGTATTGTCTGGCTTATTCCTTCACATTGGCTCATCTTGTATGCATGCGTATGTATATATATATTGAGAGAGAAAAAAAAATATATATAACATTATAGGTGTGTGGCATTTTTTCATATGAAGAAAAATAACAGACCCTTGCAATTTTGTATGAGTTGTCACTAAGGTAACAATGGAAATGATGCCCCAGCCTTGTCTAGCCTTTCCTCACCTCACCATTTTCTGCTGCATAAAAGGAAGCAACTCTATAATAAAAGTACTTATCTTTTACACGAGATCCTCATTATAGGTATTTAGCAAAATAGGAGGGCTTAGAGGAGGCACGACAGTATACTCCAAGAGAGAGAAAGAAGCCTAAGCATAAATACGAGGCTATAACATCTGTCTTTCCTATGATGACAAAATAAAAGTTCGTATTTTGACTAAGTCTTCCTTGAAACTCTAAGTCCAGATTCACCGCACGCAGCAGGCTATAAGCAGCTTAAACCTAGGGTAGGCTCAGGAGCCGGATGAAAGGGTGGCTCCTGCTCCAATTCAGGCTCCAACCTTCCTGCTGTTTGGGGGTTTAGAGGACAAACCTGGGAACAAGAGCACTGGCTGGCTAATCTTTCACTTCCAAAGTCTATTTACAAATATGTTTTTGGTCTTTATTTCCCACTTGTCTCCTAGGCACTTGAGTATATTAAAAGCTAAGCAACTTAACATTTATGCACGTATCATAGCTTTGTTTTGACTTGTTAATAAAGGTTACTATTCAATTTTATTTTCTAGCTCAATGGAAGCTACCATTCTGCAGGGTGAAAAAAGGAATATGTTTTTACTTCCTTTAATTGTATAAGCCATGAAGATTAGCACTTTCTATATCAATATAACTGCATCCACATATAGGAATATTAAAGAAGGTAAACTTATTTTTTTTATTTAACCTATGCCAGGATAATTAAAAAGTTATGAACCGCATGCAGAGAAACTGTGAAGGCAGAGATATCTAGTAATAGGCTGGTTTCCATGGTTGTATTCTGCCTGGAACAAGTTCCTTCCTAATCTGAAATAGCCCAAGTCTACTGACCGCCAGGGCACATCGCAAGGTGCCTGTATTTGTGCAGAGTGCGGTAGAAGATAGGTATTACATCTGTGTGGGGGAGAAGGCTTTCAGGTTCTGGCAGAGGGCTGATTTCTGCTTGCTGCTAGGGTAAGCTGCTATTTAATTTCACGGTGAATTGTGGCAGAGCTCTGTTTTCTTTGCAGTATAAAACCTAGTAAATTGCCAGACACAATATGTTTGCTTTAAACAACCTATTCTCATTGTCCATTGAGGGACAAAATTCTAACCTACTAAAATGAGTATAATCCCCTAAAATCACTTCACCCTGTGGAGGCAGCAGCGCATCAAGAGCTTACGTAAAGTATCAACCTCTCTCTTTCATAGTTAAACGGTCCGAGTTTCACATGAAGTGACTATCTCTATTTTTAATACGCATATCCCCGTAGAGCCCTGCCCAGTAGAGAACGGATATAGCAACACCCATTTTAAAGATGAAAAACTCCGACACAGACAAGCTATGGGCCAAATAAACTGTGCCTAATAGGATTTTCAGGAAGTCTTACACGCCTCTTCAGAGGCTTCAAACACTGTGACAATCTGGCTTCTCTCCGCTAAGTCACTCTTCTTGTTTTGTCCTGCATGCATTTCGCCAGCACGGGTAGGGAGGACTGAAGCAAAGCAGCCTAACACAGTTTCCAGACTGCAAGGGCATTTTACACTTTAGAAGCATCACCATACCGAGAACAAAGTATGCCAAGACTTGAAGTCATGTGTAATACATTAGTAGTTGTTCAAGGTTATTAATTTGAACCAAGGTATTCACCCGAGGAAAGAAAGTAGCAGACGGAAGTGTAGTTATACAGAGACTACAAGAAGTCCGGCTGCACGAAAGTGTCACAGCGGTGGGAAAACTTTGTCTCGCTCATCCTGCCACAGGTGCGTGTTGTATCTGCTGTGGCAGAGGAGGCTGATCGTTTTATCAAAGCTGGTTTTCACAATACCGCCTTTCCTATTAGCTCTGCATTTTCTCTTAAAAAAAAAAAAAAAACTCTGCTGATCATTTTTCCCCTCGCTTCTTTGCCCAAATTGTCTGATTGCTGACTGACAGTTAATATATTCCACTGACAAATGCTGGCACTTGAACGTTTATTTAAGTGCTCAAAACATGCCACATTTGGTCAAGTCAGCAGCCTGGACTAGGTGTTTCTGGTACTGTATTGTTCATTACTATTCTTTTTCAAATTTTAGAAATAATTTTGAAATGGGGTAACAAGAACTACCAGCATATCACAGCTTTAAACACTCACATAATACTGCTCTGTTTTGCTCTCACTTCCACTGCGCGTTATTCTCAAGACTGAGTTTGATCTTTTTGGTCACCAAACAGCAATATTCTTCACTTCACTTTTACCTATGAAATGCTCGATAAAGCACCCAAAACATTTTATATAGGAAGGCTTCCTGACCTTTGGAATTTTTTTTTTCATGACTGGGGTTGCAACACCATAGTAACTTTGGCGCTCGAAACTGAGGATGCCATAGCCTCACCCTTCACTTCCCTCCTGTCCCCTTCCACAGCATATTCTTTCTTCTTTTGTGCCAGCTCTAGACCTCAGGCAAGTGCAAAGGGAGCAGAGTTCAGGGCTTTGCAGATCGATCAGAGCCTTGAACCCTCTCTTTAGTAGCCAGGTAAGCACAACAGGTTGAGGTTCGGAGGCGGAAATGTGTCCCCATATTGACTGGCTTGGTGCAGACGGTGCTCTGAGACCAAGTTCAGATTAAAATGCTTCGGTGCTGAACTGACATTACTTTCTATGACAGAAAAAAAAAAAAAAATCTGGTGGAAGGACTGAATTCAGTGGGGTTTGTATTGAGCAGAAAATTTGTGACCTGCTAAAAAATGGTAATTTCTTGCTAAAAAGACAATATCCCTTCATCCTCTCCATTAGCGTACACAATGTTCACAGGCATAGGTACATCTTACATAAATTACTGATGATCCAAACAACATATGGTTTAGTTTGAATATTTTATTCAGCTCTGTCATGGGATTTAACTTTAAGTGAAGTCTTAATTCCATCTGAAAGGCCCCCAAGACTACTTCCCTAAAAACAAACCTAAATCAAAGAAAGTCTTGGACTGAACCCAAGCAACCCGTTATAATTCAGGATTCAAAAGGCAATGTCACAAGGAATGATCTAAAGTCACAGGAAAGGACAGAAATAGCAGAAGAAAGCTTTTTCTCACACTCTGTCTGGTGCATTTCATTTGTGTGAGAAATTGTAAGGGAAACAGTAGGCCTCAGATATTTTCTGGGGATTAAAACAACATATGGTGTTCAGGAGTATGCTCTTGAACAGTCTCTAGCTGGCTTTGTCTGCATTTAAGAAAATGAAATGCAATATATCACTACTGTCCTCATCAGGAGATATAAGAAGGGACTTATCTGTTGGCAAGTACTCCCTTAAGGTAGGCTAGGACTAATAGAAATAGGATACAAACATTCATCTCCCTGCTAAGCTCTTATTCAGGTTGTGGTAGCAAAGTACCTTTTGAAAATACCATATAAATGAGCATTGGATATGAAAGATTTCATCTACATTTCAGCTCCTGAGGGGAAATTTCTCTGCGTATATATAAATTCTGTAAAAGCCCGACCATGTTTCTCTCTGAAATGGTTAACAGGAAGACAATTTAGTATCACAGTTTTTACATTTTCCGAGTAAAATTGTCATTCTAAAACACATGAGAGAGAATCCCTCGTTGCTGAGCTACCTGATTATCACCCGGTTTGGCTGATCTTCCTGTGTGTGCTTTATTTAGCTAACCTTGCGTTGTCTTGCTTAACGAAAACCCTTGCTTTACCTGACTATCAGCCAGGAAAGCAGTTAGGCACATGCCTAACTTGAAACACATGAGTCCTGGCCTCTGCTCCCTCCTCCACAAACAACCCGTTTTGCAGAAGCAGCCCAGCAGCAGAAGCAAGTCCTCAGAGCGCCTATGGCTACCTAAATGGGAGGCTGGCTGAGGAACAGATCCCATTTTTTGCTCTTTGCTGGTCTCAAACATTCCTTTATAAACCTATAATCAAACACACAAGGGTTGCCATTTCATGCACTGACCAAAGCATCCTAAATCCCAATGTTACAATTAAGTTTCTTCTCCAAGATCTGTCTTGTAAGCGAGATACTACGGTCCTTTTTGATGTAGACGATTCTTTCCCTGCTCACGTTGCCTAGCAGTGGAAAAATATATAGGTGCCTACTAGTGAATTCAAAATAAGATTCAAATCATCTAGGCTTCATTTTTAGTTCTGCGAACACAGGGCCTCAGAGCATTCTAGTTTTGTCATTTATTTTGTATTTGTAAATCCTACTCTGAGTGTAAGGGGATTATGAGAACTGCTGGGGACAAGGGAATAATAATCCTTACCAGTATTTCCTTTGAAACGCAGACCTTGAGTTCCCTAACGGTAAATCTTTCCAGTGGATTAGTCACAGAGACTCACTGCGAGAACATCATATCTCTGCTAAAGTTAAAAGTCTCTTCTAAACATATTTAAAACCATTTACTTCATTTATAAACCAGCTATTTTTCAATTGATGTTGTTCTGTTTACTGATTACTGAGAAAAGTTATTAAGTTTTCATTTAAAGACGTTCAAGGTTAAAAAAGCTTTTCTTTCATTCATTAAGTATCTGTAGGAAAATGGCCTTTTCTACTTACTTTTACACTGGAATAAATACCGAACTCTTTCACTCTTTAAATTGCATTAGAGGAAAACTCAAGAAAGGCCTGACTTGGGGGCTTTTGCCCAAGTCATAAAAATGAATATATGAGAAACAGGAAGTAGAAGAGGATTCTTCAAATGATGATGTGAATCAGATAACTTCATCAAACACTTGATTTAGGTACGGTATTAACAGGCTAAAGAACAGTGCCAGAAACAGCGTCCTAATTAGAGGCAGAAGGTATATTCACTCAGTGTCCTAAAGACTGTCCTTAAAGCCAGTCTTGCTTTGAAGACCAAACCACAGGAGTCCCATTTTGCCACTAGTGTTTCAGTTAGCTCTCACCATCATAAATTAATTACGTTTACTCAGTTAACTAAAGTATAAATCTTTTATTTACTGAGTGATTTCGGTCCAGTGCTGATGTGAAGTAAAATACTCACTTGTGAAAAAGAAAACAAGTCCACTTTTTATAGGATCGCTTTGAATCACGTGAAAGAAGGTGCAAGAAAGTCACTACACCTAAAAGGCAACTTTAGAGCAGGGCTGGCAGATATCATCCAGCCTTCGCAAACCAGCTATCTAAATCAAGGCTCTCCAAACTTAAAACAGGAGGGAAAGGACTGAGATTCCCCCCATCAACTCCTTAGGAAAGCATGAGAAAGAAGAGCTATAAGACATTTGTTAAATCAAGTATGGCTGGAAAAGGAACAGGATTATGCCCAAATACAGAAAATTCAAATACATCAAGTGCAGTACTATGAGACAAAAAGAGAGGGTTAATCCCAATAATAACGTTCAGCTTATTTTCATCTGGCCTTGTAGCAAACTATGTGGCATAAAATCCATTGTTCAGCAGGCACATTTTATCAAGCCAACCTGATGGCTAATTCTAAAAGCACTTTAATAATATGCTTTCACTGTGTAGACAGTCCATGGGACACATGCAATCAGAAAAGCTGAAATATTATTACTATGCATAAACTGTACTATCATCTCTCCTAACTCTTCGTTTTGTTGTGTGTTCATTGTTTTAATTTTACAAAAGCATCATCATGTTCTTCCTTAATCTCACCTCTGCTTATACCCAGCACCAGTGAGCACCTCACTAATGAGATTTCTAATTGTTGTGAGACCTATCTCTTGCTTCCTCTCTCTGTCTCATTATTTTCAAATGAAATGGCATTAACATTACCCTTAATAAAAATATTATTCTCCGATGCAGTCTTTACAAGTCCTGCTCTAATACTTCCATGAGATTTATCTTCGAGCAAAGACATCACGGTGGCAATTTAAGACTGAGAACACTAACTGTGCTTGAACTCCTTCCAATCCAAGTACAGTTGGCTGAGCATTGATTTTCCATTGCAGTGTGGTGTTGGCACGCCTGCACTGTATAGAGTAGGCTGCCTGCCAGCCTTACCACTGCCATGCAGGAGTAATAACATATTATTATATAGACTTACAAGTTTATTTCTTTGCAAGCTATCACGAAAAGAACTCAAACTTTTTCTCGACTAGGAGTGATATTACTATTTGATTGACGTTCTTTCCAAGGGAAGCTAAATCATTACAAATTCTTGACTCTGAAATACAACTTTAATTGACTCCATAGTGGAGAAACCTCTACTACAGACGCTTTTGTGCAGTCTGATCTAGGTTCTCCACAATGATTTCTAAAGCAGGAATGGTGCATTTGCTACCTGGTCACAAATCCCAGTCTGACGCCTCTTGGTCTTTATTCTAAGGCAAACACTGAAATTCTGTGCTCTACACCAGTGACTGTGTTTTCCCAACATCATCTTCTCATAGGTTATACACAGGGTATGTGCTGATCCAAAGCAATGGTTCCAGACGTATTTCAAGCAGGAATGAGGTAGGAATTTCACTTAAAGACTAAGATTTATACTTCAGTAGGCTACCAGCCACTCACCTACAACTAAAATGTTGACTTCATGCCATTAGAAGCGTTGGAAGTACAGTGAACAGGATGAGAAAACCCACTAGGGCTAAAGGGGACCGATGAGCTTCCTGGATTCATTTCAGCTCCAAACTGCACCCAAGAAGACTGTACTGGCACAAACAAGGGAGTGGGAAGAAACAGAGAAGATGGATTGCTTCTTTTGATGGTGCGCTGGCATAAAGTGCTCATAAAGCTACTACCTAAGGGTCATTTTGATGCTTGTGCTACCCAGCGAGGCTGTGGTTCCACAGATACTTTTCATTTCACATCCATTCTCACAGCACCATCACACCTCTTGCAACCCCCTTGGTGGTGCAAGTAAAAACATTGGGGAGTGTATGTAAAGGAGCATTTTTTGTGGGTAAGGAAGTGAATATGTAACAGACACCATGACTTCTGGTGTACAGATGAATTTGAGGGGTATAATTCAATCCCAGGCTGTATAGAAATTCTGTGCATTTTCCAAATCTTTTATTTCTTGATTCAAAGCCTTCCTTTCAACACAGTATTGAAAAACAGATCTAGAAAATTATAAGTAAAAAAGAGAGAGAGAGAAATAAGAAAGCTCTACAGAGTTTGAGTACCAAAGTCCAAATCTGTAATTCTGAAAACTCCCATTCAGTCCCCAGACAATCTTGGGCATGGAGTAGGAGAATTCTATATCTCTTCTGTACTTTTGACTTCAACTTTTCCTGGCTACCTGAAGTTGTACCCTTGCTCCCCCCATAACTACTGACTATTATAATGTCGACGAATCTGAAAATACATTCTCCCAGTGAGGACAGAGAAATTCCTCTGCCTAAATATTTCAAGGATTTGCAGACTTTCTCACGGCATAACAGGACTCTATTCCTCAAAAAATGAAACCTTGGTATTGCTCTCAGGACTTCACTGGATTTTGCATGCATAGGTTAGGAAAGGCATTCTATGAAATGTCGGCAGGTACAGCAACACCACCATTAATTCACAAAGCAGAGAAACCGAAGCCCAGTGCTCTTCCCCGCTGAGCTCCCTGATCATTTAAATGCCCTAACCACTGAGGAATGATATACAGTCACAGTCTTTCTTGTCCTCTCTTTCTAATCACATGTTTTCCTGAGGGTGATCAAAGACTAACTATACATTATTCTTTCCTGGAGTCACGGAACTACCTTGGGAGGAAGAAACTGAATTCATGTCCTGATCTCCTAGGCAAGTGCTCTAAAAAAATGAACTACTGCATAACGAGAGAGGGCCTTGCAAGTAAGTTTTAAAAGAAGAATTTAAATCTTTCTTAGATCTTAAGAAGAAGGAAAAAAAAAAAAAGGCACTTGTCTGTACTGGCTTAAAAAAAAAATAAACAGAATTTAAGGCATTTATACGGTCAGAAATATTTAAGTACTCCATGGTGGTATCATCTACCTGCAGCTGGTTTTTGAACCATTTTGAGTGTTTCCTTGCACAGAATTCATGCTATTCTGTATTTCATTTTGAGGAAACAGACTTTCCCCCTATTCACTCACTGTTGCAAGGTGAAAAAAAAAAAATTTAGATTTCACTGTGGGTATCAGGGGATGATAATTATGCTGCCTCTTAATATCACTTAAACGAGACTTTCTGTGCCCATAATGACTTGCGAGTTGTAGGTGGTGAGTAAATTTGAGCTATAGGATCTTCACCCTTTGTTGCAGTATCTTGCATACACCTGCCAAGTCACTAAAGGCACAAATTTCAAGCTGTGGAGACAATATCATTCTCTCTTAGCCTCGGGTTACAGCAATGGGAATCACTTGTGATACAAAGAGTAGCTAAGCTGAATAAGGCCTAAATACTTAGAATTATACACAAATGTACTTAACTTTTTATGTGGGCATCTAGAATTGGACATGGTTTTAAGTATTAAGTGACAGAAAGGGGACTGCTTGTGTGCTTAAATTTGAGTGGATGCTGGAGGTGATCTGCAGAAATCATAGCTCAATGGGGGTTTACAACATTCATCCTGATTTTCCTAATTTCAATAATTTTAGTTTAAGTAGTTGTTTACTTTCAAAGATACTCCAAAACTTTCTATTGAAAATAGGATCAAGGTACAAAGAACTTATTTTTTTTAGATGTATTGTGTCCTCTTTTGACTTCATCAGCACACAACCAAATAATATCCTCAGAGCTGTGCTAACATCATTTGAAGATGCTGCTGCAGGAAGATATTAAAATACTATTTAAATGGAAGTTGTTAAATAACAGTCTTGCCTGGATTCTGTTACATTTAAGAGACAGGAAAACAAATCAATGTTGCCAAATGGGAAAGGAGGAGATCAATAGGGGGAGAAAGTACATTTTCAAGGCATTAAAAATCTGAAAAGTAAAAACAAAAGTTTAAAAACTCTGAACAATTACCTGTCTGCATCCTTTTAAATCAAAGTTCATGGCATTTATAGAATGCTAGACATAAGATAATACCTAGCATCTGAGTGCTTACCATTGCAGTTTTCTGATAATGTACCTCTAAAGGCCTAGACCTTAAACAGAGCTTTATAATCATCAGCTGTGATTTATGGAAGCAGTAATTCCCCTTCTCCCTATATTTCATGCCATTAAAAAGAAAGATTGGTCTGTCAGTTGAAATTATTTTTCTTCAGGTAGAGTTAGAAGAACAGTAAAAACTATAGGCGACCCACATTTCAGCAAAGTTATTTTCTGAAGATTAGCTACGTTGGTACTGAATAAAAGCCTGAGTCATCTTGAGCGTTATTCACAGCTCTTTCTCTTATTTTCCTGTGCAAGCTTCCAAAAGGTACATGGAGTGGTGCCACTGGAGCTGGGGGGAGGAAAAGTATACTGAAGTTCTCGAAAGGCAGATAATTTTATAAAAAAAAAATAAAATAAAAAATAAAATAAAAACCAGAGTTTGTTTACTGGAATGTAATCCTAATATCCATTATACCAGCATGTCATATCTTAGCATGGACGTGGACCCCAAGTAAAATGAATCACAGAATACCAGGTTGGAAGGGACCTCAAGGATCAGCCGGTCCAACCTTTCTTGGCAAAAATGGAACTGTTTGGGTGCAGAAGTAGTTCTTCTTCCTCGTAAAGAGAGAAATAAATCACAGTTTGGGATATTCTTACAAGTCTATTTCAGGTGCATCCGCATATAATTCTATTTTCCTCTTCGTAAGGACAGCCACAGCACTAAAAGACAGCAATTGCAAAGCTTAACAGAGCCTCACAGAAAACAGATGTGGTAACGCTCACAGCAGAAACTCACTTCCCGCTTCCTAAACGCCAGACAGACCTTTTCCATTCATCTCCACAAACGTGTGAAAGTACCCTTCTACAACGACTAAAATTTGGGATGCCGCTGAAGTTAACCCCCGCTCTCTTCAGAAGTTCTGTGCCACTTGGCTCGAGGCAAAAAAACGTCACGTTCAAGCTTTCTCTATCCTCCCCGGCTCACATGTACATCAGGATCTGATGTTTTACCGCAGATGTGCATAGCAGTTCTACATCTGCTCTCTTTCCTCCACCTCTTTCCCACGGGCAGAGTCAGCAGCTTGGCAGCACGGGAGAAAACCCTGAGAGAGGAGCGAACAGTCCTCCGGCTCTCGGAGCAACATCCCAGTGACGCCAGCGGAAAATCAGGGACTGGTTTCGCTGGGCTGAGTATACTCTGTCAGCTTAGCCTGGACGTCGGATAACCGAGGGAGGGAACACAGCCTGAACATATCGGTTCAAAACGCTTTTGGTGTGTACATGTAGGTGCAACTGGCCCTCACAGGCGTAAGCCACGTCCCAGGAAAAGGCAGCGTAAGACGATACAAGAGCACGCCATCTTTCCATCTGTGGAGAGAGCCATTTTACGCCTCTTCACATCTGCCTGCTACAAGGCTGTTTTCCTTGGATCTCATATAGCAATTATGCCATTTTACTGACCAATTTCTGTCATTGTATACCGGCTTTTGAGGATTTTCTAACGTCGGAGACACATCTACATTTACTTCACTCTTAAGCTTTGGCCTCTGACTTCATATCAGCAAATTATAGCTATCATTCTCACGCCAACAGCTGGGTTAAGTGAACATTAGGTCAGTGAGACAGGTGTTTCTATGGTGCTGTTAACCTCACCCATTAATTTTTCATTTATTTTGGAGCCTTTTGTCAATTCTATGCCTTTATTGCTATTTCTCTCAGTCATAAAGGAAGGAGAAACGTTTAACAAGTGCCAACTGAATTTCCAAATCAGAGCAAGGTTCTTGCTAAGGCACATTGCAGATTTGTGAATGGAAGTAGGGGTAACGTTTTAGCAGCTGTGGACGCTAGCACTGCACCTACAGAGTCTGGTAAAAGAAAGCCAAAATCATTCATATGTTCTTATATTGCTGTGTCTGTGAAGTCATTTAATATTTCAGTAGATTTATGCAAAACTTTCCAATATAAAGGGAAGAAAGAAAAAAGGCAGCCTGTCTGCACAGCATTGAGAGGCTGTTCTTACAAGGTTTTGACAGAAGTAGAAAGCTGTCGCTCTTGCAATATGGAAGAGAGACAACTGATATTACAGACAATGTTGAGAGGCCAAACAGAAACATATCGCTGATTTATTCAGAGCAAAAGATTCTTGAAGTTCCTCGATAGCTACCGTCTGAAGGAGCGCTTCATTCTTCCCTCTTAATTACTTTAATCTCTGTGTCACCCAGAGCACTTTCTACATAGAAAACTAATTCTGGGAAACGGTTTCCATGAATGTCTTTTGACTGTGCTCTACAGCCAGTAGAGACGGGCGACCTAATTACAGTACAATAAGCCACATTTCCTGAAGTCTTGCGACCAAGTGCTACACCGCGTGAGCGTCACCCGCTTGGAAACGGCTGCTGAAGAGTTCATATACTATGAATTACCAGACAGATAGGTACTCGCTTGCTTAAATGGCAGAGTTCTGCATTCACATTCATTTAGATCTGACAGCAACGTTAGGATCATCATCAGAAGCTAATCAGAGAACTTCTGCCAGGTAAGAATTAAGCAGCTTCACAGAACCATTAGAAACCTGAGGCAGTACTTTGGAGCATGTAAGAGAGGATTGTTTTTCTTTTAAAGGCTTTTAAATTGTGTTACTGTGGTTTTATACATTATTTAATGACTGTTAAGAGAGTAATACAAGTCTCAGCCCTCCAGCCACACAGCCCCACCACTTTTGGGACTTTTTTCAGTAATTGGTGGTAGAAAGCATCCTAAAAACCTTTTAAATCATGCAGTTAAAAATATAAAAACATTATTCCAAAGCCTAATGAGCGTGTCTCCTTTGCTTTCATTCATTCACCTATCCATTATGCAAACCCACCTTCCTACAAAGTCTCGACTAGCTACCACAAAAGTGGAAAACAAGCAGGGGACACACTTGGCTTGACTTTCAGAAATCTCAGAGCCAGCCGACAGACTGGTTCTCAAAGATTTCCTTGCACGATTTCTCCATCAAGAAACTCATTCTTTGCTTTTCCCATTGCCGTTTCCCAGCCCTGTACACCTGTTCCCTGTCACATTCGTTCTCCATCATCGCCTGCCACATGAAAGGAATGCTGCACAGTGCACCACCTGCATTCAGAGGGGAGTTTTCAACATGCAGCCAGCCAGCTTTTTGTGGGTCACCAGTTAATGTGCTGGAGACCCTGCACCAGGATTTCACGGCCCACAGGGTGCAAAGACCTGGCAGAAACAAAGTTTTTGCCTATCTCCCTCTGTAAGGGAACGCACTCATCTCAACACTGATTCAAGAGGCAGCGGTACCTAACTCCTAAGTACCACTGAGTTTCCTACTCAGCAGGAGCTAAGCTTTTCCCTCATTGACTGAAGACTTTGCAAGTGCCAGTCTCTCCCAGATCTTGGATCCTGCTCAGAGGCATAACACCACTTCTCCTCCTTCCTCCCGGTTGGGGCATTACGCACCAGGAAAAACAGAGCCAGCAGGTATTAGCCTGATGATAATAATAATGAAGGGCATGTAATAGGGATAGAAAAAAGCTGTGATAAAAACCATCTAAAATGGATGTGCTAAACGGGTGGTCGGTGTTTCTGCACCAAATACTTTCCTACACGTTTCTGAGATGAAAAACTGCTCGCTTCAGTTAAAAGCATAGGTTCTGTTTTCTGAGACACTGACAAATACTTTTGATAGAGCCCAACTATTTCACAGTCTCTGTAGAAACCTGTCAGTTTTATAGCACCTTTCCATCTTTTGAAGCGCACCGCATCATCGCATTGTTTTGCAAATGTTAAATATTCATCAATACACATATATGTGTATTTGCTTGCTCAGAGATAAGTTTGGTTCCTATAGAAATCAGGTTTTCCATCTTCAGATTATACACAGCAGGCAGGACTGACTGAACCCAAATTTCCAACTACATAAAAATAAACTAAAAGAAATATGCTAATGATTTTAAAACAGTGACTACAAGGGAGGCATTCCATAAAACGGGAGGCAAGGCATGTGTCCCCCTAATTCTATTTACTATTGCTTCAATATAGATAAGAGATTTTATTCACCTTTCTAGCATCTAATGCAGGGCAGCAACAAGAGAGACATAATAACCATATAGATTGGAAAGGGCTTAAAGAAACAGAAAACCCAGAAACAAAAGCAAGCCTTGTGTTCTATATTAAATCTGCCAACTTTACCCTAGACGTTTAATTATATATGGACTCTTCGCATTCATTTTACAGCTAATTCCCTTTACATTTAGTAGGGAGAGTCCCTTTACTAGGCACAACGTAGTAAACTTCATGCACTTCTGTACTAACATTGGAAAATGTGAAATTCCCTGTGACTCTGCTGCCTTAACGCACCCTGCCTCAAGAATGTGGGCAGGGAAAGTTTCCTTGGTTAATCATTGCCAAACTCAGCTAGGCTATCCCAAAATGAAGAATTCGGAGCTCAACTTTTCAAAGATCAATGCGTAAAAAGCCATCAGAACGTCACCAGCTGGAAATTTGTGGGAACTGCCATCCACTTAGCTATGGGAAGGCAAGACAAATGCAAACCAAAGTAGCGTTTCTAAGAAGATCCTTTTGAAATGTTTCTACTGAAGGATGTTATAAATATTTTATCGGAAGAACAGATAGAAATTTCAATTGTTCCTTGAAGAGATATTTTGCCAAATTTAGAGATTAAATTCAACCATTACAGTATCAAATGGAGAGACTTGAGTCCTGCTTTTATTGGAAATCAAAAAGCAATTTTAAACTGTGGAGCCCCTACTGAGGCCTCTAAAATAGAAGCATTTTTGAGCTGGACTCAAATGGTTTATTCCACTCATCAAACTGACACCGAAAATAAGAGATTTAGTCTTGGAACAAAATAGTAATTTTTCCAGACAAAAAGATTGCTGGGAAGATTCATTTTTATTAGAGATACAGAAGAGGGCAGCTGTTGTCTTTGATTATATTTACAAAGTATGAATCAGTCTTAACATACAAAGATAGCAAACCAGAATAAATTAATGCTCACCATGTGGGGACATATGCAGATGATAAGGATGATCAGAGCTCCTCATTTCAATTATAATTTCAGCATGTTGCTGCCACAGATGTCTGCCAGGCTTAAGGAAACAATTTCAGGCTATCATTAAAAACTTTATTTAGGAAGGGAGAAAGAATCCAAGCTGGAAATAAGAGGGCTTTTTTACACAAATATATTGAAAAAGGAATCAAGCGTTCCATATCTGAATTCACACCATTTGCCAAATGACACTCGGGCTTTCTCCTGACAGTGAAATTCTCACGTAGTTAAATTTTGAATATGTGCAACACAAGGAAACATTTTGTCCCTTATGGTGACAAATAGCTATAGCAGCCCTTGGGTCACAGCACCCAGACAGCATCCCAAGACAAGTGACACTGGGTATTAGTCAAGTGACCACTTTGCAGATGCAGAAATGAGGACACATTAAACTGAACTATACTTTTGGTTTAAGGCCACAGAGAATAAAAGTCTTTAAAGCTGCTGCAAATAGGGAAAAAACTACTTCCCTCCAGCATTAGAGATGCATGCAGATTGTTAATAATATTGTAAAATTACTTGTTAGGTCATATTCATCCATTTATTTCAAATGGTACAGTAATTTTTGACCTCTGCTATCCCATCAAAAAAAGTATAAATAACAATCCAATGTTATTTACAAATTCACCTGTGATTTTGTATTAAGGATTAATGTAACAGGAGAGGAAATTTGAAGGGCTTTATGCTGTACAGAAAGGGAGCAGTTTGAATTTGCATGAGTAAGAGGAGACAGAGTTAAACACAAAATAAGTCTTTGACTTTCTGAACACATTCTGCAGGGTATGGACTTACATTATAGGAGAAATTTACATCTGCCCACTTCTCGTTTCACTGTCTGGTTGAATATTGACACTCTAGAGACGGTCACAAGAAACTCTACAGAAGTCTATGAATTTCATTACAAATTTGCAATACTGTGGTGAAGCCAAATACTGTGAAGGGGAGAGCAGTGATCTTTGAACAGAACTGTGAGATGCTACATAAAAAATAATTTATCTATGAATTAGTAAATTGATCCATCTGGTTCATTTGCAAGAAGCATACATATCTCTCTGTCCATGAGAAGAGACAATATTTTTTGAGAAAATCTCTGGAATGGAAAGACTGACTGTGTGTGAGTCTCTGAAGAACTCTGTTCCCCCTTTGTAGTAAGTTGTATAGCAATACTGCATATACATACAGACACATACATGTAGCACGTATTTCCACTATAAATGTAATGCTTTCATCTGTCTTATGTGACCAGTTACTACTAAATATGAGATTAAGACCGGTGTACTGTAATCACACTCAGGATTACTTTTGCAGTGATAGAATTACAATAGATACCATACATGACACTTGTATGATACATACGTGTATGTACATACAATACGTGAATGTATTATGTCTGTCTATATTATTACTGACCAAATAAAACAATGCACATCCGGCAATATCAGTAGCCTGCTCACTCTCTCTAGTCTCCAACCCAATCCAAAGTCAGCTATAAGTCAAAGTAATTAGCTATTTCTTTTCACCCCTCAAACTGCAATACCCTAAATGGTTTATCTGTTGCCATGTCTAGTATTTGTAGACATGTAAGAACTTTTGCTTATTATTCTCATTTTACAGAAAAATCACAAGACGCATACTGAAAAAAACCCAAACAATTATTATGCAGAAAGGTCACCAGTGACCTTCACCAAAGGTGAATTCACAACCAATAGAGTCAGTACTTGAGAAAACCACCAAGGGGGGGGTGTGGAATATCACACAGGGTTTTCTGCTCTGGGGAACATTAAAGATAAAGACACGCCTCGTTAAAAGAACAAATCTCAAAACTAGGTAGCACACTAGTCTTTGCTGTATTGGCAAGCATCTATCAGAACCTCCTGGGGATGCAACAGCAGAATGGAGAAAGGAAAGAGTGAGATATCAGATGCAAGCCTTCCCTCAGATTGTCCCAGACAAGTCTGTCCGTAATTGATTCAATAACTCATGTACGCATTGTATATTTGAGTTACATTTATTCAGTCTCCTCTCCTGCTTTGGATGATTAAGTCAAACCCCAGGTTGTTACATGGGAGTTACCTCCTATCCATGGTGGCTTACCTACTGCACGCTTCTCCACACCCTCAGCATTTTGTCTCTGCCCCTCTGCCCAATGTGTTGTTATAAGTATATGGTCATCCTCTTCTCACTCCTTAACCTCCTATTTCACCTTACTCTTTCTGTAGAAGACCTTTTTCCTTCTCAATCCCCAGTAGCAGCACGTAACTAGGGTAAGCCCAACACAGCCCCAGGTGGCTCACTGGGCAGGTTAAGCCAGCCAGCCAGTCCTTTGTCTCCCTCCCCGGTTCTGAGAGGTATACTCAGAAATCCTGTCACACACACTGTGCACAACACCCAAGGGTTCGCCAGGTTTGGGTTATTTTGGATCGATTTGTTATCCTTGTCAGACCCTGAAACTCATCATCACTGGTCCTGAAGGCTCCTCTGGGGAGCACGGCCGGAGGCTGTCATTCAGAGAGCAGCAATTTCCTCCTTCCTCTCCATGTGGGTTTATTTTGGCAGCTATAAGTTCTACATACCGGAGAATACAACCTGATCATTCCGGAGGCAGATTTCGTTCTATCAATGACTTCTGTTTCAATCTACTAAGGTATCACTTTTATACACAGTTCTGTGCAGGGTATACCAATATTTCAAGGTTAGAGTTCTGCTGCAGTCCCTTTCTTGGGGAACACATGAGATGATAAAAAGGTGCTCCTACCAATACTGTATTAAGATTATGCATGCAAAACTTTATTGTTTCTAAGGCATAGGTTAATTAAGGAGAGACGGTCTCATAGCAAAAAAAAAAAAAAAGTGTTATCATCAATTTGTATGATACCAGAGTCTGTATGGCTTTCACGTGTGGTTAAAATCAGACTAATTAACAATAACAATACTCCATGATAGCTCATTAACTAGAAGCAAATGTAAGCTCAGTACCACCATTAAGTGCCACAGGCCAGCTAAAGCGATACTCGTGAAAAATCATGAGCATCAAGGGATGCAGCTCAAGTACTGTTGATGTCAAGAACGAAGCTTGGAGCATCTGGTTCTGTGTCACTACTCTGGAGCAGCAAGATTTGTCAGGCATTGTTGAGTGTGAAGTTGTTCATAGGCCAATTAAACCACAGCCCTCAGGGACAAGTATGAGATAGCAGTGAAAAAAAAAAAAATTATTTTTTTCCTGATGTACTCCTCCTTATGAGAAGAACTATGACATAGCACTGTACGTGGACCGAACATTTATTCCAGCGCAGCAAAAGACTAGGTAAACCAACTACGAGGTTCAGAAAATAAGGGGAGTGTCAAATCACATCAGCTTTCTGCTCTCCCTGGTCAGGAGAATACCTAATGAAATCTTCACTTTAGATATTTGAATAGTCCTTTTTAAGTCCAGATGACTTACATCTTTATTCTTAGATCTACATGTAAATATCTTGCTGAAGTAAGGTAGTTTGTTCCCTATGTTGATGGATTAAGAATTATTTAGGTATGTGGTTCAAATCACTTAAATTATTCTATCAGTAATCAAAATGTATTTGATCATTTCCACTCTCTCATTCTTCTACACTTTTTTATTACTGTGTTCACTATTAATAACTGTAATTTATCTTCTGATACAACCAAGCCATTAGGAAATACATCTATAGATTCAGGCTTTAAATAAAATTAGGACATTACTCTTATCCATTTGAGCTAATCAAAAAGATGATTTTAGTCTCTCTGTTTAATGAAGAAAAGTATATTGCAGAACATGACCACTGGTGCAAAGCCAGGGAAAACACAGACAAATGATAGTAGCTTTTAGTCACATTACAGGAATTTCATTCCAGCAACACCACAGCCTAAGAATTTAGAAAGAAATATCCATTGAATCCAGAATCTTGTTTTTTTAATTCAAGACTATGTAATCAAAACGATTGCCAAAACAGAATGGACTTAAAAGCGCAACTCTCTTGTAAAGTAGAAGATTCTCATCAACTTCTAAAATTTATTCAGGAAAGAGTTGTAATCAAGATTTTAAATGGTCTGATTTATATAATGTACTGACTTATGTATAATAGTTCGTGGACAGCAAACAACACGTGAAACAACACAGCATAGCAAACAGGTTTTCAGATAGTTGCGTTGCAATCAAATCACATGTTGGCGATATGTTGGAATTATCCTCTCCTGAACATATCCTGACCGTACCGCACACAATTCAGCATGGCTGAGCTGGCCAAAGAAATTTCATGGGACATTCTTCTTATGTTTACCAGACATAGGGATTTTAAACAAACAAACAAACAAAAAGCACAAAAACACCAAAAAAAAACACACCACAAAAAGACCCCACCCAAGCTCCCCCCCCAAAAAAAAAACCCAAACCCAAAAAATCACCCCCCAAAAAACCCAACACCTTTTTATTTGGTGATAATTCCCTAGAATGCCATAGCACAAGAATTTTGTCTTCTAATAAATGTCCAATGACTTCCATGGAAAGTAGGGCAAGTGCAGAAGGATGAGAAAGAAACCCATTTCAGACTATCCCACAGAGGTTAAGCTACTCTCCTGGCTCATAAGAAATCTAATCCTTTACTTTAAAGTGGGAAGAAAACACAAATCTTTGTTGCCAGCATAAAAGGATGGTACAAAGAATAATTTTTATTAGGAATGGAATCTAAACCCCCATATTTATCTCAAAGTTTTGTTCTGTTTCTTTGTTTGGCTTTGTGGGGTTTATTTTATTTATTTTCAGTAAGTATGTAGGGTTTCTGTATCAAAATATATCTCCTCCTCAAGATTATTCTCTAGTCTTCACTCAGATTTGAAACCGGTATCTCTTTTGCCAAAACAATATGCTTCATCAAGGACTACACAATTTTGTCACCCAGAAAAAAGAAAAAAAATCTACATTTCACTAACTTGAAAGCCATTAGGCACTACAACAGCTCAATTCCTGTGACTCTTGGAAACTGCCAAGATCAGTACACCCTAAGGATGTCTTTTAAATCTAGACATTAACTTAGCAGGGGAGAAAGGTGCAGGAATTCAAGAATAATAAACTTGAAATGTAATAACTGATAAGATCCAAAGGAAAATGAAATGCATCCTAGACGTCATACCCCGCCACATCATCTTCCCCCTCAAACCCCTGAAGCTCAAGGATATTACTGTTCTTCACACTACATGAAATCAAAGTTGCTCCTGCAGATTGTCATCCGTAATGCTCTCAGAGCACCACGAAATTCCTAACGCAGTCTCCCGTGTTCTCTGGTATGGAAGCGTCTAGAAAATTTTGTGCTTTTGAAGGCGTGTCTTCGCATGGTTACCTCCCTCTGCAAGCACTGTGCACTTAACATCACTGCAGTGTCCTTAGCTTTCACTCCAGATAGATTTCTTAGCACTGATTTTTATCCTAACTGAGCAGACTAAGAAATAAGGCACTCCCGAGCCTGTGACAAAGGGAACCTAAATGTGATTCTGTGTTCCTCTGTGTTACTTGCGATTTGAAACGGCATCTCCCTTTTGTTCCATCATAGCATAGCACATCTTCACTCTTGGGTTAGCTTCATCTCGGCTCATCTCCAATGCATAAATACAGCAGCTTTTCCACTTACCCTAATTCGTTTAAACTGAAGATAATTAGTACTTAAAGTAATATAGCAACATCTACTCAAAAATCCAATAGCGACCATACATTTAACAGCAAAACCTACAAAGCTTTTAGGGGCTTTCCTCACCTTTCTTCTGTATTCTTTGTGCTATTATCCCCTGTTTCATTCCTCTTCATTTTGTTGGTAATTATTACATAGCATTACAATAGTTTAGACCTGAGAGCTGTTGATTTTTACATAACTGCGAAAAATATTAATAAAATAAGATGTTTTTGCGCTATTTCATTGGGAGAGTAAGGGAAAACTTCAAAGAGCTCCAACTCCCCTAGGGTTTTGCAAACTTTAAAATAACAGTATCTCTGTATTGCCAAGAGGGGGGAGGGAAAACAACAGACCTTCAAATTAATATTACATTGGCAGCAGGTTTTTACAGACTACTTTCAGGGCTGTGTGCTGACTCCCTGGCTTAATGAACAGTTTGATTTAAAGCTTAAAATTATTAAGTGTTCTCCCAGAGTAATAAATAATGCAGCTTATAATATTCCTATCGAGCATACAAAACTGCATTTGTCTTCCATTAACAACACACTTTTTAAGTAGCCTGACCTCCTCAGATATATAAGAACATGCAATTAGTGCAATTTGTCACAGGTCCGTCACATTTTAATAAGATGTAATTAATTGTCTGTTTAGTCTAATTAACTTTGAAACCCTGACAGTTCTTGCTCGCTGGTATAAAGCACAGCTCCTGATTTGAATTGCTAATATCGGACAGAGTACCTCCATACAACAGCAAGTTTAAATGTGTGTACCTTTGCAGACTGAGACACCGGGATAACCTACTGATATTTGCACTAACCTTTCCAAAGCCTTTTTTACCCATTTGTGTCAATATCTAGGAGTCAATAACACGGGGGAGTCAGTGTGCTTGTGCAACAGCTAGAACTACCATATAGTACGGTTAGAATTCTATTAATGGTGCCACAATTGAATAATTCTGATTGTTTCAGTCACGCATGCCTCATAAATGATTTAACAAACGGATTACAGGCTCAGGCCAGGGATGTAAAACCCTTTACATTCTTTGAAGTTAACCTGCAGCTCATGAAGAAACCTAGCGACGTATTGTACAGATGACACTGAAAACGTGACGTCTTACTGAGCAGAGAAAGCTATCAGCTGCATGGAAGTAAAACTGAACAGAGTTAACTGTTAAAAGCTCTGGAACTCAGATTTTCAGCTGTATGAGATTATGACAATACAGCTTGATTTTAATGCAAATTATTACCCTCAATTACTACAGATTTATTTGATATTCTCTCCATGAGGATTTTAAGTACTTAGAGGGTTGAATTTGCAGATGATAAATGACTCTTAATTCAACTGAATAACAAATAAAGGGCAGATTCTGACATCCTGTCCTGAATAAAATCATTCTCTGCAAAAAATACTGCCAAAGTTAACGATCTTCAGAACTGCAGAAACAGGAGAATGTGAGAATCTGTAGAGAAAGGAGCATGTGAAGAACAGAAACCTTTCAATGAAGTGTTGATTTATGTTCAGAAAGAGCATATATAATGCATTCAATGGAAGCTTTGGCAAGTTGAAATAATATTTTTTTTTTTTTTTACCCTGAAAACAGGAATAATTTTGCAGCCTGGGGTACTGTGCCTGGCCCTCACAGAATCACAAGTAAGGGGACATATAAATCTCCCCTGCTATAACATATAGACACTGACAGGGATAGAATGAGCACCAAAGCAAATATGAGGTAGAAATTATTTTTTATTACTTTAGGTATTTCTAGATGTCAGATAAAAATGAGAGCATTGCTAAAAATTTTACAGAATGACAGCTGCGCCTTATGGATAACATTCTAGGGTTTGATGTATGAGGCAGAAAATGTGAAAAATATTGTGAAGTACCACCTTGACATGATGATGGAATACCACAGGAAGCATGCTAACTCCAGAGGAATGTAATAGACCACTGTTAAATAAGAGGAGGAGGCCTCAGGTCCAGCCAAAAAAAAAAAAAAAACCCAAAAACATCAAACACTGTCTTCAGAAGAACGAAAGTTGCAAAACTTTTTTTTTTTTTTCCCAGCTGCCCAACTTCTGATGCTCTTGGTTGAACAGAATTAGCCCTCCGAGTTCCAATGGGTACAGAGGATTTTGCAAACATCCCTACTCCGCCTTTGGCAAAACACCAGAGGATGCAGCTTCTCCAGCATTACAGCATTTATAGTACAGGCTATTACAACAGACTATATATATTTTTAAAAGCCCTCAAATACAGCGCATGAAGGCTCAATAGGCAATAGCTATGCAGCTAAAGCAATTTAAAATAACTCTTATAGTTTCATTTATCAAAGTCTGCTCCAAGCCTGAGTATTAACAGTGAAAAGTTGAAAATGAGTAAGTACCATATCCACTTAACATCCAGTTAAACGTCCATTTAAACATCATGGATACGTACCATAGAAAACACGCACCTGTACATTTCATACTTGAATATTGAGTATTAGCCCGTGCCCTCCCCTTGAAGCAAGGGCCGCGTGTTGAACCCTGGTCTGTGCGCCAGCGGAGCAGGAATGGCTGGGGCTGCCCTGAGAGGCGATGCCACAAGCAAACCCCATTCCCAGTTTAACACCAGGCTTGGAAGAAACCTGCATCAGCAGCATTCCCTCATGCACCTGGCACCAGGTCTGGCCGGGGCTGCAGAGCCCACCTGCCCCACACTCTGCCCTCGTCCTGCCACCATCCTATAGACAGAGCCCTGTCCTCACCGTGCAGGGGCAGGTGAGATACACAGAGTGATGATTGTGGAATCTCTTCGGTTGGAAGAGACCTTTTAAGACCATCAAGTCCAACCCCCAACCTCGCAATGTTACCACTAAACCATATCCCCTCAGCACTACATCTACATGCCTTTTAAATACCTCCAGGGATGGACTAGTAACGTTATTAGCAGTTAACAGTATTAGCAGGCACTGTACGTATAGAAATTAAATATATGAAAAACACCAAAAATTAAATACATGAAAATACCGAAAATAGGTCAACATATCAACATACTGCTACGTACAAGACTCCACCTTAGTGGAATCCACTCCAAACTTACACCCAATAAACCTCGTCTGAAATGTTGCGTCTGGCATTGTGCACCCCAATTTAATAAATAAAGACTAATTAAAAGTAGCTTAGAGAGTATCAATAAGAATAAGGCCTAGAAAACCTAACCCAAGCAGGAAGGCTGAAGGAATCAGTTTACTAACTTCAGGGGAAAAAAAAAAAAAAAGTAAGGCCAAGTCACATGACAACAGATTCCCAAATACGTAAATTTTTTTCTAAACTGCCAATTAGCAATAGATCTCTACTGAGGAAGAAAGGAATTAATCTTTGCATATTTGGGAGGTGGGAGGCAATCCTTAGTTTAGACATTAGGAAAACTGATTTTTAACCATAGCATTGTAAACGCATCTGTCAGGGATACGTTCAGTATATTTATTTCAGAGCACGTAAGCAGATAAGTTCATCTTTCAAAGTCCCTTCTAGCTTAACCTTTCAAAGAGTTCTAATAATAGAAAGAAAAAGTCATTTCTAATATGCTGCAATATTTGAATGGAAACAAACTTCTATCGATAGTGACTTATAGATATTCTTTAGTATCATAACATGTATTTGAGGTGAAATAATTTTTGTCTGCCTATAAAAAAATCACAGCAAGAGTTCTTACACTAATATATTCTAAATTAATGTGTGCCAGAGGAGAAAATCCACTGAAGAAGTTTAGCATTGTTGACAGTAGTTGACATGCAGGTATGACTGATGTCTGCCTTCCCTCCAAGGATGAATGGAAAGCTGGCAAATGCCACATATACATAATGCGCTGAATTTTAAGCCAAATTGGTTTTCAGACATCGTACTTGACATTTCCCCCTCATACTTCACATTATTCCTTGGTACAAATTGCATGTTTATATAATGTGTTTTGCTGTACAGTCTGGTTTGATCACATCTCCTTTAGGCTTTCTCCAGGCAGCTGTAGTTATAAATAGGCCAAAAGCACTGCTTCTAGTAAAGATGAAATAGAGATTACCGTTGTCACAAAAAAAAAAAAAAAAAAAAGCGCCAAGGAAAAGCTGAGGCCTTTGTATTAAGCCATTAGCAGCATACTGAATTTTTATTCCCCTTACTCTAAACTGCCGCCCAGACTACTACTGCTTGCTTCTATTAAGAGGCGGTAAAATAGTAAAGGAGAACTTTGGCCTTTCTGATATATGTTACGCAGTTAAAATAACGAAACCACAGGGAGACGTTTCGAAGGGCTCATTGGCATGTGGATGCTCCTGTTGTAGCAGCCTAATAAGGCTCAGGGAAGATACAGCCTGTGCGATCTCAGGAAGACGGACCCCATCTCTGGACATGAGAGATGCCAGTGGAGGTTCTACCCAGTGTCTCTGGTGACACCGCTGCGCTGCTGATGCTCGTTTGTCATGCTCCATGCCTGTTACTGAGGAAGATAACCTGGACCTATGCTTGAGGGCTTCCTTCTATTCCTGTTTCTGTTTCATCAAAGCCAGGGCTGGGGGGAAGCAGGGTTTATAAGTTTATGGGTTAAATTTTTATTCCTGGGAGACGTACACTAAACCTAAGGCAACAAACATGTGAGCGATATTTGCTGTTACCGTTCAGGACTCCAAATGCAATTCCTAAGTGTCTGTGTGTTAGAAGACCTTGGTGAGCTCAGGGAGTGGAAAACTAGTCACCGCAGCAGTATCTGGCCATCAGCAAACAGACAGACTCATAGAAGGGTTCGGGTTGGAAGGGACCTTAAAGATCACCTCGTTCCAACCCCCTGCCCTGGGCAGGGACACCTCCCACTAGACCAGGCTGCTCAGAGCCCCATCCAGCCTGGCCTTGGACACCTCCAGGGATGGGGCTTCCACCACCTCCCTGGGAAACCTGTTCCAGTGTCTCACCACCCTCATGGTGAAGAACTTCTTCGTAACGTCCAATCTGAATCGACCCATCTCTAGTTTTAATCCATTCCCTCTAGTCCTACCATTACCCGACACCCTAAAAAGTCCCTCACCAGCTTTCTTGTAGGCCCCCTTAAGATACTGGTAGGCCACTATAAGGTCTCCTCAGAGCCTTCTTTTCTCCAGACTGAACAACCCCAACTCTCTCAGTCTGTCGCAACTCTCTCAGTCTGTTTGCTTAAACACTTCTACACACAGCACATTGATTTGCACTCTGCCATATTCACACCTAGCTAAAATAGATACAATCCCGAGTAAAGAAGGTGGAAATCCAGATATTGATCCCCAGACTCACATTGCCAAGCGCAAGTTCAAATGTAAATATAAACAGCCCGGAGATTCACCTCAAGTTAAACCCCCAGGCATGCTGAGGAAATTAGAACTGTGAAGATTAGCTTACAGGCAAAACAGTATGCTGAAACTGTAGTGCTCCAGGAAGAGATAAGGATGCGCAAATACCTGTAGAACGCTCAGTTTAACAAGCCTTAGCCCCCTCTTTCTCTTTTCCACCAAAAAACACACAAACAAACAACATCCCGTCAAAAACAAAACAGAAGAAAACACAAAACACCCCAACCAAGATGCAGCTATCTGGCTCGGTTAGGTTAGCACTTGCATTTCCAGCAGCCCTGAGGAGTAAAATGCCAAAACTAATCTTGAAATGGATACAGCTTCTCCTTTCAAAATGCGGGGACAGAAGACTCAGTGCTTCACAAGTTACCCATTTGAACATCAGGCTAGCTTGCATCAACTCGTCTTATGGTAATCAAGTTTTAACATTATAGGTGAATGCTTCATATAGAATTCTGATCCCATGATCAACTCTGAAGTATTTCGTTGAACCAAATAGCAATCTTTTCTCCCTCCGTGTTTTTTTGAGATTATATTCACTGCACTGATCACGATGCAAACTGTCCGGCTGTCCTGGAGTGATGCCTCTGACATACATAACTGTAACTCTGTGTTGAGAGCACAAAAGGAGAGATAATGAAGGAAGTTGCACAATCACAACTCTGGCAACAGTTGGAATCTACAAAAATCGATTGATGCATCGTACCCCCATTCATTTTAGGTCAATTTTGTTTGTGAAGTGCTGATAGCGCTCCCTATCCTAGATTCCGCATGCTGACTATTAAATGCAGGAGAAAAAATGCCAAGGAGCACTCAGGGGGTTGAAGCTGCATCACATCAGATGGTGTGATACGATCCTGCTGAAGACAAGTCGAGACAAAATTGCCCTAAGCTACAGTACCCAATCTTTAAAGTTAAATCTAAGTCAACATTGGATACTATTAACTTTCATATCTATGTTAGAGAAGAAACACCCTGATGGGAAGATGACACATGGTTTTAGCTATTATTGCCATCTTATTTCTCAAAACTGGATGAAAGCTTTAAAGGCTGGACCTCTCATTGGATAATTTCCAAGTTTTGTTACCATACTTGGCCTTCTAAAAGTATAGGAATGGAGCCTTTCCTAATATCTGAACTCAATGAATAATTAACACATACTAGGAATCACTGAATAACCTGCATTCAGATGGTACAATAAATGCAACGAATATGCACATTCACATTGGTTATGCAGTAATTCATCTCCTTGATTGCCATTGATTTGTCTGCGTTTCACAGAATCTCTGAAACTCAGGCGGCAAGTTTTGATGTTGGTACTCAATGACCCCGCGGTCAACTGCATCCTGAGGCTGGGTCAGCAGCCAGCAGCTCTCCCTCGGAGCGAGCACATCCGTCGCGTGTAACCACAGCAGGCTTTGGTCTGAGTGGGCATTATCTACACAACTGCAGGGAGGCCTTGTAACCCTTGGTTCATCGCTACCTTATAATGAATCTCATTTTAATCTAGGGCTCCAGCTGTCAGAAAGAAGTAGCTCACCAAAAGTACTAATCGAACCATCTAAATGTCCTAGCTAACCGAACCAACCAACCAAGCAGAGTAATAACTTTCTTTTATAGGAGCTATAGGTGGGTTATATGCGAATTTATTAATTCATACACATGTGAAGTGTATTCCAGAAATAAAAACTACCATTAAAAACATTTACCTGCATTTCTCATGGGAGTTGCAATGGATCAGAGATGGATGGTTTTGGACTTATTTTGAATTACACACATTGAATTTTTAATATAGGGAAATCTTAGTATTTTCTCTCTGTGGAAAAGCTTGGCTGATCAGCAATCCAATAGTCATTTCCTTGCCTTGGAACAAAACCTAAGGCATTTACTTAGTTTTTATTTGTTCTTTATTTAGGCAGACTTGCTGACTTCAGTGGGAGTTTAGCAGAGCAAGAACTGGAAATAAAAATTGAATGAAGACATTAACATCTGTTCACCTGGAAAGAGTATCTGGATTTTTCTTGGCTTGCTTGATAGACCTGCTGCTGAATAAAACAAGCAATAACACAGTTATTCGCAGAATATTGTAAAATAGATAGTTTTATACAATCCTCTAGAGAGATTAAGGATAGGGGAGATACACGATTTTTTTCTGGACTATACATTGAAATCCCATCATCAGACAGTAGCAGCCTAGCAGAGCTTCAGCTGTGTCAAAGGGGACTATATAAACCCTTCTGGCATACTCAAAAACCTCTCTGTTATACTGCAGGGACAAACTCAGGTAAACAGAAACTTTAAAGTTAACCTCATTATCCATTGCCGAGTTTCCTACTAAAACCACGCCATGACAGTACCTTAAAAGCACCCTTTGTTTTGTGTGGACTGAGTGCACTGCTCATGCCCTCATTCCTCCTGTTTTTCTGTAATGCTAAAAGTTACGGGGTTTGGCTCCTCGCCTCTTGTACCACAGGTTTCACTTTTGTTTTGGATTCTCAGGAGAACACTTTGGATTTGTCTTTTGCAGGGACATATGGTACAGATGTTCCGTGGATCCTTCCAGACTAAGTGTCTATTTACATCAGTTGTCTCTTATGCTGTATGAGCAGACTAAATGGCTTCTTGTCCTTATTAATCTGTGTTCTTTAGGGAAAACCTTTAGCTTTAAAAGCTCCAACTCTGTTGGTTTCTACTCTGCACTTTCCAATTTCTTTCTTCTCACTGGAACGGGTTGTTTCAGGAAAAGAGCAATAAAAGCAAAGCATAAAATGTAATGTAGGTGTCCTTTATGATGCACTTATCCAAAAACAATTGAAACTAAACTTCATGAATACAAACCTTTTTTTTTTTTCCCCTCACCCTCTTCTCTCTACACCAGAAGATATCATAATGTCAGCTCCCTGAGGTCTCTCGTACTCCTGCCTGACAAGCACCAATCCTGCCCATGCAAACCGAATACACGCAGCAAGTTGGCAGAAGGTTTCCAAATCTGAGCTGTCTGCTGGATTTTGAAACAAAAATTCACCACAAACCAGGGATGTTGTACCTTAAACTCCTGGAGGCAGTGAAAGACCAGTTTCTTCATAGGACAGTCTGAGGTATTTCAGTATCTGCTTTTGTTTCTTTAATCGACCAGTTATTCCCATTGCCTTAAAAGCATCAAGCATCTAACCAACAAAGCAATGCCTCTTTGCAACACCGAACTTCTCTGTGTTTCTTTTCTCCCTAACTCCCATCTTGCTTTCTTGTGTGTGAATGTGTCTTCAGCCATAAGAAAAAAAACGCCATGAAGGAAAGCTTACTGGCTAATTTCAGTCAGCTTCTTTGTAAAGTATTTATATTTTATATCCTGCTCCTTCCCCTGATTCTGTCCAGCAAGCTGCAGATGACCAATTACTCATTTTCTCAACCATTAATTCTAGATCAGGCCTTAAATCTCTTTGAGAGATCACCAAGCCCTTGAAATTTCAAAGTTTGACAGCCTGAGCTTCCCATGTCAAATGGTTATGAGCACACTTCTGTCTCTCCATGGATTTTACAGCACCGCTGCTGTGCATTCGTAATCTGAAATCGCTTTCTGCCTGAGGCTGGAATGCAAACCTCCCTTCCAAACAGATGCAGAGCCTGGTAGTGATCTAACTTACATTAAATGCCATCAAAGTTATATTATGTTTGTACGTCTCTGGAAAT
>VXBH01008057.1:597600-700303 GCA_013400035.1 Rynchops niger
GGGTGGCGTGTGGTGGGGGCGGGGGGGGGGTGGGGAAGGTAGTGCACTTGGTCTCTTTGGTTTAGCCAGAAAATTGGCCAATAAACAGGGATAAAAACCAGCAGAATATCCCAGCTGCTAATTGCTTGGGCTGTTAACAGACTCCAGTCTTGTATGACAATAATCACCCAATACTATGAACTATCCAAACAAAAAAAGATAATCTGTCATGGATCTAGGAGAATATTTTTTGCATTTCAGAGCTGGAAGGACTGAATATCACCGAAGTAAGACACTAATGAATTGGAATTAAACTAAACGGGAGCGCGTTTGTGGATGTAGGCAGAGAATTATGGTACAACTCTGACAATGTTTGATGTGCAGAGATTCCTGCAAATATGCCTAGCTATCTCTTCAAGCTCCACATTAATTATTTGCCAGTGTGAGGAAACACTTTGCCTGGGAGACTGAAGATTGACCCAAAAAGGTATAGCGGTGGCTAGGGGAGACAGCTCTGAAGCTGTTACTTACAGTTATTCTTTACTTCACGTGTTTCAGGGCTGGTCTGTTTGCTGCAGTTCATCATCTTTCTTTTACCACTAGCAAGAATCATTTTTAAAAGACATCATAAATTACGTTTCCATTACCTATTTCTACAGAAAGACTGAGCTCCTCCTGACTGTATCTAGTCACTCCAGACAGGTGAGGAGTGTCTGATGCATACAATTGTAGAAAAATAAGTCTGAAAAGGAACTCAAAGGCCTGCCACCCATCTCTATATGCCTCTTACTAGATTGAATTAATCTTGATATAATTTCTCAGTTAATTATTAGGCCTATATGAAAGACAGCCAAAAAAAAAAAATTGCTGGGGTTTTTTTTGGTTCAGTTTTGTTAGTTTGGTTGGTGGTTGTTGTTAAACAGACTCTCAGGTAATCAAATCCCTAAACTCAGGGATACTCAGGGCAGGCAGAGGTTTTGGTGACCTAAAGACACCTAAATACAATTGCAGTTACCTTCCTTCCCCAAGTCCAGGTGAAACCCTGCCGCTTCAACGCTACAGCAGGCTGTTCTTGCTCCCCTTCTCTGCACTTTAAGAACACCATCTAGCCAAGTTGTCTGTTCTGAGTTCACACATTTGCCCGCTTCTACACCTAGATCTAGAAAAGCGCTTTTGTCCTTGTTGAACTGCATCCCTTATCACTCGACTTTGTCAAGTTCAAGCTAATTCCTTCCCCAATAGTATTTGCAGCTCTTCTCATCTTCCCATCATGTGCCACCAAGTAGGGAAAATAGTACTGTCTCATAAATGCCAGCATAGCTGTTTCAGTTTATTGTGGAATGCTCCTCACAACTAGTGCCTTTAACTAGATCACGAGGGTTCATAGGCAGTGCAACATAGCTAAGAGCTCGATCCTGGCATAAAACTGCAACTGGGATGTCAATGGGTGCCTCTGTGATACCGAAGAGGAGACCAACTGCTGTATCGCACTAGATTTATGAAGTACTAGAGCACGGGCTCAGGCTATTAGTCAGATAATAAAAATGGCATTATTTAAACCACTTCTCAGTTCCTTGGAGTTCAGTCTGTGGCTGCCTGTGCATTAGGAAATAATCACAGGGGAAGTTATTATCGGAAGAATATATCTCAATCTTCCAGCACTTGCCTCCGTTTCTTATCTTTAGGAAGAGAGGGGAGTACAGACAGTTTTCATCTGACCCATTTCTTCCGATTCCATTTCTTTCATTGGCTTGGCAGAGGAACTGACTTGAAATTTGAAGTTGCAGGGTGAATGGAAACTGTCCCCTCTTCAACGCTCAAGGCCTTTAAACAACCTCAGTCTCGTGAGCCCTGAGCTCAACCTCAATCCCTGCGACACTCTGGCTGCACGACAAAATAATGTCATATTATGTACATATAGGAGATCACAAAGCCGGGGTAGGAAGCTGCTAGTTGGAGCACCGCACACGGGTACGATGCCCTCGCTTTAAAGTTAGCATTTGTTGTGGGAAACCTTTGAAAACCACCGTGTCACGCTTACAACAGCAACAGGAGTCCATCACACTCCCAGGTCTAGTTTTTCACACTCTAGCCCCAATGGAAATCTTCACTACTAGTCTTGTTTCGCTTCCTTGAGCTCTTTACTTTCTGTTAAAAAATCCAACTGCAATAAACTCATTGACTCACTTGTGTACTCGTAGGGCCAGTCCCCCATCTTTTGGTGGTGTGTTCTTCCACTTCTCTGTAACCTTGCTAAACTCTGAAAGTGAGAACCCAGGTGATGACTGGGCTCTAAGCATTTATCAGCAGTTTCTTCTTGCAAATCCCTGCCTTTCTGGCAGTATATATAAAAACATAACAAGCACAAAGCCAGATTAGAATAGGGAGCTTAGCTCAGAGTATAGGAGGACAGTAACTGGTATTTTATACTGTATGGGACAGTATATTTTATACTTTCACTCACCTGAAGCATACCTTGGGGTTCAGGGGTATGCAAGAGCATTTACTATTTATCTTAATGACCCTAGAAAATTCTAACTTCCCAGCACCTATTCAAAGTGCTGCAGAGTGAGCTGCCTAGATTACAAGAATATTCTAAAAAGTATTCAAGTATTTATGCAGTCTTCAAGTTTTCTAAACTATTTAGCAAAATAATGTTGTATATAAGAATTTAAGTATTACTATTGTTATTAAAAATAGAATGCATTTTATTGGTTTGATTTTTGCCAGAACAGCAATTGTGATACATTACCATTCCTGGCACCGTTACAGGAATTGCAAATGGAAAATATGCCATACAGAGTTATTTGCTTTCTGCATTAGGCAGAGACATTTGCAGCGCCAAATGACTTTTGACATTTAATTTGAAACCCAAAATACCTTAAAGTTAACTATCCAGGAGTAATAATGATAGAGCACCAGAGCATTCCATTTCTAGGAATGGATTTTTCTGGTTGTTTTAAGTAAATGAAAATACATCTTATGCTCAATACCTCATACGTAGAAACTGTCTTTTCTTCAGCAAACTATTCAGTCTGTTCAAGGACAGACTTTGGGTTGAACCCTCTCTGCATTCTGTTTTGGACTAGGGGTTTGTTTCATTTAATAGAGAACTAAAATATTAAGAGATTTAGATACCTGTTCCAGTTACATTAGTTTTTTGGTTTTTTTTTTTATTTTTTTTGCAGCAGACAAGGTTTTCCAAACAAAACTTTCCACAAAGTATGTTTCAAGCTAAAACAATTTGTGAACTTGTGCAGAATCTGACTTGTTTCAAGAAAAAAACTAATAAGAAAAATATCACGCTCAAGTTATATTTCATGCCTCAGCCCGCCATTATACTGGGGGTACATCATCCAAATTTTTTGCTGCTTTCATTTAAAGTTATTAAGTGTCAAATAGGCGAAGTTATTTCATTCCTTTGAAAGCAGATATCCCATACACATTTGTATTTTATCCTCTCCTGAACCCTGTAATATTTATGGTATCTTAAAAAAGAATCAACAAGAGTTGACACAGGATCACAGGCTAATTCAGAGAGAACTTGCCAGTCAAGATTGTAAGACCCTTGCCGATGTGCTGAACCACTTGAGAGCTATTTTCAAAGCAAGGTACTGCCTGAGGTATTAAGAGCATCAGAAAACAATGCCAATTATTTGAAGGCAGCAGTAATATGTGTATAGAGATATGACATTATATATGCACGCCACTGTAGCAGCTCTTAAAGAATTAATTTTACTTAAGTGTTGAAACTTCCTTAATGACACATTAGGCAACAAATTAACATCTCACAAGAAAGAAAGTGTCATCCTTTGAGCTACATTAGTACTGAGATCAGTTGTGTACACAAGAAAAAGTTTCTTTGCCTAGGAGAGGCCAAATTAAAAAGCTGAGCACTTAGAATAAAAGACGGATGTAAATTAACTATATAACATTTACATGCAAGGCTCTTCATCAGTAAGGACAATGCTGACTGTTTTAAAAGAAATGTTAATAACCATCCCCTTTGACTATTTCTTCCATCAGTGATTACTGAGGCCACAAAACAGATTAGATGAACTTTGTGTTTTAGCAGCATAAGCACAATCAATTACAAGATGATATCTGTTTGCCATATCTTCACAAATGAGCAGTTCTCATTGACACTTGTAACGCATGGTCATTTCACATGAAATTTGCTCCTCGAGCAAATTACCCAGCTTAGAATTTCACTGGGGCTGCGCAAGAACGTCAATACAACAACTTGCATAGGCTTGCAAGTAGAAACTTGCGTGATCTCTTGTATGAACGATAATCCATTTCTGACCCAGTCTGAGTTTTGCACAATAAATAATCCATTTCTGACCCATTTCTGTGTTGCTTTCTCAGTCAACAGTTATTGCTTTAATTAGCCATTGCTTTTTCAGAGTTTGAGTTCGTTTTCTTGTTTGTTCTTTATAAATCAGAGATGGCACATAGTCTAACTAACCAAAGCATAGGCAGAAGGAAACAACTATATGTGTTCATTTTAACCTCTTTAGAGACCAGGATTACTTGGATTAAAATGAGCAGCCATTCAAATAATGTCTTTTCCTCACCCAGAGACATCTAATAATCTGACTATAAATCCTAGAGCATTAAAAAGAAAGCCGGAACAACTCTCTACCAACAAAGAATGTGTTTCAACTGCATAAAATCCTTTCCCATGTGGAAAACCAATAACTTTATCAGTTTAGAGCAAGATTTAAAGTGTGAATAACAAATTAACACGTCAAATAGGTCAAATTTTAAATATACTTCATCTATACAATAAAAATTCTCCCTGCAAATTAAATTCTGAGACAAACGAAAGATGATGAATAAAGTGTCAGCTAGAATGAGATATGTCAAAACTGCAGTAAAATCATTTAAAAGCTATCTGTAGAAATGATGTATCTGTATGTCTAAGTACTCACAATTTAAAATCATAGTTATTAACAAAGAAGTGTTTTGCTTCTTATTAAGCAGTAGCTAACAACGTTTAAAAGTATTAAATCCAGCAGAAACTAAAGCAATATAAACAGCTCCTAAATGGGCATGTTACAATTATCTACACACTTCAAGGCCTACTAACTAGAGGTAACAGAAAGAGAGGGCTGGCTTTATGAAAACATTCATCCTCCAAGTCAAAATCTAATTCCACTGACATATTTATTTATTTTAAAAGCGTGTATGGTACCCTAGTAACTCCCAGTGACTGCAGCGCTGATCTCCCATTGTCTCCCATTCACCCTTGGGGGCAGGTCCCCAGTCAGAGAAGCACGTTCACCCACGGCTCCCACATTTTCCTCAACCTAACAAAAAACATAGTCGGGGTGGAGAACCCACAGTCCATTCAAATTGGCAGCCAATGTGGAAGAAGGTAGAAAGTCAATAGTCCTTCATCAAATACCTTGAAGATTTTTTCACAGATATGCATCTATTTTAAGTATAACATCAAAACATCTAAGCAAAGAGCATTTGGTTCTCGATAAGTCCATATTCTTCGTTGGAAGGATTTTTCAGCTAGAACAGCCAAATCTCTCTTTGCCTTTGAAAACCAGTTCTGATGAACATTTATTATTACTATTTGTACTATTTCTGTCCCTAGTACAGTTACCAGAGTAAAAGCAGGCTCTGGGTTACACTCATGCCTTAGCCTCCTACATATTTCCTAAGTACAACTTTCAGGGACTAATTCCAAAATCTGGATCCAAAAATATAGTGTAATATGGAATTAGAAAGGATGAATCAAGCTAAGATTTCACTGATTGTGATAGGTTCTTTGTCATAACCCCTGAATTAACAAAAAGAAAATGGAAAGTCATAGAATCATAGAATATCCCGAGTTGGAAGGGACCCACGAGAAATAAAATAAAACTGATAATCTTCTATTTCACAGTGACATATTCCTCAGTGATGCTTAAGCGCTTTTATTGCTGTACCCTTCCAAGGCTGAATAAAATACAAGTTGCATACACAACGGGCTGAAAATACTGTTTCACTCAAACACACTTCAACATTTTGCGTTTGAGAACTCTAAAGTCAAATTCTGGAGTTTTCTAGAGATTTATGTTGCTTTCTCAACTCTGTGTGTATGTATGTAGGTATTAACATAGTTAAAAGTGAAAGATAACTATTCAGTATTCCTTTCATACTAAACAATTGCATTTCTAACTGTATTGTTCAAAATAATCATCAAGCTAGATTTAACTTCAGCAAAACATGGTTTAAACTAAAGAATGGGAGCAGTTTTAGGCACCAATTGGAAGTGGTAGAAACTCAGTCTTAATGCGGTTCAATTGAAATTGAATTTCATGTTACGCACAGAAATCCTGGCAAAGCAGTTTTGTGTCTGACTCAATTCAACATTTCATACCACAGTTTCCCAGTTTCTCCTTTCTGAAAAATCCCATTCTCATAATACCATTGGCAATTTCAAAGTTAGAGTGAAGGCCAGGACGGCAACTGTGACACTTGTTTTCAGGATCAAGTTATCTATTTCCATAGCTTTTTAAATTTCCAATTATTCTTAGATGTTTTCTTACATATGAAATACCGCATTCCTGCATTAAAACTGATGAAAGGCTGAGAAGCATAAGTTTGTTTCCTGCCCAATGCCTTTTATAACTGGTTCAGAACTACTCAAGGCATAGAAAGATCTTTAGATAGGGTTTGGAGGGAAAAACAGCTAGATGTGCTGAAGAAATGACTTCTTGTTGGGGGCAGAGAGAAAGAGGAGCCGCCTCTATGCAGATTATGAAGACTGTAGGGAGAGAATGTAGATAAGGGCAATTCCACTGCTGAAATAAAAGTAGTTTAGGGGTTACTATTTATTGTAGATACAAATCAAATCAGCGAGAAGTACCAATAGTGCTATCAGAAGCCATTAGAATTAAAAATATCCATGCTGGAGTACGCTAGCAAATATTAACATATTCAAGCATTAAAAAAATAAATATATATACATCAGGGTTCCACTCAAATTAATGGCTATAACATCCAGAGCACCTATCCAGCCAGGGCAACGTCCTGTTACAGATATAAGAAAACAAGCAAAAAAAAAAAAAAAAAAAAAAAAAAAAAACAAAACAAATTACACGAGACAGCTAACCGATCGCTCAGAACTGTGCCTTAAATATGAAATATGTACAAAATAAACCTCATACATTATGGAAAATCTCAGCACACCCTATGACTATAGCATTTATTGTTGCATAGATGAAAGAAAATAGTCACAATAAGAGGAAAACTTAGAAATATTATTTTCTTCCTTTTCAGTCCATTTAGAAGAACTACAAATTACAAATGCACTGAGGTATAATTTTTAGTGGATATAAATATATTTCCAGGCACAGTTTTCCCTTTCGAAATTCTTAATGCGTTTAGGACTAAACGCCTAGGCACATAACTGTATAACTTCTACAAGTGTCCGAAATCCTAGCAAGGAACTAACCTGAGGTGTTTATCTCAACTATACCTGATAGATAGTTCAAACAGTTCACACACTTCTCATATATGTACATTGAAAGGACAAGAGGCAAGAGCTGCAAGATGCAATGTGGAATATTCCCTTTGGGCATAACGAAAAAAAAAAAAATCTTCACTGGGGTGGTCCAAAGACTAGAACAGGTTGCCCAGACGAGATGAGGACATCACAACCTTTGAAATTTTTGAAGTTCAACTGGGCAAGGCTCTGAGCAACCTGATCTCATTTCAAAGTTGCCCTGTCTTGAGCAGGAGGTCGGATTTAAAAGTTCCTTCCAACAACAACCTTTCTCCAATTCCGACGTAAGCTTGGTATGCATGGAAAAAAAACGCAAATAGCAGCATATAGCACATTCCGGCAGGTTGTTCCCAGGCCGCTCTGAAGAAAGGAGGCACTGACTTTTCAGAGGTAAGGGTGTGGGAGGTGGGGGGGGCAGAATAAAAATCTCCTCTTCTCCAGTTGATCTGATTTAATTTGCCCCCAAGAACTTCACTGTTTGGCATGAGGCACCCATCTTTTGCTTGACTTTGTTTATAGAAACTGCTGCACTAGACCATCATTTTTCACTGCTTTCCTTCCCATGACCCACATATTCCTGACACGGAGCAGCTTCAGACTAGATTTTGCTGGGGAGGGAAGGGAGAATTGCTAGAGAAGAGAGAGGGACGTGTAGCAGAGTTAGACAACTCCTCAGCAGGTCGGGGATGGGGCTGCTGTCACAACGTGGGACACGCCACAACGTCACATGCATTTGCAATCACAGCGGTAACGTGGCACCCTGGTGCCGCTGCAGCATTAACCCATCGCAACATCTGAATGTCGCATGGCGCGATTCAGGTTTCTCTAATTACTTGTCTCGGTCATTTGCTACCTCGCAGACCTTTAAGTCATCCACACAGTTCACCAGTAAAGGATTTTACATCAATGTCTGGATCAATGATAAAAATATAAAGTAGCGCTGGCCCGCAGGAGACTATCGCAAAAATGGCATTTCTCATCGATCTCTCCCCATTAGCAACTTCATTTTGATACCTGTCAGGGAGCCAGTTTCTAATCCATCTGCTCTGTAGCCTGTTAATGCTACATAATGCAGTGTTTTTAAATTGAAATGTTATGCAGTACTAAATTAAATGCCTCAGAGAAATCAAAGCATCTAATATTGACACAGCTGTCTTTATCAACCAGCCCTCTAACTCTACTGAAAACAAAACAAAAGCAGATTTGTCTGAGAAGAGGTTCCATACTGACAAGCCTAATTATGTTTGTAGTTTCTAATTCTTACTTAACAGAGTCATAGAGTAGCCATTCATCGGGTGAGCATCTGGCTAATGGTTTACAGTTCCACCAACGCGTTCTTTTTAACCAGCAAAACTATCTTGCCAGCCCCTTACAGCTTTTGTCAGCTTTCCAAGGAGCACAGATTAATAACAGGGCAAGACTGTGTTCCTCAACTCCTTACCATCCCACGTGATATATTCCTGTCATTCATAACGTGCTTTGCCAAGCGTACTGTCCTCCCTCCTGGGCCTTGCGGCACACGGCCACAGCTACGTAAAAGGTCATGTTTAATAGGGAAGGGGAGGTTACCCACAGGACTAAACAAAAACAGTCATTTGCTATAACTTCTAAAGCCAATTCACATCAACTGAGTAGATCTGACTCTACCCAGGAACCAGTTTCAGAGCAACGGACTGATTTCTCCTCGTGACTTGTCGTCTGGGCTGCGGTAGCAGCTCAAGTATGGAAAACTCTTCCCTGCAATCTCTGAAAGGATCCTTTCACAGTCCCAATGTACATGCTTTGGCTCTGTTGCCAAAACCAGTGCCAGACTTAATGTGTGGGTCTCTCAGCAGTACTGGGGTTGGGTTTTTTTTCTTCTCCCTTTTGTTCCAAGAGAACCAAGGTGTTCATTCCAACTTTTCTAAAAGAACATCAACATTTTTTTAAGTCCTGTACATATGAAAGTGACTATTCTCCTGACACTTCCTAGAATCATTTCCAGCTTCTTTCTCACATAGTTCCCCGCTTATGTATTAAAAACATTAAAGCTCTGCTCCCAGGTTGTAGGTTATTTTGAAATTCAAATCCTGTGACTTTTGAAGTAGAATTGTTGCACAGCTGTCAGGAAAGACAGGGAGGCAGAGTTATTTTCCCCCCAAGTCACACAATGGCTTAGTATCTTATAAAGAATAAATATTTATTTATAGGTCAGATCACGAACGATTTATTCTCTTTCATACAGTTACAGACATGCAAATAGTCACGTTTAATGGCAAGGATGTTTAACCTGAAGAAGGACTACATAAAAATGGAGTAAGTGCTTCAAAATCTGATCAGCAATAACAATGTTCACATAATGCAGCTTCAGAGAGACCAGTGCAGTATTCATGCTTGAAGTTGCTATTAGACTAAAAATATCCTGAAGCTTTGTTTGGATCCTTTATGCATTTAAGATACAGAAGAAAAGGAACTCAAGAAAAGGAAGACAGAATTTAGACATTTATGCAAAAGGAAGAATTAGATTTCAGTGTTCACTTCGCCTCAGGTACACTTCAGGGAAATGCGTGACATAAATATGCACGTATTTGTGCAAATAGGCATAAACCCTGTGCGTCACTTTACACTGCGGCTTTCATTTAAAAACCTGGAGAAGACAAACACCTCTTCACTGTTCCTCTTCCTGCAACACCACATCCGGGGTTTGTTTCTAAAAGCTATTTGACTCTCAAGGAACTGCAATGTCCTAATTTAACCGTGCTGTTGGGAGCCATCAAAAGCCTAATTTTGTCAGCCAGCTTGGCAGGTTTACACCCTGCCTCTTTGTGGCAAGAAGTTCAGGTCTCCACTGACTGTCTGTGACAACTCTCAGCTCTGCAGCTCCAGACACCTCTTTCCAAAGTCCAGCACGGCAAGAAACAAGGCCTGAGGTGAGGACTGTCTCTAAATATAAAGGATGCTCTGGAGTTTGCAATGAAACTGCTTTAGATAGCACTGGAACCACGCTGAGCAGCACAGAACCACATACAGTCAGGTGGGTGCTTCCATTGTACAAACCAACCGGAGTCAATTAGCCGAAGGAAATTTCCAGTGGAGGAGGAGTCAGGTGGCACGTGTCCGTGTGTCATGGCACTGCTCCAGTGCGTCTTTACAGTGTTTTTTCCGCCCATCAGGAAGTTATACACCAAACTAGGTTCTGAGATCAGCCTTGCCCACCTTACCTCCTCCTTTACTGCACATGTAAACAGGGACAATAAACACCGGGGACATCTGTTCAGGATACCCAGGTGTGCTAAGCAGTAGGTTTGAGGACAGTGGAAGATTTAATCTAAATCTCCTCTGCTTTTTTAAGTGAGTCAAACAGTAAGATAAGTCAGGAAAGTATTAAAGAACTGGATTACAAATAACTAAATCATCTTCCTTGTATATGAAATACATGTGTACTTACAAATCTCAGTTTTTGAGAAACTAGTTCAGTGACCACCGTATACAGGTTCAGGCTTACAAATTACTGTATGCAGCTGAATGGGAATTTCTTTCTTTTTTTTAATCTCGAGAAATATTCTAATATTTCAACCATTCTATTTTGTCCCCCAAAAGAAGCGATTAACTTTAAAATTTTCCTCCGTTGATAAAGATACAGCACAGAAATTAATGTGCCTCTTTAACAGTCACCTCTAAACATGGGATACTGAAATCGACGCATCCAGCATCCCGGTTTTGAGTCAAAGATCGGACTTCTGGGTGTTCTAAATGCCTACACATTCTCTCAGTTTTTCCTATTTGCATGTGTTGTTTTGATCCAAAATTCAATCTTTGAACTGAGTAACGTCTCTTCCTGAAAGTTTAATTGAGCTTTAACTGGCACCTGCTGGGAGAATAGTAGGTTCTGATTGCAGCTTTACCTTAAAGCTCTGCCGAGCACCTCCTACAGGAGTCAATATCTTACACCAACTGTAAAGCAACTTGTATTATCAATATGTTATAAAATTAAACATGACAGACACTACAAACTAGTTTTCTACCTGGTTCAACAAAACCACTGTTATCCTCTGCCATGGGTATAACATCATCCTGAAGTTCAAACCACCCATGGACTTGCCAGACATTCCCTGTGCCCCTTTTTCACCACTCTGCAAGACCAAATCATGAAACGTACAGGAACCACATGAAGTAAGCAAACAAAGATATTTTTCTTTTGAGACTTGAATTAAATCTCCTCAGTTTCTTCTGCTTATTCAGTTAAGAAAAGCAACATGAATTAAGAATTGAAATATCTTTCTTCTTACCTCTAGATTGAAAAGGTTTTATATATACTGGTCATTTCTCAAAACCTTAAAATTTCATATACCTGCAGTTGAAATACTAGCTCTTGAACGTTTGAAAGCCAGTCTAAAATCTACTAGGCTTTGGAATGAATACTATCAGACTTTTAAAATAATCTTACATTATGTTCGCATCACATTTGATATAAGAAAAGGAAATAACATTTTTAGAAAGTTTTATGACTTTTTTTTTTTTATCTGATGCGTGCACAAAGCTCAAGAAAAGCCAGTTGGGCAGTTTCTGAAAACTACCGCTGTGTCCAACACGTCAGAGCAATTCTGAAGCCAGAATTTTAATGTGTTAGTTATACATAACTTTCATAAACATTTTCACTAAGAGTAAAACCCAGCTTTACTGGTGGGAACATAAAGGTAAAGAAAAAAACCCAACTCTTTCCACCTGCTTTTGCCCGTGAAAGTGTTAGGGTTTTGGCACAGAGTCTCAGAGCTGCATTTTGAGGCTAATTAAAGCTACTCCGTGTTTCCTGAAGGTAGCATTTCATAGCCCACTCCTCTGTGGTGTCTGTTATCTTCTGAAACAAACAGTAACTAGAAAAAGATAGAGAGAGTCACCAGAAATGAAGCAGTACATTTTGACTGTGAATTTAGGTTATACAAGTCAGTTTATCCCTGGGTATCATGACACATGTTTTTTGGAGTTATGCTATGAATAAATTTAATTTTTTCAGCACCGCTACAGCAGAGACTAAACTTTTTTACTTTGCAAACAAATCAAATTACCTCCTTTCTCTGTATACACTGCCTTTCAATCACATCTTAAAACATAAGAGACAGGATAGCATTTCAAATATCGCAGTTGTATACACTCTAGTGTGTTTCCTCACTAGGTTATAGAGCTCTGGCTTCTGAATATCTCATCGCATATCGGGCATGGTTTTTAACAAGCCTTTCCCAACTATCAAGCCCAGTCCCCTGCCACAACCCTGTAGTTCAAAAGCACAAAATCCACCAGAGCTCTGCAATCGGTCTAGTTCATAAACTTGATCATGTGCCTCCCAGATTCCACAACTGGATCCACGTGTTCACTCGTATCTGAGTCTGTAGAGCAGCATATAGAAAAAGCTTTGGCTGTAAATCCAGAGCCAGATGGAATAGAATGGGAGCGTCATTGCTTTCTACTACCTACTGATGGTTTGGGATTCAGCGCTCAGGCTGCCGCGTTCATCTGTAGGCCCGCACCAAGTTTGCCACGCTCTCCAAGGCAGGACAGGGTGAGGCAATCCACAAGGAGCAGGGGGCATTCTGATTTCAAGCAGTTGTGCTTGCACACAGACAGTCTAAAAACTAGTATGTGGGTTTAGTAGGTCATAGAAATAAATCCTTTACAAACTCCTTCCCCACTACACATTCTTCTACTTGGAATTCAGCGAAGATGGATCCTATTTAGGAGCTCGCATACCCATACAAGTTCTACAGAAAACAAAGCCACTCATCCAAATGAAATTCACAGCAGCTTCACACTGGAATTTAGGCATTCCCTCAAAACATTTAAATTACTGGAGAATTCTGCATTTCCGGAGCCCAGCATTGTTCCAAGATACTGTTCTTGGAAATCTATTTGAACGGGAAAACACACATAGTCTGAAGACTTTTCTGGAATGGTAAAATGGTCCCCCTTGCCCCCTTCTCCCCTGGCCTTATTTAAATACACAAGTGCTATTTTTTTCTGATTTTAGCTGATCAAGAGCATTTTACTTTTCCCTAAGTCTCATGCAGAAAAGTGAGGCAAGTTCTATTACAATCTACGAAGCTTTTAAAAGATTTCAATCTTAAGCCAAAAGAACTGATTTGATATTGATGGGCTAAGCCTAAAGTAATCTAATCATTCAGAAATTAAGACACGTGAATTTTATTAAACTCCCTAGACTTTCTTCAGTAACTTATTTAACTACCATAATTTTATATAGCACTCTTTATAAATTCCATCTCTCTTCCAAAACCTTCAGCTTTTCACGTACTGGAATTTCCTTTCTTCTTCAAAATAAAGTTTCTTCAATATTTTATTTTAACCAGTGAAAAGCAAGTATTACCTTTAGCGTAATTTTTACTCACATTCAAAAAAAAAAAAAAAAAAAAGACATTTCCAAATCGTACTTAATCAATACTAAATGCTAAGAAATTTGCTCTCAGCCCTCTTCTACTGCCCATGGAGTCATAGAATCTGCTATTATTCACACATATACATGTCTATATAAAACTTTTTCTCCAAAGAATGCTTAACTAAGTCTGTATTCTAAACCTACAGCATGTCAAATACAATAGATAAGAGCAGCGGTACAGCTTTCCTCCAAACGTCAGAACCACTATAAGGAGATCAAGCATTCATGCATGATGGTCAGAAAGTTTATTTTTCAATTCTGTAAAAAAAAAGAGAAAAAAATATTTGGTATGACTGTTCTGTTTCTTTCCCTGAAGGGAGCTTATTTCTTCTGAAGTCATTGCACGTCAGTCCTACTTATGATCTATTAAATGATGTCCTGCAGTTCTTTAATACTTCGACGTACAGCCACACAAAGTTGCATTTATTTGGACATCGGACATTTATTTCGATCAGGGAGACCATGCACCTCGAAGGCAGGTTTGGCAATAGAGCCAAGAGATAAAATATTCAGGTCCAAAGTGTTGGTGAACCCCGTACCACTAGAATAATTTAAAAATACTTAGATCGGTTGCAGGATGACCAGCAAGATATTACTATACCAATTGAAATAAGCATTTAGAGAACTGAAAATCTAAAGCAATGGAAATGCAAAATGTTTCTGGGTAAAATTATTCCTTCTTCCCTGCAATTCTCTGTTATCTCTCTTTTTACACCACATGCCATTCGCACCTCTTACAATAACTGCCCTCCATTTTTTTTTTTTTTAATGGTGTCTAATTAATTTATTGCTAGAGTGATGCAGTAGCATTGCTCCTTCCCATGACACCAACACAATTCAGGGTTAACTCACGACCTAGGCGTACATACCTCTTCAGTCACATTCTAGCTTTTGTGGGAAACCGGGCTGTGCAGACTGAATCAAAAGCTGCTGGTCACTCCAGCAGAATAACTGCATGACCGACAAAAGGCAGTGAGACAGGAATTTGTCATACATTTGACACAAATATATACATATATATATATACACACACACATAGCACTTCTGCACCAAGAAATAGCAAGAACACAGCACTTCATAATTTTTACTGAAGTATTTTACAGAGGAGAAATCACTGATACAGCATTTGTTAACTCCGATTAGGTGGTCAATAGATAAGACACGTCAGGGCAGAGGCATACATATTGGAATATTACGCAATCTGGGCACAACCAGAGTTTTATTGCCAAAATTATATGCCACAGTACAATACCCTTGGATGTTTGAGCACTTACAGGAAACTTGCTACTTATCTACTGACTTTGTTTACTGATTTCTTTGAACACAGTAGGCGCAAAACCAAAGACTTTCCTCAAGTTTCCCCAAACCCCAACACAAACTTCATCTGAAACAAAGGGGGTTTTTTTGTATTATTGCAGAGCAAAAGCATTATGCTTTTGAATAATGTTTTCAACTTTTTCCACTAAGCACACTTTTTGCCTGTGAAGATCTATTGGCTTTTCCTTCACTCCATTCGTTTCCCTTCATACTGATAATTTCAGTTAAGCTTTGGAAATCAGCAAGCTCAGAAAACTATAAGTGCTGAAGAGTTTGAGAGACCTTGTGGCACAGTAGCATTTATCAACGTTTCTCAGCTGAATATATGTTCTCCTTTCACAGAGCAATGTGGGTGGATGAAGCCCCTGTGGACCCGGTACTAATTTACCTGATAAGGAACCGGGTGGCACTGCGTCTCATGTGCCACTGGAATTTGATTGTACTCGCTCTGGATGCATGGTTTAACTCTGCCCTTTGTTTTCGTTACACCACGCTGTATATTTTAAAGGCATATTTTAAAAGAACTCAGGCGTATGTTGTGAATCACAGGTTTTCCTACAAAGGCCATGACCTTACGGATGCCGAAATTAATAGGCATTTTCATATTTATTTCAAGCCAGGTTTGTATTCAGAAGGAGGATGTTTAAGCATTTCCTACATTTTTAATCAATAGTCTTCTGTGGATTTCTCACAGAGAAATCAGAAGGAAAAATAAAAGGAGTTTCAGCAGAGCCAGGTGATACCAACTTTTCAGGATTGACTATATTTTTATCTATAACATCGCATAATATTTTCATTATTTCTGTAAAAGCTTCTGATCTACAAATCCTATAGACACCATCTGAAACAGTTTGGAGTTTTTTCCACCTATACTGAAGATAGAAAAGGCAGAAAAGACAGAACATTTCCAAAGACCTTAAGGAAATCTACCTTCCTCCTATCAATTTTGTGGAAGTTGGCAAGAGGAGGAAGAGGCTGGGGTGGGTTTTCTTGGAGGTTTTTGCTTGTTTGTTTGGGGTTTTTTTTGTTGTTGGTGGTGGGTTTTTTGTTTTGGTTTGGGGTTGTTTTTTTTTTTCTTTCCCCTAACTAAATTTGAGCTTTTACTCCAGGGAGACGCATCAGCTTCCACATTTTTTCCTACAGTTTTCAAACAGTGGAGGCCCCAAGCTTTTCTACAGGTCAGTAGGCAAAGAACAGACCTTGTTGGAGTTACACAGTTAAAAAGGTAACAGTTTTGATCAGCCCTCTACTAGGATATAAAAGGCAAGAAGTTCAGCCAGGCAGCCACAGGGTTAGCACAGAGATAGGAGTGCACCTACGCACCACTACAATAGTACTTATGATTAAGAGTCAAAAAGGTAATGGCCAGCTCCTGCATCATGGGTCCTGCAGCCTTTTCCTTCCACCCCAGACCCGATGGGTTAATTGGGACTTAGCCAGCTCTTCACATGGGGTAACAAACCACCCGCTTGTCATACAGCGGATGAAGGTAGGTTGTAGTTTCCCCCCCCGAATCAATACACAAATCTCTCTCAGATGAGGAGAAACAGTAAATCTGTGAATAGCTAGCAACGGTATGAGCGTGGCCTCGTGTTAACCATTTGTGACTCCTTCACAGTAAATAGTTTTATGCCATACATTTGCCTACTGAATTTCCCATCCGCCTGAAAGTAAACTCAGTCTACATCTGGTAAGGCAAAGGTATAGAGTATATATTTTAATGACCTGGATGAGGGGACAGAGTGTATCCTCAGCAAATTTGCTGATGATACCAAACTGGGAGGAGTGGCTGACACTCCAGAGGACCGTGCCGCCATCCAGCGTGACCTGGACAGGTTGGAGAGCTGGGCAGAGANCTAAGATGATGAAGGGACTGGAGCATCTCCCTTATGAGGAAAGGCTGAAGGAGCTGGGACTCTTTAGCCTGGAGAAGAGAAGGTTGAGGGGAGACCTGATTAATGTTTACAAGAATCTAAAGGGTGGGTTGAAGGAGGATGGAGCCAGGCTCTTTTCAGTGGTTCCCAGTGACAGGGCAAGGGGCAATGGGCACAAGTTAGAACACAGGAAGTTCCGTTCAAATACACGGAAAAACTTCTTTACGGTGAGGGTGACAGAGCACTGGAACAGGCTGCCCAGGGAAGTGGTGGAGTCCCCTTCTCTGGAGATTTTCAAGACCCACCTGGATGCATTCCTGAGTGATGTGCTCTGGGCAATCCTGCTTTAGCAGGGGAGTTGGACTAGATGATCTCTAGAGGTCCCTTCCAACTCTAAAGATTCTGTGATTCCGTGATTTGAAGCACATTTATTATGTTTTTACAAGTAGATCGCACATGCTGCCTGCTTGATCTTTTACCTATCAGATTTCCCAATTTGCACCTGATCTGTGCAACTTTTGTAGAAATGCAGATGCATCCACACGTTCTTTTTATTGACTGGTCCAAACCCCAACTTAGTGGGCCTTAATTAAGAGTAAGCCAATACATTTTCTGATAAGGCTAAAGCATTCTTTTTCGCTCACCCCATAACCCTCAGGAATGGTTGTCGGCCCTCACAGAAACAAAAGAGAAGCCACCTGATATATACATGTAAAATAAATATATGAGCTAATGTAGAAATACCACGTGTGCAATAGTAAATTATCTTCACAAAAATTCCATCAGGAACTGAGCACAGAATATATATATATTTTAAATATGGAATGCCTTTTATTGCCTTACATAAAGGGAAAGAAAAGGTCTCCTAGGAACGAGGGGGTTTTGCTACAGACAAGAGAAAAGAGGAAGGTGTTTTATATGACTAATGACTTCCATTTCACTTTGAAACATATTCACATTTTTGTATAGCAAGTGCAAATAATCCTTTCTAAGAACGTGTGCCCAAATAAAACCCGTGTGGGTTAGCAAAGCAATATATCTGTATACAGGCATTTTTTAAAGACTAAGAGGTACAGAAATTCTGAACCTTAAGTTACTATAACTGCCACCTCCTCGCTCTCCGGCATACCGCAGCTACGCGCCTCTGTAGCAAAGCTAATTCTGAAGCTTCTCCTAAAGCATCTCAGTAAAGGATTTTTCCCAAAGATAAGGTGCTCCAGAACTTACACATCTGTGCCAAACAGTGGCAAATTTCACAGCTGCTCATCTGTTGCCAGTTTTCTAAGGGTAGGATTATTAAATATCAAATTGAAATGCTCCTGTATGGTTACGCTGGACCAAGCTGGTAATATTATTGTCACATAAGAGAGTAATGAATTCTGAAAATGACTACAGCCTTTGTCCTAGCATCAGTGCCACGTACGTTTCCCCACAGAGCCCCCATGCAAGTGTACACGAACTCGGCCTGAAGCTGCCGTTGGACTTCTGGATGGCAAGACGCTTCAACGCCAACTTACACTGTGAGGAACTCTGCAGACTGGCTTTAAACATGCCAGGTCCAACACGTTAAACGCACTTGTTTTCCTGAAGGTTATTTTTGCCCCGCTACGAAAAATATTAAAAGATAGGTCACAAAAAGCTGTGAAAATTAAGCCACATATGGTTGTCGGAGATACAGTGTTTAAATTGCTGTGTAGATTGGATATTCTCTAGTGATAGCTGAAGGTTTTTTTGCCCGCTGAAATCCTTAAAATAGAATCTAAGTCCTTTAAACGGGTAATGATTTTCAAATGCCCAACAAATTGCTTTTTTGATTAATGACTAATTTGAATACTCAGGGGTAAACTCCCCAAGCACTTTGTATTTAAAAAAAAATTGTATTCTCCATACAGTTCTTCTGTAATGATGTAGTTTAGAAACTTACCCCCTAGCATTCAGGGATATTCAGAACTTGGCTCAGAACTGACATGGAAGCACTAACGACTTTGCTACCAATAACATTCCCTAGGAAAAGTAGAGTTTTTTGTTTATTTGTGAAAAAAGAAAAACCAACACCAAACCACATCAAGTACTGAATTACTAAGGTTTACTTAATCATGGACTCCAAATAAGTACGTACTGAAGAGATTTATTGATTCTCAAGATATTTATTCATCACTCTGCTCTTTAGCAGAAAAAGCTCAGAAAACATTACAGGATTGCTTAATAATGTTAGTACAGGAAAACACCTGGGGAATCTTCTTGTCTTTTCAGTATGCACTTTAATATTTGCTTAGATTATAGTAACAAAAAGCATCAGTCAAGCAAAACTTGCAGCATCAAACACGTTTGCCCTGAATGCTCATGATGGACATGCCGTGCTGGGTACTTGGCTGCCAGCTTTACAGATGCACCACTGTCAAAAAACTCCACACCTTTCTCGGAGTTTAAATATCATCTACCCACTTCACAGCTTACTGGAGATGTTCCCAGTAATACTGGGCAAAGCACTGCCAAACCACAAAGCACCCAGCATCACGTCATGTGACCGTAAATTTATAATTGGAAATTTAACTGAAAGCTTCTGACTATTTATTCTGGCTTATTTGGAAACGAAGCACTTTAAGAGCAAATCCTCGTCCTGCTCAGGGTTATGTTGTAGTTCAAAGGCTTTTCAAACTCTAAACCAGCCAAGAGCTTTACTAGTTACAAACAAAGGCTTTCTACAGGTGTTACAGGTCATTTTGAAAACTACCGGTGCCAAAGACCATTCAAGCCACCTCTGATTTCCTTTGGGAATCTCTGAAATTCCTAACAAGGCTCTCACAGCTGATGAGCTGCAGTGGTCAAATGACAACAGAGAGAGAATTTTCCCTTAATGAAGTTTCTGGTTCTTATTTAATGTGACAGCCTACTTTACCCCTTCCATCAATCACAGCAGCTGATTGAAATCCCTCAGTGGGTCTTCTCCTCTTGCTTAACAGTCTGCTTGGGGGAACACAGGTGTGGGCTTGACTGGCTTTCTGTGCAAGGGTGCCTATCTTGGAAAAGTTCTAATAACTTGCACCTGAGCCCCGTTGCAAATCACTGAGCTATGACACTAAGAAAACCCATTATAACTGGAAAGACTGATCTGCGGATTTCTTAAAACAATTATCCACTAAAAAACTGAGCAGAAAAAGCACTTCTTCAAAAAGCCCACAAAACAGCAAAGACACAAAAACCACGGAAAAGGAGAGGAAAAACTCTAGCATGAGCCTAGCTACACTCCCAGTAGTAGGAGAGTGACAGCAAGCGAGCCCAGCTATTTTTCTCAGCAGCATTAACTATCAGCAAATTACAACCATTGAACACAAGGCATATTCTGGTTTTCAACCTGTGTTTCCACACCTGCTGCTCCTCACTGCTATTCCTAGGCACGCAGTCTAAAACATGCTTTAGAAGCGGGCAATAGCGCCATGAGATTTGAAGTTCGTGAATATACAGAACATCAACGACAATGTAACAATTAATAGTGGCTGCACTTGAAGACAAGCATTGATGTTTTTCCATCGTAATCTAAAATAAAAGGCCCCATTTTTACACTGATTTCTGCCTAATGGAAATCTAAATTATTTAGGAAAATAATTTACTAGCAAAAATAAGTTACCCAGAGGAGTATAGGTTTGACTGAGCCCTCCCAACACATCAAGTTTAGCATAAACATATTGGTTAGCTTGGCAGGAATAGACTGTTCATTCTTTTAAATTCTAAACCTGGTAGGGTTTTAAGTCCACGCTGATTCTATGCTATCTGCTCGCTACTTTTGCTACAACGTTCTTTAACACAAAATGTCACTTTGCTACCAATGTGGCCTGTTTTCTTTTTCCATATATTTTCCATTCTGGTGTAACAGTATGGCATTCAGTTTCCGTTCCAGTAAGTTTCCCATATGCCTAGTACGGCAGCGTGTCTCATTCAGAGCTCAGTATTACAGCTTCTCCATCTTGCCAAGAACTATTTTCAGAAGCTTCTTAAAGCCTAAACCAAAACAATCTTATAGCTTAAAGCTTCATGGGAAGATACCTTACTTGCGCGCTTCCATCAGCTTTAACAGCTGGTCATATAAATCATCTTGGTGTTTTGAAAAATTTAGTTACCACAAAATTTCAAGTCATATTTGCTTAATTGTGTCTTCTACTAAACTCAGACTACAATACCATTAAATACCACTTTGTAGCTCTCCAATAGCAATACGAATTTTATGTCAAGCAAATAAGATGTATTGCTGCCTCTATGAAATGGATCCTAGGGATTGGTTGAAATGCATTAACTATGAAAGCATTAAATATATAAACTTGTAGATACCAGATGCAAATCCCAGAGGTCCCAAGTCATAAGCTCCTTAGTACATTAAGGAACAATCGATTTTATGTTCTCAAAGTTTGTGAACTGAGACATAAACTTTCCAACCAGTGAACCGTAAATACCATAGCTATGAAAATGAACACCATCTACCATTTATAACACTGCAGTCAAACTACTTGGCTTGTTTTTAATCCCCTCAGACAGAAGAGGAGGGAGCCAAGGTTGAGAGAGAGAAAGGGAAAATAGCAAAGTGGTTGTTTACTTCATGAAGAGTTCCTTACAAACAAAACAAACAAAAAAAAAAAAATCAAAGGAAGTTTGAGAAGTACCTTTTTGGGGCATTTTGTCGTCATCTTAGATGAAGAACTTTTTTTCAGAAGTTCTACAAGCATCTCTTGTTATCGTCATAATCTGCGTCTAGTAACAGAGCTACCACAAAGGCGATGCGGTAAACATCCTGACAGAGAAGGACATCCCTGATAAGCTCACCCCAAACCTCCTCGATGAGGAGTAGTTGGCAAGACAAAGAAACCTTGATGGGTGCAGGACAAAAACGGCAACAACTCTCCTCCCAGGAAAACAAGAGTCAGCAACAACTATTCTGGGAACTGATGTCCTATACCCACTTGCATTTCTATATCAAAAAGGTGTAAAAAGCAACTGTCTGCCTACCCAAAAGGAGCCTTTTGCACAAGATCTCCCAGACAGACCAGACCTTAGCCAGGGATGCCTGCCTGACTCCAGTCTCCATGATGCGGATCATCTTCAAGTGAGATTCTTCTGTCATCAGTCAGCTCCACTCCTGGGAGTAGTTTGGTGTTTTACTGGTAACACTTCACATGATATATTTATAGGTGCACACAAGTAAAGGTTCATAAGAATATATTTGCTTCCATAGTCGGAAATCTGTAATAACTTGTAATGTACATATATTTAACTTTAATCTTGCTGTATGTATTATTGCTTTCCTAGTGGTAGTTTTTTAGTGACTTGTAATGTGCATATCTATGTATATTTATAATGTTTTTACTAATCATAGTTTTGTAGTAACTTGTAATAAACTTATCAGAAACCCGGGACTCTGCGTATTGTTGAGTCCCAAGAACACTGTGGTCAGGACACCTAGACTGTGAGGAAAGAGCAGCTTCCGTCATGCACCCCAGAACTATGATCAAGATGATCCAGACCAAGTGAGCTGTCAGAGTTCACCACAGATCCTTTCCTACCACGAGCCAGGAGAAAAAAGCATCACAGGGTCCCATTGTACAGGTAGCATCCCCTAGTCTGTGACGAGAAACCCATGCTAGCTGATACCAGAAAATATTAGCAACCCATAATATGCCTGCTTAATCAAAAAAACAGGTTTAGTCAGAAAACTGAAGTGAAACACAGCCAACAGAAGAGATGTGCCTGCCACAAATCCTGTCAAGTTCGTTTATCACATAAAATGAGTCTGATGATTCTGATGTGTCACCTGTACTCTTGGCCCGTGTCCTTATTTTATCTAACCACCACCTGTAAGAGCCTGGGTTCAACAATTTTGAGTCTTTTTGGTCTTAGATTATACCGAGCTGTTGGAACTTTGCTAACAATCACATACAAACATCAGTCATTAAATGAGGCTAAAAGATTTAAGACCTCAAGTGAAATCAGCTTGGAGCTCTGTTTAACACCACCTTCACCTCTCAGTCCTACAGATTTAAAATTCAAACGACCTTCAGTGGGCTTTTACATGAACAAGGAGGGAAGCTCTGGCCTTTATTTGATATTCTTCTATCTTCTTTTAATTAACCTTTAGATAGTTCAGAGTCATCCTTTCATTTCTGCAGTCAAGTGTAGCAATCAGAAAAGCCACTTGCACTATCAGGAAAATGTCACCATTACCTTTCAAGAAGGATAGAGTAGGTCTTGGATCTCTAATTTGGTATTATCTAGTTGCTTCATAGATCAGACCAGTCCAGCAGCTAACCCAGCCTACTGCTTACCTTTGTTGTGTTAAGTCACACACAGGTGTGCTGTAACATCCTACCTAACAGTTATTGTGACTTAACATTCTTACTTCTATATCTATTTTTCAAGTCTCTTCAGAATGACGTTTGTTAGAAAAAAACATTCTAGTAAAAAGAATTAATATTAAGAAGGAAAAAAAGCCAAGGAAATAGTTTATTTTTTTTTTTTCTCTCCAGTAAATTTCAAACAAAAAGAATTTCACTGAAATAGCCATTAGCACCATGTTTTTCTATCATGAGGAACTTTGCCACCAAAGGAATTACTGATATTACACCTGGAAGGTTATCATTTCTGAAGGTGGTACAGAACATACCTGCTCCCTGAGGTGAGCTGCTTGGGAGCTGGGTTTTCCTCGGGTGGGGAGAGAACTGCCAGCAGCCAGCCACCGCCACACTGATAGGAAGGAGCCTGGGGAGTGAAACAGGAAAGAGCACAGCAATCACACCACCGGCTCCAAAGGTCATTCCAATCAGTGGTCACCACCACCCCAGAAGGAGCTTAGCTATGGTAACCACCCAGCAGAGACCAATGTCCTCTGCACTTGGCAGAAGAACAGGCAGAGCTGGCAGGAAAACATGCAGCCACCCAGGTCTCAGGCTGCAGGGCATGACAAAGCCTCTCACTAGTACCTGAGGACAGTAGCAAGAAAAGCTGGGTGAGGTGCAACCAAGTAGATGATCTGCTCAGGTTGGTGGCAGAGTTTTGGGAGGAAGCAAACAGGTTAAGGAGCATCAAGGGAGGCTAAGAAAGAGATAGACTGGTGGAACCATGCTCTGCCCTCCTTGAGACAGAAACAGGAACATCCACCAGAAAAAATCCAAGCCCAAGAGGGATCCTGTATCCTCCCCCGGCCAGACAGAAGGCAGTAACGTACAGAAAGGGAACTCTGGAGCCCTCAGCACAGGAAGGACATAGACCTGTTGAAGCAGGTCCAGAGGAGGGCCACAAAAAATGATCAGAAGATGGACCACCTCTCCTCTGAAGACAGGGTGAGAGCACTGGTGTTGTTCATCCTGGAGAAGAGAAGGCTCCAGGCAGACCTTGCAGCCTTTCAGTACATGAAGAACTTAAAAGGGTTCAAGAGAAAGAAGTGGACAGACTTTTCAGTAGGGCTTACAGCAATAGGACAAGGGGTCATGGCTTTAAACTAAAAGAGGTTAGATTTAGACTAGATAGAAGGAAGAAATTTTTTACGATGAGGGTAGTGAAACACTGGAACAAGTTGCCCAGAGAGGTGGGAGATGCCCCCATCCCTGGAAACATTCAAGGTCAGGTTGGACGGAGCTCTGAGCAACCTGATCTAGTGGAAGATGTCCCTTCTCATTACAGGGGGGTTGGACTAGATGGCTTTTAAAGGTCCCTTCCAACCCAAACCGTGCTTGATTCTAACATGACGAGAAACAACTTTTCAGCTTGCATAATTTGATTTATTACTTTTCTAACTTCATGTCAAACATTTAATTTAATGCCAGCTCAGTTCAGTAGAAAACTTCAGGTCAGCAAGCAATGACTTCAACAAAAGAGCCCATCTGCTTCAGATTAGGTATGAAATAAATAGCTTGCAGAATCAAAGCCAAAACAGCGCCATAGGTAAGGTCCTCAAGTATGGAACAATTACCTTGTCCCCCCTGGCCTGGGGCATGTTTACCAGCTTACTTTATGAAGTTAGGATCTAATTTATTTAGAATTAGGCATATATTTGAGTACATCTGTTTATAAAATGACCTATTTTTTGAAAGAATGTAGGTCTCCAGTAACATATAACAGCCATTTAGAGTGGAGAGAGAATTCCTGTACTGCCACAGATTTCCTATGGCCAAAACTGACTCCAAGGGGCACAAAACTTCATCTGAACTCTTGGATATCAAATTGCTTTCCCAGGCTTGGAGTAATTGACTCTGCTACTTATACTTTTATTTTCTCATCTGAAAGACATTTCCTTTTATGCTCGTTCACTAATAGCATCTTGGAAATGCTCTTTACATGCACTTTTCTCCCATGTATTTTTATCTTTCAGAGCTTTTGCCCCACATCCTGTGCTTCCATCTCTTTGGATGCATTGTTTATGCGATAAAGTCCCCAGAGTAACCTTAGAATGCCTAAATGTAACTTCCTCACCTCCCAGTACGTTGTTCCCTTCTCCCCCAACACGTAGGCTCTTCGCAATTCAACATACCTATCTCAGCAAGCCTCAAGACAGAAAAATGCTTTTACAGGAGGGGAGCTGAAACACAGGCACAAAGTAGCACATATCCATAGTAGCTTGAAGGTAGGACTGGTGTCACCTAATTAGAGTCATCTGAACAATCAGCATTTAGCGCAAGATCTGTATATTAAATGGCAAAAGGAGTTTGCAAAAGACTATTAATTCCAGCTAGTGTTTAAGTGAGGTCACTCTCATGGAGGTGTCTACTTTTCTCCACGAACTACTGCAGGACCTCAAACTAGCAATTTGGATTAGGGACCAAAAATAGATGGTTGTCTTGATGTCAGTGGGTGCCTAAATCTTGAGGGCCTCGGCTAAAGGGAATGTCTATCTAGAGAGGTGCAGGAAGACGAGAGCTTACTGCGCTCATCACCTGCAGCAGCCGCTTGTGCACCTAATCCTCCCCACCAAAGTAAGAAACACACAAAACGCGCCTGGCAGGGACAAGAACCAGCACCAAATTCTGCATTCTTAATCCCAAATTAACCCTTTAACCACATTCCTTATAATTTTTTTATTTTACCTATTGCCAGTTCACATTCAAAGCCCAGGAACAGGAAAAGTACAGGCATGTTTTCCCCTCAGCCCTCCCCTGGCCATTTGCACTGGCACTACTTTTGTCCCTTAAAATACAAATATCATAGAACACTTGAAAAAAAATAATCTAAAGAAATTTTATGCAGTCTTCTGAATTTATGTTGACAGAACCTCTCTAGTTGCTAAAAAAAAAAAGTAAATCTAGAGTGATTTAATCCAATATATTTGCAACACCACATAGCACGCAAGTATGGATGACATGCAGAACGTTTCCTCTCAGGAGACAGGGGAGAAAGTGATAATCCCCTTTTTTTTGTGGTGCTGGCATAGACGATACACAAAGAGACAACATGGCTTTCCTATGGGCTTTTTAATTTCATTCTCATTTCATTTACACTCATTTTAGGGACTGAAATCATTCCAAAGACCAGAACTGAAAATTAGCAGTGTCCCATCTGGAGCCTAGAGTTAAGTAATGCAAAGAGCAAAGTGGGAGAAAACAGACAAATAAAAAAAGCTCGATTAACCTTCTCACATGACAGGAATATCGCCTTCCTTCCCCATTGAAGATGAAAGAGACTAAACATGCACCAACATATTGGATTTCTTCCCCCCATTCCAGCTTTCCCACTGGGAATTGTTAGACGTTACTTCCTCAATACCAGACCGAAGAACCATTGCTGCATGCAGATCCTGTAATATTTCGGCATACCCACTAGGCTTAGAAGAAGAAAAGTTGTAATGTAAAGATATTATTAGAAAGGGGGTTAAGCAGCCTTACTGGAAAAATACACTGGTGACGTCAGCCTAAATCAACCTTTTCCTGGTACTCGCAGCGTTTAGCCTGAGACAAACCCTCCGACTCCGTATTTTCCCCTTGCCTAACAATCTGTCCTCGCATCTGACTTCATTCTTCAGTAGTCTTAGAAGTTTTCTTTTGCTCCCTGCCACAGAGGCTGCCCAACTCTCCGCTGGACCGGCTGACCTTCCATGGCAGACATCCATCTCTTCTCCCCAGCACACGCACACCCCCCCTCCAAGAGCACTCCTGCCTTCACCTACCCAGGGAGCAGCCATCCCCCTGTTTCTCCACATGCTGGATTTTTATTTCTTTCTTTTTTGTTTTTTTTTTTTTTTTTTCCCCCCATAGGGCTTCAGATCCCCAGTGAAACAGCAGCAAGTCTTCAGGCTTTAAAGGATACCTTTAAACCAGACATTCACACAGCCTTCGATTTCAAAGGCCGGCTGAGCAGCAGAAAGGAAGACTTCAAGAAGGGAATGAGAAATTAGCATGTTCTATCTGTTTTAATAATATGGAAGCTACATTTATAACCTTTCCCCACTTAAAAAATAGGCTTTAAAATACACCCCTGCTCTAGTTAAATGAATGCTAGCTTAGAGAACAGATATAAAACATCAGCATCTGGAATGAGAAGAAATCAGTAGAGGTTTTATTGCTAAAAGGTCAACAACACTTACAAAGAGATTCAATCTTTAAAGCCCTGCAGAATTTCATTTAAAAAAATATATATATCTCTCTCTATAAAAAACACCATGGAAAAAGAAAATCTCCGAAAATAGGAATCTGCGAGTAGTTTCTCACTCTGTGACCCCATGTTGGAAGTGCTGTGGCAGAGCGTATGCTCACTGCCACCTACAGACAGAGATAAGTGCACAGAGACCCAAGCAAAGGGAGAAGCTCTCCCCGGACCCAGGATGTCGCGATTTCCAAACATGAGCCACCCGGCAGCCTTTGAGAAGTGTGCCAGCTCAGCTCTTGCACCAGGAGGCCGATAAGGCTTTCAGAAACACTACACGCACGCAAGATTGCCCGGGACACAAGCAGTGAGGAAAGCATAAAAGACAACACTAGTGTTGCGCTTGATGCGTCTATTGGCAATGGATAATAGTATAGGAGAAAACCAGACCCTCTGAAAATACACTCTAAATTTAAAAAAAAAGCAGTTCTTACATGCACATGTCCTATAACCGTGTTTACGGTGGGTGAAAAATGACTGGTAGCAGCTTTTAAAACATTGCAGGAAAACCAAGACAACGATTTTAAATGGAGGGAGGCGAAAAGAGTCAACTGTGTTAACAGTAACAGGTGATAGCACCAATACTTTTCCTACAAGCGTGGTCTTTCCTTTCTACAGTGCCATTAAACGCAACTGCGCGCGATGTCGCCAGCGCGCACGTAGAATCTTCCCATCCTCTTCCCTTCAAAGCAACGCATGCGATAGCATGGTCCAGTTCCATTCAACTTACAAAATAAAAGGGTAAGAAATGAGAGTTTATGATGAATTAAGGAAGTCCTAATTAAAATACACTTGAGCATGATTTAGAATTCTGCCTCCAGACGAAGATAAAGGCCTTGAAAAGCAAACAGAAAGCACAATTTCAAAAATCATTCCAGCATTATCATTTTCCCCAGTTTGAAGTAAAACTGGGCTGAAGTTTCAAACAGAAACTTTTCTAATATTTTTAGTGAGCATTTCAAACACTCTTTACAGAATGCGCCCTTTGGTTTACTGCTATACTGAAGTACTTTTCAAGGTTTTATTTTTTTTTTCTTCCCCCAACAAGTGACAAGCGCCGTTTAAATTTTCATTTCATTAGGTTAAAATATGTCAATTTAATGAGATTTTGCATAGATCAGAGAAATAAAGGCAACAAAATTGAATCAAAAGTGTAGAGCCTTTAAAATAGCGCCGTTATTGTCAAGATCTTACAGAAAGAACATTTTCATGAAAAGCAGTTAGCAGGAGTATTACACATGTTGAAATAAATATATACATATACATGTACTTATTTGTTCTTTTAAGCCTGGTGGAGCATTTTTTTTAACTCTGTTTGAAGGAAAGGCCACACTTACATCATTTTTTATTTTCTTTTTTTTATACAATGGGACTGCTGCAGATGAGTTGAAGATCTCTAATGTCCTTGGAAAAATCAGATTTATCCAACACATCTAAGACAATAGGACTTTTCATTCATAGTCAGCCTCACACTGCTGAAAACATGGGTTACAGCAACATCTGTGGGACTGCAGATGTGCAGTAAATCCTGACAGAGCTCCTTGAAAGCGCTTGACCTCCTCAACAAAAGGCAGAAGCGCTGTGCTTGCGTAGCAACAGCATGAGAAAAACGAGGTCCAGATCTGAGACTGCCACAGTTGCCCTGCCTAAACCATTTTCAGGTGCAAACTTCCAGGCGCAAATTAGGCTAGCAAGGCTGCATATCAGCCAACTTTAACACATTAAGATACTGGTAGCTATATTACTCACTTACACTGCGCTTATCCAAATAGGTTAACAAAGTAATTTTTATAGCGTCCTCAAAATAATACTTTAAGGTAATTCACCTTACATGCTCTTGGTCCTGAATGCACAAAGGACACCACCACAAAAGCTTTACCACAAGAACAGAATGGATGAATATGTGTAACTGAATTCACAAGTTCAACTTGAATCACCCACTCATTTCCCTTATGCAGCAATTCCTACAGGCACGAATGAGGAAGAATCAGCATCATAGGGTGCTTCAAGTCTTATGATTCCTAGACTATGTAATGGACAGACTTGGAGATGTATACAGAGAGGTAAAAATCTCCTTTAGCTTGAGATGGTTAATTTATGCTTGAGACGGTATGAAGTTTGAATCCCTGTCACAGCAGAGTCCCTGCTCTATTTCAGTTTGAGAAGACCACCCTTTCTAAGAGTTGACTATCTAAACACTCACGTCGATCAGGCCTACCTTACATTTCAGCATGCTTCCTGTGGGCAGAGATGGGCTGTGATTAAAGAGCAGGCTCATTAGGCAAGAATCCCCCTGGTATGTTCCCCAGATAAAGCAGCATAACTAAATAAAACCAAATATAGGAGGACTAGTCCTCATCAGATGTGAATCTGTCCTGCCAACGAGATTCTGCTTGCATGCAGGAGGAAGAAATGCAAAGTAAATCTCAAGCCAGGAAATGCATATTTAAGACCATTTCTCTGCAGGAAAAGGGCTTCAATAGGTGGGATGGGACCAAGGGAGGAGAGGGTCCTCTGAGGCTAACCCTGGTTTTGGATTGAAATGAGACGTTGTTTAGACAGATGCTGTTTGTTAGGTTTTTGGGAGCCAGCAAAAGCCTGAGGTTATGGGAGGTACGGACAGGTTTTCCCTCCTTTCAAACTTCAGTGTGCGTTACACCTGTTATGTTAACAACAGAGATATAAGCTCTGACTCATTCTTCTTAATTTCTATCCACGAGAAGAAGTGCACTGAATGCTATGGGAGGAGAGCTGGGGAGACCTGGCCAAAACCAGATGGGAGGTGCAATGGGCAAGATAAAGTGGAGACAGACCCAAGATCAGTGAAAGCTTCATCAAGCTTGTAAAAGGCACCTGCAGCCAAACTCCGGAAAGCAAGGAGCAGCTTTACACACGCAGTCACAGCTTGCACAGCACCCACTTTAACAGACTAGAAGAAGAAGAAGAAAAAAAACCCAACCAGTTGTAAAATAACATTGTACTGGGTAGAGGGGGCTGTATTTTATGGAAGAAGGCTTGAAAGCACATCAGTCTTTACTCATACGCTTCTAGTTACTGTCTTTACCGTGTAATAAAACTGTCAAGTTTTTTCGGGGCTATAGAGAATTATCTGCCTCTCCTGTCAGCCACCATAACCTATAAATATTTCAAAATATACCCTATTTATCTCTGTTCCTCTTTAAACTCAACAGGAATACAGAGGAGCACTTAAGAATCACATACTATTTTGTACTTTTAATGAGCTGCAGAGCATTATAAGCATATACATACACGTCAACTCCACGGGCCTCGTTAAATCTTAAAAACGTTTCTTTCTATTGAAGAAAATTAAAAATATGGAGCTCACTGATGAAAGACTTAAAATTGAAGCTCAGTAATTAACCTGGAGGTGGATTCTCGCTAAACTGACTGTATTGCTCCGGGAATCTAAACCACTGTCCCCCAATTACTGTGTCATGGAGGCTTGGCAGCTCAGCCCCCAACATGCCACTGACAGCCCAGAAGATGCGTATGCCTCCAGCTCAACTAGGAATCAAAACTTCCACTTCCCAAAAGGATTGTGCTAGTAATCATCTTTTCAAGGCCAAATGCCTCAAGCCATGTGCACCACACACAAGAAGAGAGGCAAGCACTCGTGTTAACACAGCATCTCATACATTGTAGCACAAGGGAAATGCTGAAAAGGTGTTTAGTTTCTTCATCCCTTGCTTTTGTTTGTCCAGAACACATGGGAGCCTTTTTCTAAGGAAAAAAAACCAAACCAACCACACTACCAGCCAACCTTACCGCTTCGTTAATGTCATTTTTGGCACTAACCTTGTTGCTTTTTCTGCAGTTGCTCACAGAGGAACTGTCAAATCAAGTTTCTTTCGTCACACAAAGTATTTCTTTCAGTCTTTCCTCATCCAAAGGAATCAAAGAAAAGCTCGCGTAGTATATTCTTTTTTGAGCCTTAAGTTGGCTTTTTTTGGTCTTCTGAAAGTTGAATGAGGACTGTGTGCTGAAATAAAGCTCATGACCCAGTAGGTATGCTGTGCACTGATATTTGAAGGGAAAGACAACTCTGGCACTCTCGGCTGATTATAAAGTGCTTTTGTAGCAGATAACATTCATTAAGAACTCCACATGTTCTATAAAAGATGAATCCAACATTCACAAATCAGGTTTTTTTGGTTTGTTCTTGCTTTATAACCATTTCCTCAAGAATTCCCGTGGCTCTTAGTTCATATTCCTTCACCAGATTTCTAGCTATAAATCATTAAATAGGCAATACTCTCCTAAAAACCCATTCCTCTGAGGTGCAAAATACGCAGGACCAAACTTTCCATTGCTAATTCAAATTTGCGTTGCTTAGCCAGAAACTGAGATTAACAAACACCATTTTAAGTAGAAAATTACTTTATTTCTAACCTATCAATATGTAATAGATGATTAAGTTATCATAGCATGCTTTTCTCAGCCGAAAAATAATCACTTGAGATGAACTGTATAACGGAAGCCAGTTCATAGCTACAAGTTCACACAAAGGTAGAAGGAAAACTTGCTGATTTGTCAGTAAGAATAGACCCAACGACTTCAGGGTTAAAAATAAGCTACCTACTACAGGCAAAGAGAAATAGCATTTCAAGTGCCTTGTTTGTTTGGTTGGTTTTTTGCTAAGGATTGGGCTAGAAAATTCTTAAAAGTGGCAACACAGCATTGAATTCTAAAGGGCTTTGTTATTATGGATAAGCATAGTTTGTATGCAATGTGTTTTACTTATAAAGGCTGATGGGGGTATTTCACTGCATATTTCACTGAACTGCGGTCATTTATGTCAAAATAGTGAAGCCTTACAAGAAACTTCATTACAGTACTTCTAATCAAATATTTGAGAAGACTCCGGTTGTCCTTCATGAGAAAGGCTCTCGCCATTCTCAAATATCAAAGAGTCTGGAGGAAAAACTCCACCTTCCCAGACTTAAAGTATCAGATTAGAATTGCCAGTATGTACTTCAGTGAGAAAAACAAAATACCTCTGTTTTCAGCCGTGCAGGGGAAATTCAGATATTGATCTCTTCTGTACGAATCTCAAAGATCTTCTGCACTGAGCTCTTTCTGCAGTTTAGACTAGACTGAGACACACAGGTCCTCATCCGCGGTGTCTCCGGGGAGTGCTGCTCTCTAGTGTCAGAGTTATCGCCTCACTGGCACATTTTCCCCAGCTACCTGCCTTCTGTACAGAAAGATGATGTTACTGCTTCCAGGCTAACCTCTCCATGGGATGAAATGAGTGTTTAAAAAACAATAAATCCATACCATTTTGACCCTCAGGGAAGAGGAGACCTTTTCAACATAGGATTTTAGAAGACATTAAAGGGAGCGGGCAGTTTTCATTCCATTTTTCAAAATATCAGTATTTTAGAAACTTTAGTTTTCTTACAGCGGAATAAAGAAACGTTATGCTTTTTTAGCTTAGCTCTTTTTTAGTTTTACAGTTGCATGCTGCCTAATTTCTTGTTCTCTAGACTTTCCCCCCCCCCATCTCCTTGACTTTACCCCTTCTTCCTTATCTGATTACAGCAACTCATGCCAATAGCAGAAGAAAGTACATCGTGCCAGAGAGCTCACGGTGATGCCAAGGAATTTAAATTAGAGTTGGATTCCTATGACCGTGAAAACTTGACACCAGAGCAGACTGTGGTAGAAATAAACGTTGAACTTTGGACCCTTGGTGGTAAGGGGGAGATTGTAGGGGACAGAAGGGACACGCTGAGAAATGTACAGGTGGAAAGATGAGGGAGTGAACTATAACCCCTTCCTTTTTACAGTTACTTCCTAGAAACCATTTTTATCCTTACAGCTAATTTAAGAGCTTTTTATGACAAGGGAACCCAGCAGTTTATTTTTCAAGTTATCTGATTTTAGGGTTATTAGAAAAGGCTGAGTTGTGATGTATGAACTGCATGCTCTGCCCTTTTAGGGCCATTCTAGATTCTAGTCCTGGCCTTACTTGCTGCAGCTATTCAGAAACAGAGCCACCAAGTAGACACCTGCAGCACAAAAAGTTGAAAAAAGTCAAGCTTAAGGCCTTCTCTGTCATTCAGGAAGCAAGAGAGCGGTCCACCTGCAGTTTTCCTGCTGGGGGTCCCAGCGAGCACAAGCAGGCTTCTTCTGGGGCACGAAGCAGAGAAAGAACGCAGCAGTGCACTGCAGCCTTCTGACTTATATGAGGTGTTTTCTAGGTCTTGGAGGTTGACTTTGCTCCCGGATTCAGAAAGGAAGGCTAGTAAAATGCCAGAATGTTTTTAATGGTATTTCATAATCAAGATGGAGAAGAACCGGGGTTGTCCCGCAATCGTTTCCTTCTTGGTCTTGTGCATCCTCATAACGTATATCAGGAAGACCATTCTTAATGCAAGTTCACAAAATAAACATTCTGATAGAGGTTTGAAGAAGGAATCCCAAAAGACACAGAAAAAGTACAGTAACAGCAGTAACAGCAGATGGATGGTTCACTCCTTCCATTAAGGCACTGCATTTCGGGTTGCCTGCTGTTTTGAACACATTAACAGATGGTGTTCCAGACATAGGCTGTGGTAGCAAAGTGTAATTATTTACTACTGTCCTACAAGGAAAGCTACAGAATGTGAAGGCATGGATGCATAAATTGCTGTTGGTAACATCACTCCCAAGAATTATGGCTTCCCGACAGAATGAAGATGAGCCAGCATTTCTCTGTTAGGTGATATAGAGCATTTGTAATCATTCATTAGTATTTATCATACTAATTCACAGTTCAGGAGACCAGACAGAAGCATCATACAAGCTGACCTTCCATTCTTGCACGCCGTCAAGACCTTATGAACAGAGAGGCAATTCCAACAGCATCTAGCAAATCCCTGGTACAGGAATTAGAGATTTGAGAAAAACACCATTGGCTTAAAGGCTGTTGCTATCCTTCTGCATAAGGAGTGGTTATTATACTAAACACTGTATAAACGTGGGATTCGGTTTTAAACAGAGAGAAACTACCAGTATACATTGCTGACAGAATAATAGACTAATGCAAGTTATCTGTTTTAACTTTGAGAGTTTGTTGCTTTATTCGATGCATAGAAAAGACTGAAAACACATACATTTTCCAAGATACCCACAGTTTGCTTCGAAGTTTTTGCCAAATACCAGGAAGATAAAAGCCATGCTGTAGCAAGGATGTGATCTGAAATAATATATGTTACACAGATTGGTGATAAAGTCACCGTGAAAATTTCATTGATGGTTCAGCCTGTGGTATTTCAAAAAAAAGCAAGGCTAAAAATGGTTCGTACTAACAAACGGCTGCGTGACCTCCAGCTAAGCCCAGGACATCAGAGTAATGAGCACGCAGAGAAAGGTTTGCCTTACTGAGACAAGAATAAAAATCTACCGGCAACATGCTTAGGTTGTTAGAAATGACCTGCCACATGCACAAGCCCTCTTGCTTTTTGCTCTTCCTTAGGTACCAAATACTGCTGATTCCTGTGCTGCATGAAAGAAAAAAAAAAAAAAAAAAAGCAAGGCTCAGAGGGTGAGTTACGCTAAAAGAATAAAATCAGATTATAAAAATAAGCTACTATGTAATGTAGCAGCCAGTCTTATACATAAGTTTTGTGAGACTGTCTCAAGGAACGCTCTACCGCTAGAACGTATATGGAAAAATAGTAATGAGCCATGCTCCAGCTAGACAGCTGTATGCTTTCCCTCTGTCTGGATTTTCCTGTTGTTAGTTTGATTAATGGAATGTCTTCGCGTTTATCTGCTTTTGGATATCTTAAATCTCAACAAGTCCATTTCATGTTCTTGCCACCAACATTTCCAGTAGATTTCTTCTAGCATGTCAGAATGACAGATAAGTTCCTGCAGCCGACCTCGTATAGAGCTCATTATTGTTTCAGACTTGTGTACTCACCCTGGAGGTCCTGGGTACAAAGGCCTTCAGAATTTTAGGCCATTTTAAAATCTATGTTGAGTAAAGGTGTCATTTCTCTACCATAGAAAGCTTTGGAGCAGAGGTCAGGACCACGTTCTGAATTTTATACTGTTTTATATCATCAGTCCACATACTAAGAACAGAAATAACTGCAATAAACACTAAGTAACCCAATGCAGCACACACTTGATGTATTTTATTTATTCGTATGGCTGACTGCTCTTTGTTGGAGTGCCATAAAGTTATTATGAGATAGTTTTATTATTTTTCTTCTGAAAGTTTCAAGCTAGCACTGGCAGCAGCGCAACATTATCAGTACACATTTTTAATTCACTTGTAAAACATTGCTGGTTTGAAGCTGGCACACAGTAATTGCTTTCAATGTCTAAAGAGATCACTTTGAAAAAAAACACAACTCAAATCCCTCATATTAATTCCAAATAAACTAATTCTTGCCCTCACTATGGATTTTTACCTGCAACAGCGAACTCAACCAGGCTCCGATGTAGCTGTATCAGTAACAGTGCTTTATTACACTTGTCATTTTTTTTCCACGTTGAATAAGAGAATTTGTGAGTGAGCAATGAGGTGGCAGATTGATCAACCACATGGGAGAGATCATTTTCTGCCTCCGCTCCACGTCGAGCAGCCGTTCTTTAATTGTCCCCTTTTCCTTCAACCCTAGCAGCCCCTTCCAATAGTCTTTAAGCTGAATTTTGGCATTGAGCCACAATTCTGTACTGGAGAGCTATTTGGTGTATTGCCCTTGGTGGGGGCTTAAAGGAAACTGTGCTCATGGATGCACAAATGACTCACCACGCCCTGGGGAATGCAGGCGTGGAATTTACTTGGAAATTTTGCCTTTCTAAGGAAAAGGAACGTGCATCTCAGGTACCTCTGCTGCTCCTACATATTAAAAAAAAAAAAAAAATGGTTTTCCAAAACTTGTGACACTGACCTACAAATTCGGGAGCAGGAAGGAAGACGGTATTTGAGTTCTTTGAGTTTTAGGGCCATGCCAGTCTAACTAGAGCCTGCTATGGAGAAAAGAAAAAATGAAACTCTATAGATGTTTCAGGTAATCAGGTGGAGGCAGAAGCCCAAGATGGTTACTAACAAAGTTGATATGAGCTGCAGACATGACATTTTGTAAGTTAAAGCTACCTTAATGAGTTGCATGGTCAGCTCCATGTGTGTCTACCACATTTAAAACCCACCTACTGCCAAAGATCCTTGCAATGCAGTTTAAGACACCTATCAATCACACAATAACCAATGTCATTCATATGCAAGTGTAGACATCAGCTTCCTACTTGTGGCCAAATATATAAAGGTACGTATAAAAAAAAATTAATATTTCTCATTCTCCACCCCATCTTAGAAGAGTCGCCTGCTTTGTAAGCTGTACCTAGCAGCCAGATACCAGAGATATTTGTGAAGATTCTCCTTCCCTCTAGAGCAAGGGAAGGTTCTTCCTTCCATTTAAATGAGGACCAGCTACAGGGCTGTTTCCCTGGAAAGCATGATTTTACAGTACAAATCTGAACTTTCATACACAGTGAAGGGTTCAAATCACATCCTTCTCTTTACATGATTTTCCGAACTGGCTTATGATCACTTGACCAATGCCTTTCAGCCCATGCAATTATTTCTGATAAAATGTTAAGGAGCTCAGAGCATGCTTCTATGCCAGCATATTAAAATCTTCTATTTAACAAATGCTTTAGTTCAATTTTCCTCCTGAAGCTGTATGCCTTAACATCATTAACTAATTGCTTATTTTGAGAAGATAACTTTTTTCAATTAGATCTACCTTTCATTGGTACAAACAAGCAGTTAGAAGTCTAATGATAAGGATGCTGTTTGCTAGTCAAGACTTTCCCCCTCCTTTTTTTTTTTTAAACAGTGAAATGTAACATACCCCTTGTATTAAAACAAGAAGAAAAAAGTAAACAACTAAAATTTAGATTAGAAACATGAAATTCAGAAGCAGAAAGTCAAATATCATTACATTCCAGATATTGACCTATATAAAATCTGAAACTGCTCCGTACAGTTCCATCCAGGTTGAAGACACAGTTGGATGTGCCTAAGTTTTGTTCATCCATCACTATTAACTTTGATCTTTCATTGGTGCAAATAAATCCTTAGGTATCAGTTTAGCGTTTTACAATATTAACTCATGAACACTGCTTACAAGATCAAGGGACAAATACCTGAACTCAATTCAAATCTTGAATTTAATCTAAATTTGATATAATACGGTCAACACAAATTTCTTCCTCAAACTCTCCAGAAAATAAAAAAATGGTATTATTTATAGAAGTCCAACACTCAGATGAAATAACCTTGCCGTGATGGAGAAGGAAAATATTTAATAGCCTTCATTCTGAAAAGTGTTTACCACTTTCCGCAGTGACTTTTTTCTCATCTAGTTGAGAGGACACAGAACACTTAAAGGAGAACATCTGCAGCATTCTTTCAATACTCCGGGGAGAGCATGAAAAGCAATATGTTAGGCTGAGAGTACAAGCAACGGGGATTCTTTCTTTGCAAAACCAGTCAAAAGATGTTGCACGTAGGCATCTTTAATTTTTAAAAAATGAATTTATTTATAATTGTTAAAGAAGCCAGCTGTTGCTACTGTATCTCTGCTTCAAAATCCTTTGAGTTTAGCAGTTGGTAGCTGACATACTTACTCCATTAATTTAAATGTCTGTGAGCGTTTCCCATAGAATAATTGTGCTGCATAATGCATGACTGTTCACTCTCTGGTAACATCAGTTGGAAAAGGAACAAGAGGGGGAGGGGAACGGGCAATGGTCTGAATAAAGTCTAAGAGCGTCAGTGCTGCTCTCATAGGACTTAAGTTCACATGGTCCTGCCTAGGTCTCCAAATGACCATCAGTGCTCCCTTTTGGTTCATGTTAGTCACAGCAGCCCATCTTTTTTTATAGTCTGGGTCTGATTACTTGCAAACTTGAGATCTGTGTTGAAAAAAGGATGTACAGCAAACCAGTACCCAAACCATGGACCAGCCATCTACATAACCATCGTTTATTTTCTCAGGGAATTCAGTTTCCAAAGTGATGATAATCCCAGGAAACACAGCTTACTAAATGCATTTGGTTTTGGTATTCTTAAACCAGAAGAAAGTTTTATGGGAGAAGCAGCACTCCTGAATATTAATCTTATCTCAGCCTTTTTCTTACTGTCTCCCAACTTTCCTTCTGGATCTGTTAAAGAAATGGCTTCCCTAGGATATTGTAAGACCCTGGACAGTGGGATCCCCAAAAGAGGCTGTCATTTGCAGAAGCTACAATTTTCTCAGCTAAATCCAAGGACAAGACACTTCCAAGGCCATGCCACCCACCCACCCCCCATTATGGTTATAAGCACTCAAATTGTACTCCAGCAGAACTCATAGAACAGTGCTCTTCATCCCTTGTCTATCAGAATAGGTTCTCTCAGTTGAGTCTAACACAACTGTTGGGTGTAGAAGAGCTCAAATTTTCATATCATGCCATACGTAACATAATAAAGAAATAAGAAGACTTGTATGAGGAATGAGAATGGTCACTAAACTGCCTATTTATGATAGCAAGATGTGTTCATCTAATTTCCTGTACTGAAAAGTCATCTAGAAGTTCCTTGTCCTTGCTGTCTTACCATCCCCATGTATTTCTACATTGAAACATTTAACAGAAGACACTTAAAATACCTGAGTTGGTATAGACTGTGCTTCCACCTGACCTGCTATGAATAATACAAGATCTCTTGGCAGACATTATCCGGCAGGAAATATCCCTGGCCTTTTGGGCCACATGAGGTGCAGAAAGTTGCAGATTTAGGCCTCCTGGCCTCTCAAGAAGAGAGTCACAATACCATGGGAACCCATTAAAGCATCCCAGTGCTCGTGTTAACATGCAGAATGAATCACAAACAGAGCACAGAAACGCTGCACTCTGATTCCTAGTTTGTATAGTTTCCCTCCTCTCAGCTTTGCTGCTCTCAAAACCAGTCTGATGTTAGGGTGCAGTTAAATGATGCCTCATATCTCTGAACAACAACTATGAACCGCCCATTTAAAGACAGCTTCAAGGTACCAACTGCGGGATTTCTTTTGTTTTAATCCAGTGTTCTAGGTGTTTTACCCTGACTGACCCAAGAAATCAGGTATGTCAGCAAACATCACAAGGCCCCGCATCAACACGAGTGTTCCCACAGCTCTCGGCACAGATGTTACAGCAGTGGGAACATCAAACTTTCATCTGTTCGGAGTCATCTCCCAGGTGCTGTCAGTTCAAGAAGAACCTGTTCTTGCAATGGACTTGGTGTATACCACCAGACAAGTAAATTAACTGAAGAAAACTTATTCAAAGAAATTCTGGGTAACTAAGGAAGTGAAATGGAGTTACTACTAATGAGAGCACAGAAATTGAAAGAGGTAAAAGATATCAAGATTAAGGAGTGAAAGGTTGGCCTGTTATATTTGAGAAGATGGTAAAAAGGATTAAAACCATCCTTTCTGCCAGGGAACTGTATACTTTATAACGGCAAAATCCGTACTACTTTTCAAAAAAACCTTTGCAAGCCACTTTATGACTTAAGAAAAATGTGACTTCTCATCCCATACCGGTAGCTGCCACTACTCGTTATCTTTAATCACAGCATAAGGCCAAAAAAAAAAAGTCAGTGACAAAGACTGATTTGCCCCATGGATCAAATTTAGCCAGGCTGATATAAGCACTCTGATCCGTCCGTTAGCTTTAAAAGAATGTAGACACAGGCTACAAATCTGACTATTACTAACAGCAGAAAAAAGAATCAATGAGAAAAAAAAAAAAAAAAACATGAAAAATTTGAATAGCCACTCTATAAATTGAAGTGAACACAACTAGTGAGAGAAAGAGAAGTTAAACATATAGCAAAAGTGATTGAAAAAATAGCAATTTTGCATACAAACCCTAAAGCCTCCTCACAACGTACACTCGAGAGAAGAAAAATCTGTACTGGCTCTTGTTGGTACGCCGGTTTGTTGTTTGTTTTATTTAGACAGAAACAGCAAGGAAATTCTGAAGAATAAGAGACCTATCAGCTCTTAGCCTGCACTCTGCAGTATTTCAAAGTACAAAATAATTGGTCCGGTATGGTACTGGCTATCAATAACTCGAGACCTGAAACTCCTCTTCCCCGTAAGACTTTCACCAATAAACTGCCTTCCCGTAATCAGTCTGCTCCCGAAGACAAACACGATTCTACCACTACATGCAGTATTCAGCAACCATAATAAAGATTCCCTTTTGATGACACTAGTAACAACTGAATTTAAGCACTATAGATAACCATTCTGCTCTTGATAATTAAACATGAAAGTGAACAGGCACCAAAGCAGCTATAAGGAAAGAGTCATGAACTGGCGTGACAGCAGGAATAAAATGACGACATTGTATAAAAGGAAAATAGAGTGCTCAAGAATGAATTAAAAACACCTGACGTCAAATATACAATGCAGTGGACTTAACACAGAAACTCTGCAGTTAAAGCAGGGCAGTGTTAACCATAAACAAATCACACGCTCATCCCATGCACAGGGGGAAAAATAATTAAAGAGAGAAATTACGACAGGGGAGAACACAACGCAAACAAAACCACAGGAGAGTCTACAAAGGAAAGAAATAAAATGTATTGTATATGAGAGCCTAGAGAATATTCAACAGAAGTGGAAAGTGTCTTCAAAAATCGTTTTAAGACACATTCCCATGGACAGAGGGTCTGCAGCTGGACCATTTCGTAAGGAGTAACCTGTTGCAAGAAAAAATGGAAATATTTTCCACTGTTTCAGTACTTCAGCATTTCTCATTATTAGCATTACCTACAGCAGGTTATATAGTATTGCTGATAATCTTCAAAACTCTCCTGGGGATCACAACAGTTTTGGTGCTGGTTTTTTCCTTCTTTGCTTTAGACACTTACTTTTCTTTGAAGGCTTTTCACGTTCATTGAGGAACCAATAAAGGAAATTGTTCCTTAGGAATTACTCTCATTTTTGTGCAAGTACAATTTTTTTCTGTGAAAGAAAGTCACATACGAGCAAGTGTTTAGTTTTGTATGTCGATAGATCGAAATTGCTCTAAGTATTGAATATTGAACCGTTTGCCTGAGTGATATCAAAATGGAAAGTTAATTTTCACGCTTTATTCCACAGGATATTTAATGCCACCATCCCAGGGCTAGCATGCCCCAGATAGGTTTTTAATTTTTTATTTTTTAAAATCAACATTCAAATTATTCTCAGAGTTTCTCTGTTAAAACTGATCCATGGTGCATCATGATGTTTATTACCAAATTGACTGTATTTACTGGAAAAATGGATTAGGTATTCTCCAGAGTGAATTTGTTTTCATTTTAAAGTGTTGGTACCTAGGTTTAAAAACTTATCATTTCCTCCTCACAGTTCACTGCTTGTATTCATCATTATGAATCACGTACCATATAAATTTATTGCAAATCTAGAGATGAGCGGCAGGAAAAGAGTCTTAAGTGGGTGTCAGTGATTTTATTGTTTTAAAGAGCACCATAAAGAGAAAAAAAGAGAGGCACAAATCTAAATTCAGGTCACATGTCAGCCTACCCACCTGACATAGTTACACCTACTGGTCAATCAAAGCACAAAATAGTTGAACTGTAAATTCTTCCCCAAAGGTTTACACACAAAGTAGCACCCAGATCTTCAGTAAGGGTGCAAAGGCAACCTCCCGTAACGTGCACCACCAGCAGCAAGGTCAGCGAGACTCCAGTTTCAGGGATATTTCCTCTCTTCCCACACAATCAGAGTCTCTGAAAGTTAGACCGTGAACTTCGGGCACCCCTTGAAGCAGATTTGAGCTCTGCCATTGACTTTGGAGGGGCCGCTCTTTAACCTGTGTCTCACAGACGTTTGGTTGTCAGTGTATTAGCCACAAATCTTTCAGCAATTCCAATATCAATTTCAGTAAGGAAGCATGTTCACACCCCACACCCCCAAGATTCCATATGCTGCAGGAACGCAAAACTGATGCAAGGCTAACACCCAGGTGACACTTGAAACATGAGCTTCCTTAATATGGCCACTGAAAACATCAATAAATATTTATTTTAAATGCCATCAATTTCTCTATAACTGTCAACCCATTAGTGGCATATTCTGCATGCTGAAACTGCGGTTTAAGAGGGGTTACACATGCAGTTATAGTGAATTAAATTAATTCTTGGCTAAGCATTCCAGGGTGCAAGGACTAAAACTTTTGGATAACTAACTACGGTATCTTGGGCAACCAGCCCATGGTTGCATGTGCAGTGTGAGCAGCACCTGAGGCCCTGACCTGTCCGTCAGCTGCTTCCAGCTTAGGCAGCAGAGTTTTCCTACTTGTTGGCTCCTAGCTTCTCTGTCACGTCAGGTCATCTGGACCTGTGTATTTACTATTGCATGCACCACCGAGACCAAGATCCACCTCTTCTTGGTATGCTGCCTGTCCCTCAACCCTAGAGCTATAAAAGGTTTTGAAACCTTTGGCTAACGGTAATGTAGCTTAAACTTGGGACACACAGAGATAAAACACAGGGCACCAGACCAAACTCAGACTGAGGCTAAGTGCCCTGCACAGCATCCCAGTAAAGCAAAGTTTCAACCATTGGTTGAAGTAGAGACTTCCAAATCTACCTTCAAGTAGAGATAGGATCATAGAATGCGTTGGGTTGGAAGGGACCTTTAAAGGTCATCTAGTCCAACCCCCCTGCAGTAAGCAGGGACACCTTCAACTAGATCACACTGCTCAGAGCCTCATCAAGCCTGGTCTTAAATGTCCCCAGGGATGGGGCCTCCACCACCTCTCTGGGCAACCTGTTCCAGTGTCTCACCACCCTCAGTGTAAAGAGCTTCTTCCTAATGTCTGATCTAAACCTACCCTGCTCTTGTTTAAAGCCATTGCCCCTCGTCCTACTGCTACATGCCCTTGCAAACAGCCCCTCCCCAGCTTTCTTGTGGGCCCCCTTCAGGTACTGGAAGGCTGCTATAAGGTCTCCCTGGAGCCTTCTCTTCCCCAGGCTGAACAACCCCAACTCTCTCAGCCTGTCCTCATAGCAGAGGCGCTCCAGCCCTCGGATCATCTTCGTGTATAGGTCTCTATTGCACCACTACACAAAACCCTCTACACCCTCTTCCATTCTATGAGGTGATTCCTGACTAGAAACAGGAAAGGAGATTAAGAAATAGGATCATTAAGAAAATAATGAAGAAATATAGCTACCCCAGTAGAACACTTTAGCAGAAACACATCTGAATTAATGCTGCATGTGGGTACACTATATTTTCAGAAGTTCTCCCGTATAATTAGAAACCAAATTTTCACTTTCAAACAGTGAAATTCATTCTTCAAGACATTTTGTTAAGTAGCCAAGCTCAAATTTGGGCTGAATACACACTCAAGTGTTGGGAAGAGGCTTTAAAAGAAAGCAGCGCATACGAGCAGAACTACGGATAGCTGGCTGGCTACAGGCCTGCCTCACCACAGAAATTTTAGACCAATGGTCTCTGCAAGGTTAAAAAAAAAAAAAAAACAAACCACAAAAACCACACGACATCTTCTCACAGAATAAAAAAGTGTGAAAGAGACACACCGCACCATAAATTTTCTCACCAACGTCACAGAATTGCCCCTTTTCCACAGGCATTCACTCGGAGCACAAATACATGGAGATGATGGACATGACCTATCCAATTCTCTCAATTCTGCCTTTATCCTAGCAAAGGAAGATAGGCATTAGTCCCCTTATGCAAGGCAGCTATAAGATAATTGGACTGTCCTTTAAAAATAAAGGATAAAGCTGCTCTTTTTTTTCCCCCCACTGGGGTGGAATAGGTGATTCTTTGACTCAGGGCTTCAAAAGGCCTTTTTGACCAGTGGGCCTTTTTGAACCTGAATTTAAATGCTTTTTGAGGAAACAAAAGTGATTTTAGTAGACTTCTCACACTTCAGACTCCGCAGTCAAACCATGATAACCTTCAGAGGAATTCATTGAAATGTGCAGATACTGCAATGGGGGTGACAAAAATGGGTAGGAATATTTTTTCCACGGTGCTATTGTCTGATTTTCCAATCACTAGCCATGGCTATTAGCCTTTCCTATTTACACATTCCTCATTCCTAAATATTTCCTGTGAGCAAAATTTACCAGAAATCAGGTTCCAGTTTTCATAGGCCTGAATAAAACATGCAGATTTCAAATCTTATGCTTAAAGCACTGTTTTTGCAATATTAAAAAAAAAAACAACCCAGCATGAGTAATTAAGCTTCTGATTCTACTATGTCATTATCAAATCCAAACACTGCAAATTCCTTGCAATTTTCAAAGCAACCACTGTGGAACCTGATCTGCTATTAACAAAGTTTCCCAATCACCGCATAGATCTAAGATACAAATGGCATTGGATGTAAAAATCCATAAGGAATGATAAAAAAGCCACTGTTCTTCGGCATCTCAGTTCTCCTACTGATATTCAGAAAAGTGTCAAGTGTACCAAATTTAATCCCTGGCTCTTTGTATGCACAGTAAGGATTTAGATAACATATCTAGTTTCAATCAGCAATATATGGGCACTCATCTGCAGCCTCTCTATACATCAAGCAATGAGATTCAGCCAGTCGGTGTTATAAATCTACCACAGAAACTACAAGTAGCAGATAAGCAATTCACTCTTACACAGCACAAGTGGGAGGCACAAAAGATTTTTGTCTGTGCAAGTAGGTGATTTTTTTTTTTTTTAATTAAAAAATAACGATTTGCAAATTATTTTTTCTCACATGCAAGAGAAATCGGGATTTTGGAAAAATGAGAACAGTCCACATTTACAGGACTTCAGTATTGTCCTATTCAGCACTGCAAAATCCTGCACAGTCAATAATCTACCTCTGGAATGGAGCTGGTGCCCAAGATCCTACACCCAGAATAAGGAGGAATCAGGCCCCAGACTGCGCTTCAGCTGAGATTTACAAACTTAATATACCTCCAGCATAAACTTCGTGTGACTGTAGCAGCTGAGAAAACACTTATACCAACCACCCGCATCTCAGAGTCAAAGCAAAGTGAAAGGCGGCGAGAATATCTTCAAAATCACCTGGTGCAATCTGCAAGAGTTTGTTTACTGGAGCCCCCAGTTTTCTTACAAGGGTGGGTGGGATCTTCCTGGATTACTCCTAGCAGTTTAGGCTTCAAAGAACAAAAGAGCATTCTAGATTTCGAAGGGGATTTTTTGAAGCTGGTCCCACTTGTATAAAGATGTTTGTTGTGGCTGGCTGTGTTCCACATGCAGAATAAGAATAAAAGCATCACTACCATAACATGAAAATAATAGAGTTTGAGTTGAGCGCATCTTAGCTCCTGAGAACGACAAGGAATTAAAACTACAGCAAAGTTAACTAACAGACTGCCTAAAGTTAGAAAATAACCTTCTTCAGCAATTTTTAGAGTGCAGATGATGTAAGGGAAGTATTTTAGGCTCCAACGGTATGTCATGAAGACGGTGTGTGTAGTGTTTTCTTATTATACAGAGCTTGAAACCAAACGGATCACTGCTCCACAATCAAGAAAAACAAACATTGAAAAGCACCAGCCCAGAAGATTCGCAGGATGAAAACCTAGAAAGCTATTTCCAATTTCCTCCCCCCGTATGATGCAGAAAACGAAATAAAGCAGAAACAGAAAATTCCAGAAATACATTTGGGTAAGACATTTCTATTTGTGTGCTTTACACCGTTCGCATCTGAAGAAATCAACTTCGATGTTGCAAGGCAGCCATATTTCACCTTGGAAGTCATCAGCTTTAAATAGGGGGCTATGATATTCTTACAGGCTAATTAGCAAGCGATCGCAGTCACAGAAGCTTAAGTTCATCATTTGTCAAGTACTTTTACTCCTAACTCAAGGGATGTAGGGTTGAGGCTTGCCAACACCAACTGTTTGGTAAAGATTAAAGTAACAGTGACATGGCATACTCTTGCACCTTAAGCTTAACATCAGCCATAAGTCTGTTCCCTTCCAAGATTTGCAGAGTTGGGATCTGAAGTAACTTACTTTTCTTCCTTAGCAACATGAACATAGGATAAGTTAACAATAATAAGCTATGAGCAGACACAGCTGTGCATAAACCAAAAAGAACAGCTTATCTACAAGTATTGTAGCTACTAGCCTCCTAAATCAGCAGAAGCACTGCAAGAAACCAGACAATACAGTCTGGGGTTTGTTTGTTTGTTTTTTAAAGAAAGCTTAGCATCTTAAAAAAAAAAAAATTAGGAAGTTGAGGAATAAGAACTATTTTGATTCCTGCTTTGACACAGGACACGTCACAAGGCTGAAGTCAAGCACTCCAAATGAGAAGACAATCAGGTTAGAATCAGAGCAACATCTGGTCAAAAAGTTACTTGATTAAAAAGTAAGATTAGGTCGTAGGTGCAGCCTTAGCTTGTCTCTGCTCTATTTCTATTGAGGAGTGTGTTAAGAGCTTGTTTGCATAGGTGCACTTTGCATTTCATTGCTTCTCATTTCATTATACACCACAACTCTGATTGCCAAAAATGGCTTTTTGTAGTTGAGGGGAGTTTTTTTTAATCCTCTAATTTAAAAGAAACATACAGAGAGCTCAGCTAGCTCTGGCACTAGCTTATGATTTATTTTACAAGCAGTTTCACAGAGCTCTTTACTAAACAGACGTTCTTTGTGCTTTATTACACATTTGCTCCATTGAGTCATGCTCTCTGTGGGATGTTGCGTCTATATTTTATTTTACTCTAGCCATTAATTACCTTGTGGGCCTGTATCATGTCTCTCCCAGTCTCATTTATTATAACGGCGCCTGCTAGTGTTGCTCAAGTTAAGAGGCTGTCAGTATTTCCATTAGAAAACCCATCTCAGGGGGTTGTAAGTCAGCTGTAAAACTTTACTCCTGGCTGATGGTTGGCATACATGGCCACAGCCAGAAGCGTTCTTTCTTTTCTTAACATTAAATTGAGCTAGAAAAAAAAAAAATCCTCACTGTTTTAAAGTCATAGAATCAGACATGAGTTTTGACACCTTGTTTTTGAAACTCAGAAACAGCTTAATTTCTTTCTTTAAACCAGGTTTTGCAGGCTATTTGCTGATAACGTAAGTCAGTGCTTGTGACTTTGGCGGTTTTGTTTGGTTTTATGTTAGGTTTTGGTTTATATTTTTTTTTTTTTAAAGGATTCAAGCCATTCTTCCACCTTTTTTTTCTATCATTGAACTTCCATCCTTAACACCTTGCCTCTGACTAACAGGTCCAGGATCTGCTCCTCTGTAGCTGCTGCCATCTGAAACGGCTTTTGAGTATTCCTTGACATATCTGCGCTTCCATTTAAGTTCAACAACAAAGATAAATTGCTCTCTTCTGCTTATATCACTATAACCACCATGTTCGCTTGCATTTATTAACTTTATGTTCCATTCTGAGCAGAGCTAGGAGGAAGCAACCCATGTGACTTCCGCATGCCAAGACCTGAACTTCTTCCCAGTTTAGAATCAAAATGGGCACCCCAACAGCTTCTCTGTAAGGACTTCGAGGCAAGCTAGTTTGACAGCCAGGGCACTGAAAGTCCAAGCAGTCAAGAAGCTATCACAAGCCTCAGAGATCCAGCACTTGGCAGTACCAGTGGTGAAGGGTCTCAGCTAAGCCAGGAACTTAGCCCCGGAGCGTGCAAAAGTCTAGAAAAATCTGTCTGAACTCCACCACAGCTTTACAGGAACCAGACCTACAGAGGAGATCAACTCTGACTGACAACTCAGTACATCCCTGGATGACAAATGCTCCAACATAATATTTAAAGCCAGTTCTTGCTGTTTTATTCCAATGCATCAATAAATGATTTTAGCATAAACTTTCAATGGCAGGCACTATCCCAAAAAAAACACCTTAGAAGATAAGTTGTACAAGTAAACCTTCACACAAAAAGCCCAAGGCTCAGAAACTGGAGACGTGTTTGAGCGCAGTGATCTCCTCATGGGAAAGCATCTTTACAGCATGAGGAGGGGACATATTCACAGCTATACACTGTAGTAGTGCAGAACAATTGGAAGACTTAGTGTGGTCAGTTGTCTTAACTAAATAACGTATGAAGGTCACTTCTTCCCAAATAGTTTGCTGAACTTATACCACAACTGTTTCTCATGTACTACGCAAAGGAGTTTATGGAAAATAAGGCTGAGGCGTTTAGTATTGGCATGCTGATTGTAAGGCAGCAACTACAACCTATTATTACATCTGATAAATTTTAAAGAATTCACATCCGTCAATGTTTACTTTTAAGAGCAATTACTACTTTATCGAAAAACCTTCAAGAAAGTCCCAATTTGACCAAAGTTGATAATTTCAATTAGAGTTTTAAAGATAACACAACGTTTTTGCATCTGCTTTAGAGTTTGGCCAAAGCACTGAGGAGTCATCTTTATATTGTTGTTCTTTTTTAATCACCTAAACCAGCAGCAGGGAGATGCACCATATACTTAGGAATATCGTAACTGCACAAGGCTGTTAAAGTCTCCATACGTGGTTCAAGTGTCCCCACACTGCCCTTCCCCTCAAAAGACAGTAGGGGGGATAAAGCAACCTATTAAAGCAATTACGGAAAGGAAAAAAGTTATAGAAGACTATACAAGGTCTTGTAAAAATCTGTGTTTTATACACAGAAAATAAGCCAGCTATCAACCAAAGAGAGATAATTGAGAATTAAATTACAGCATTTATGAGCTACAGGTAGGAAGAAAGTGAATACTATTTTCGCAAGGCAAGGAGTAAGCAATGAGACTGATAAAGACCTGAGCACCACTAAATCAGCCGAAAAACAAGTCTGGTTAAATAGAATTACTAGCCTTACAAATTGCAGCCTTTGCAATTAAGCTTCATTTGTCTTAAATTCCCTAGGATACATCCTGGTTAAACAAACTTCTTGGGTAGATGCTAGGCTGCTTATTTCTATGCTCTCTGTTAAGTGAAGTGGCATAAATTTTGAAAATTCATTATCATCATTATTTTAACTGGTTGGAATATTCTGCTGTATTTTTGTCATCTAAAGAGAATACAATTGCTAGTCACTCCTCAGTTCTACTGTATGCTATCGGTAAGGAAAAACATCTATACGTTACAAGGAACAGAAGATGAGTTAGAGACAAGAGGACAATAAATCTATAGAAAATAATCTACCTTATCCAGCTGAAAGAACATATTAGACCCAGGGGAAAGGAAAATATTGTCAGGGAAAAAAGTGTCCTTCAAACGCAAGCCTAGAACTGTGTCTCAAAATAGACAATCACCTTAGATTAGGAAGTTAATCTTAAAGGGTTAGAGGTATTCTAACTGAATGAAGCCTCTGACCTCCTCCTCTGCAAGTGTCCTTTCCAGGTACTCCTAAAAGCAGCATAGCTATCCACAGCCTCTCATTCAGAGAAGACTATTCTCTCTCCACTTAAATTGTACTCAGTTAAGACATTCTACATCACAATAAATCTGGGGGGTTTTGTAGCTGCAGATCAGAATTGTCACAAAACTGGCCATAGGTTTGAAAGATAGATCTGGAAGTTCTTGGTCCTCTATTGTTCTAGGATTTGAATTTGGTTTTTAATTGCTGTTCTTGTGCATGGCTTGAGGACTGCCTTAGAGTACACACGCTTAAGTAACTGAAAAGAGCCCCCTGTCTTAAGGAAGAAGCGGTACTGACTCAAGCACCAGGCTAGCAAGCAGCTTGTTGTGGCACTTGCTCTAAGCATAAATACATCATCATACACAGAAAATGAATACTCCTTAAGGGTTTTTAGTAAGACATCATACAAAAGTGGATAAAAACTGGGTGTGTGTGTGTTTTTCTTTTCCCCCTCCAAGACAGAAATTTAAGAACACCTTACCTCTAACTAAAGTACAGGTAATAAATACTCCTGGCTTTGTAGAACTTTGCTTCATTGGCTCTAGCTGCTCTAGACATCTCTTGGATAGAAACCCTAAGAATGGGACTGAACCTCAGCTCAATATTGAATACTAAACAAATATTCACCTTATGTAGTCTCCTCAGTCTTGTAGGCCAAATATTTTGGCATCAAATTAATTTTTCTTCCCAGAATTTTGAAGGAGACAGCCTTGTACACAACTGGAGTTGATGTTTTCCTTTATAACCTTGTTGGCATTTTTCTGTTCCAGGACTACCCAAACAACATTTTTGTTTCGTGAACAATTTAAGTATTTCCAAATGTGACCTCATCCCAGTGAGTGAGATCTTTGGGATTTTCGAAAACAAAAAAGTCAATTGTGCATGAAGGGAAAAAATACGCTCGGAGTAGACTGCTCCAAATCAACACAGAAGGAGGTGTGAAAACTTGTTTATCCATTTCCCCAGTGACTCTTCCCAGAGCTGAGAAATCCAAAGAAAGTTTTTGCTCAAAGTGATAAATATACTGGTTTTGATGAGTTGGCCACTGGCAAAAGATCCCCAAGCTGTTCTAAGAAGCGTTAGACACAGAATACCTACATAGCCTAATACTGGACTTCATGTGTTGAGAGTGAATCCTCTGACTTCATAGGTGTGGTGGACCCCTGCAATTCACATCAAAATGTAGTTTCATTTTTTCATGCAGATTTCAGGTTTTTGGCTGCACTAACCTTACAAAATGAGCCTGGTTATGTAGATTAACAATCCATTCTCTTTGTCTCTGTTTGAATTCATCAAAGAAAAAACATAAATCTTTACATAAGAACAATACAGGGCAAGAGTGCAACCTTTGATCCCAATTTCTTTAGTTGATTTTACATTTCTACTCCCAGCTTTTTCTTACTGGGATAATAGTGTTTATTTATTTTCCTCTGCAAAGTTTACACTGGCATTAGAGATTCTATTCAAACAAGAGGTGGTAGCTCTTATTTAAGATCTATGTTTGTATAGAGTCCACAGCAAGCTTTCTGTTCATAAATCAAACTGATATTTCTCCATAACTCCTCTCCAGCTATTCTGCTCTCTTTTCTAATCCAAAGAGGAACTATTGGACATGTTTATGGGTCAATTTTCAGTTTATTACTTTGGTTGACTAACAGGCTTCCTTGCTAGTCCTGACCTATACTTGCCATTGTAAAATAATTTGAAGTGATGCCTCAAAGTATTTACTGCTGTGCATTTATTATAATTAAGTTTTGCTCAGGCAAAGCAGCAACATGCCTAGCTGAAGACAACAAAACCTTCAATGAGGAAAAGAGACTCCCCAAAATACAGATAGCTGTGGGCTATCAGTTTTCTGCGATTCGCGTCCATTATTAAACAATAACATAGAGTATGCAAAAGTTACATTTTAATATTGTTATCTCTGCTCCCCCTCCTATGACATCCAAGAGGCAGATTGACAAGTGATGTAAAGGTCTGATATGCCAATATTCAGGATTACTTGCACCGGGCATTACTAGGATAAGACACACATGTCACAAACCATTGGTAGAAAAATACTGTGCTATCGACATGCCTTTACTTTGTGCACCTCACTTCACTCTTCAAGTAGCTACAGAAAAGGTGGTAGCCCACTATTCTGCCTAGTAGTGAAACCTGAGAAGAAATCTGTGAAACTCACTTGGTTCAGGTCTCCTAAACAAACTCACTGTGTGACAGAAAAACAAGAGCAAAACTGGAGAAGGCATCTTGAAGGTTTTGAAAAAAAAAAAAACAGGTCTTAAATGGAAGAGGTTAGGACATACTTTGAAACGCCTGAGATAGAGGAAGAGAGCTCAAACATGGGATTGCTTATCAGCAACACAGCTTAATAAAATAAGAGCTTATTAAACACACCAGAAGCCTGCTTGTATAGTTTTGTAACCATTTTAAAGAGTGACATAGTTTAGAAGGATGAAAAGCTCTTGAACCCAAACCTCAAAAATTTCAATAAGGAAAGCACATATTTATTCAAAGAAAAATATTTATGTGCCTGAATCCTGCTTTAAGAAAAACAAAACACTGTTATAGAGGATTTCTAAAACACTAGAAGTTGGCTCTAGAGATAGATTTATCCAGGATGCATTAGATGGAGTTTGACATGTTTTTAACCTGGTTAGCAATGATTACAGAGCCATCTTTGCATTGTGTTGTGATTTCACCGAGGTATATCATTTGGAAACACAACTGTCACCTCTGAGGCACTCTTTAGCAGGGACAGTGACAAATATGTACCTAAGCCATTATTTGGCTGCTGCTAATAGGTGAACAGGGAGTTTGCAGGGCTGAAAGTCAGATGAGGTAGAATAGAAAGCCTGAACTGCTGTCATAGAAGAGAGAAATTAATCAATTCAGAGGCAATAGGGGACGCAAAGATTCTTAAAAAAAAAATCAAATCAGAGCTATTTTTCTTCCAATCTAATAGCAGACCCATAGCTTCTGGCTCCATGGGTTTGACTCAAAATTTTAGACCTTTCATTTCACATGCATGTGACTCAAGTGGTAGCCAGGTGCTGCCGTTGGCCACAGCAAGGTGTGAACACAGCCTTTTCATGTGGCACTAAGATATTCTCCCCTGGGAGAACTTCACTTGGCTTACTGTCACTTCACTATCACTGTGAAGATATGCCCAGTTTAACAGTCTGGAAGTAGTCTGTGGACCTCTCTGCAAACAGTCCTGAGTCTTTCACCTTCCCATTTCAGGCACGCAACCTAGATGGGAACAGTCCTTATTGCCTATTCACAGTCAATAAAAAAAAAATTAAATTTTCTCTTGCCACATCCAGTAAACCAGTAACATTTAAAGGAATTTAGACATAGCCACTAAGTATAGTTTTAAATAATTAGTAACAATTCTGTGTTGCACCATGGAGCAAAGTGCTGGAGTTGCATCAACAGTTCACCTTTTTAATGCCTCTTCTGATACAAATTAAAAAAATTGTGTGTTTTAATAGGCTGATACCAAAGGTTAGGCTTCTACAGATCTTCGGTATACTCCCTGCCCAGGGGACGAAGTTGGAGCAGTGGGAGCACCGTGTACATGAATAGCGCTGGGCTGTCGGGTCCAGCAGGTCTACCCGCTCTGCCCAGCGCTCGGGCTGGCATTGGGCACAGGTAACTCATGTCAGGGAGCTGAAAACAGAGAAAAGGGAAGAGGCTGGCTGTATTCACCATGGAGAATGTTTATATCAAACCCTGCTGACCCTGAAAAGTACGTATACACCCAAGTCTCATGCGGCCAGCTTGCTACTCTTCAGGATGGGAGCAGCTTAGGGGGAAAAGCAGCGCCAAACAACTAATTCTTCAAAAGGTTAGAAATCTATTCCACAGAGAACATTCAAATATTTTTTGTTCATTCTCATTTAATTCCTTTTACCAGTACTAGAGAACCTGGGAAAGCATAGTCCTGCAGTGGATAATATCTGCAGGGTTCAATCCCCCACACAAACTATTTTATGGGAGTACGCGGATTGAGAAGTGGGGCATTCGGCTGCTGAAATATGAGGCTTCATTAAGTGACAGCAAGAATAAATTCTTTTCCTAAGCATTTGCAGAAAGTGAACTAAGATGGCAGAACAGTTGAATTAACTTCTCTAGAAACTCCCCACAAGCCTTAACCCAGGGGTGTACATTACTCAAATTATGTACATAAGACAAAAACATGATTAAAAAAAATTTTTGTTCTGATTTTCACACACTGATCAAATGCACTGGAAGGATGAATTCAGTCTTTGTTGTTTTCAAAACCAGCACACGATAATAAATATGTAAATGCTGAGTCTAATTAATGAATTACAATTCAAGCTGCAGACAAGTTGTTGCTCATTAGGTATTGTATTGATTGAATTCTCTGTGTCTTGTTTTTGTTTTAAGTGCAGCATTATCCTCCAGCAAAATGTTTGATTTATGATACAGATACAGTGGAAGTTTTAAGTTTTATCCCCAGATGTCTCATAAAAAAGTAAAGACAAAGCAAGCCTCTAAGTAGGAATGACACCAAATGTCAACATCCCAGCGGCTTATACGAGAAATGTACCTCACATGGGTAGTGCTGCAGAGGAGCAGGGTAAAACAAAATTGACAGGTCATCCACAGGGGGCAAAAGGTCACGTAGGGATGATTATACAATACATTTTTTTGTGGAACCTTATTCACAGCCAGCTTTTTGTCCAACCAAAATCCACATGTCTTTTCCCCACTTTGATTTGACCTCGTTCACTAGTGTATAGCCTTCCCGATAAGCAACCCTAAGTCAACAATACACATTTCATTATCACCTACATTTTTCAACCAGACAAGATTAAATCACAGCCCAAATCTATGCCTGAGACCCTGGTAAACTACCATGGGTCCTTCTGTACGTGGAGGGGCTTGGAGGTGAAGCAGTATGATTTGGGTTGTCAGAATTTACACAGTTAATTTAGCACTAGGGTGAGCCTGAACTTACAGAACATCATATCAGAGCTAAAAATCATAGCAATACTGTTATTTTAACCTTACAGTTAATAGCGTAGTACTTAAAGTCACTTAATTATTCAATGGACAAGTAGCTTTGCCTGATTACTCCAAAAAAAAAAAAAAAAAAAAAAAAAAAAAAAAAAAAAAAAAAAAACCGGGGCACAATACCCCCACTAGGTGTATAACCAAAAAAAAAAAAACCAAAACCAAAAAACCTAGCTGGTCACGATGCCCCACGTAGTTGCATGGGTAAGCAATCCTAGCAGACAAGATGCACGTAACCGCTGTGAAACCCTCTGCACAAAACACCAAGTACTACGTGTTCCAGCCCAGCTGTCGTACACACTCTATCACAGGCTGGGCGAGTCACTTCGGAGACGTCACAGCCCACACACACGAGGAAAATGAGCTCTCCTCTTAAGTCTGGGTGGCATTTTTGTATTTGTAGCTTAGCATAGCCAAGTTCGCATAGTCACCACCGCAACTCTTGAGGGGACACTACACAGTCTCCACGGAGCCGTCTCGCTAGCGTTCAGGAAGATGGTATTTAAACACTGAAGAGCAAATCTATTAGACTGCCTGCTGATTTTACAGCAGAGAAACATCTAGATGCTCTCTAAAGGATGAGTTTAGACTCTTCTTTAATAAAAATCTTTTTATTTGCATGGAAATGCATAAAAAAAGCTTGATCTTCAAATGGATCTGACAGATATTCTTTTCAGACGTCGATGTGAGGAAAAAAGCAGCAGAGACATAATATGGAAAGCTGATCGAAGAAAAAATAATCACAACGTAGCAGTGTCCTGTAAAATTGAATAAGTGAAACTTTGCCAAGTCTTTATTTTTGATACAAGAGTAAAAAAACCCCACCACTGTTATAGTAATGTTATACAATTCTGTATTGGCATTTCCAGCACAAGTGTCTTAACATTTTCCCCAAAGTATTTTTGTAAGTTTTCTATTACTGTGGAAATAAGTCAACATTAAAATGAAATAATTCCTAGTCCAAAGTTGCTTTTCCACTGGATTTGGTTTGAAGGAGGACTTGGAACTCTGCAAGTTTATTTTAAAAGAAAAGCAAGTGTTCCATCTCTTGCAATGCATTCTCATCATACAGTCAAATGTAGACAATACAACTTAGTAACAGCCAAAAAACAAACCGGAAGAAAAAAAAAATCCCATTAAATTGCTCAGGACATTTGGTCTGGTGCAGATCCCTGCCTGACCAAGGACACCGACTAGAAGTCCCAGTGTCAGCATTGTGCTGAACAGAGACTGATGGAGATTCACCACCTTTGCCAAGCACGGGAGATGCCCTCCCAGCAGATCTGCAAAACTCGGTTTCCTATTTACTCTCCACGTATACTCTAACACTTGAACTCTGTGTCCTTAATTGGACCTTTCCCAATCTTCTAACTGTCATATGCTTCTCAGAAGAGTGCCTGTAGCTTCACGCCAACCTACAGGGCCAGGCAGGAGAGGGACCTCAGTGCTCTGCTGGTCCAGCAGAGAAGGAGCTCATGGCATCAGTTCACAGCCCCAACCAGCAAGTGGCACTAGAAAAAGTGACATTAGATGTAGAGGGACATGTGAAGGGGGAAAAACACTTACACACTAAGGCTGTGGGAAAGCAAGCGCTATAAAGCTGCTTTTCTTACCCTACGGAAAAGGATGAAGTTCACCCTTGCCATCTCTCCAGAGGCAAAGCTCCACAGAACAGAGGCTGACTAAACCTCCCAAACTCACTCTGTGGCTCTGAAAGCTTTTTGGACTGGATTAAGAGTCTGAACACACAGCTGTGATCAGAGGCCATGCAGAGGGAGCATCTGTGCCTTGGGCAGCCCAACGTACTCCGGGTGAGCAAAGAGCAGAACAGCTTCTGTCTCCACACTTCAAATGGTGCAGAGTATGTCCCCAGCATTAGCTACTCGTTCTGGTCCTGGGGCTAATGGCAGGGACTGCTGTTTCTGATCCTTGGAGAAGCTTGGGCCACGGAGGGCTTTAAGCCTCATGCTTAAGTTAAGCAGAGATTGAGGTTGTATTTAAATACTGCAGCAACAGGTGCAGGTGATAAGTAGCAGCAATTGGTCTGCTGTGACCAGAAACCCGTACTTACTCTGAACGCAAACATTCCGTCTCATCAGTATTTAAACTTACTCACTTCCCTTCCCAGTTTGAGCTTTTAAAAAAAAAAATAATAATTATTACAGCTCATAGCAGAAGTGTTGTTCTTTTATCCAGCTTTGAACCAAGGTGCCCATCTACCAGATTAAATCAGGAGTTAACTGGGTCCACTGAAAAGAGTGAGTCAAAAGCAAATCTCTGTCTGCTTGCATTACTGCTATGTAAAAATGCACTAGAATTAGGTTTCTGGATACACAGCTACCAAAAAGGGGGTCATTACACCTGCTCCTCCCAAGAAGCCTTGGTACTATTCACTAGTTAATTGTCCATTTCTGCTTTCCCAAAAATAAAGTGGTGGTTATAACAAGTATTTATCTTCAGTCTTTGGCTGTTTGACAAGGATTATTCAGTGCTTAAAAACGCAAGTTGAAGTGAATTAGCACTTGAACACCTTTGTTTAATTATTATTTTTAGTGTTGAGGTGTCTGTCTTCAGAGTCCCAGGCTTTTTCGGAATAGCCAGATGCATTTTCTTTACCCTGCTTCAGGCTTGCAGTGAACAATCCGAGGCAGCAAGAGTGAAGGAATGATAACTGCCCACACAGCAGGGGTGGGGGATGAGCAATTTAATTTCTACTTGCAGACAGAAGCTTCTATCACCTCTGCTAAATACCAGCTTTTACTGTAGAGAGGCAGCAAGCCACATCTATTCTTAAAGGACTTGTTTTGTGGTGGGCAGATGCAGGCTTTAGCTTTAAAGATGGAGAAAGTAATAAATATTTAAAAACACCCACAGGTAGACTGTGAATAGTAGTTAACGTCTGTTCAAGCTACAGAGGATGCTTCAGAGAGAGAAGACCACAAGCAGTTTGCCCTTCACCACTTGCACAACTTTCACTTCAAACACAAGATGCTTCACTTTTCTTCCTGCAGTTACGTCTGCCAATATAATTCTTCTGTTTGGAATAGAGAAATGGCCCATCATCAATGCCTCATTAAGTATTAAGAGCTGAAACTTCTGTCATGAGCCGTTTGAAATGCGATTTCTCCTACTCTGGCAATGCGATTTAGATCTGCAAATTTGGAGTCTTAAGATGTTAAAGATTCCCCTACTAATAATACACAGGAAAACACACGAACTGAGCCAAGCCAAAGCCTTTGACATGTTCCAAGTGGCATGCCCTTTCAAATTCGCCTTATAGCCCATCTCTATTCCATGTGACTGAAATAAAGCGAGTTAACCCTGGGTGAAAATGAGTAGGGGACCATCAAGTGCTCTACAGAGTCAGTTTGTTGATTTCACTTATATGTTTCTTTTTTTAGAGGCAAGAGAAATAGTTTATGCTTATGGGGCCTAGAAACTTGAGTGAAATGACTGAGATTTGGATCTCATCTTGTGACTCCGGGAATTGATGCCTGAAGACTGACAGTCTGCCAAGCACTGGTAAGCACCTAATACAATTTATTTCAGTCGGATTTGGTCACTTAAATATTTTGGGAATCTGAGTTAGAGATGGGGCTTTAACCTGCCCTTGCTCAAGGGAGCAAGTAAGGCAAGAAATATTGCAAGCTTTCCCTAAAATGTCACCGGCTTCTCGGAGCTAAATGAATCTCTGAAACAGAAGGGAAGGGGCACGCAGACACATTGCACCGAGGGAAGCTGTAATGCTTTCAGCAGCTGCTACAGCACAGTTGCAAGCGGCAGCTCACGGCCCTGCCACACGATCCACAGGCCTCTTTGCCTGATGCTCAGGGCCCAAACTCAAGGCAACAGAAGCTACTGGGAAGGTTGAAACTTGTCAGTGGACTTCACACCTCTGTGACTTCTGCAAACTTGCCTATAAGGCCACAATTTTAGTTTGGTACAGCCTTTAAACCATTGCTGATGAGTTTTATGTACACAGTGGACTTCCTCAGGGCTATTTTAGAGAGCAGAGGAATTTATACATGTGATTTGACCCCAGTAACCTCCACGGAATCAAAATACTTCCTTTAGAGGGAGTGAAGTGTGTATATATCCTAATACAAAGCGTGGTAAAAAGGAGCCAGCTGACTAGGTTGGGGACCTATGACCTTGCTTCCAGATTTTGCAAAACACAGAGACCAATGCGTAGATCAGAGTCCATGATGCCAGGTGTTCAGATGAAAGAGACAACTCTGGTAAGAGAAGCTCTGATATAAAAGACGAGCTGATATGGTACATGCACTTCCTCGTCGGGAGAGGCCACAGGCAGGCTGCAGGTTCCCCATCTCCTCTCCCAGGATGGAGCTCTACCCACTCCTACAGCTATGCTTTCCCCTTTGTAAGATCCCAACACGCACTCAAACCCCAAGGTCCTCTTCCACCCTCTTGGCGTGAAGTTCCAAACCAAATCAGCAAAATGCGTTACAGGAGGGCAAGCAGAGGACACTCTCTCCCCCTGAAAAGCAACCTGGCCTCAGCCTGCAGACCAAGATCGTTGAAACAAGCAAGCCCAAAGCCTCCAACCTGGAGCCCCCCCACCCCTAAGCAACAGAGCCATTGCACAGAGCCCACCCAACGCATCTTTAGGCAGAGCTCTGTGGAAGGAATTGATGCAAGCTGTTATCATGAAGGACACACAAAAAAAAAATCCTACCTGTTCCTCCACTAGGAGTGTCTGGCTATACCCCAAAAGTTTTTCCTGTGTTTGCAAGGCACTAGACATTTCGTAATTAAACACAAGCAATCTAAGAGACTTTGCTGTCTAGGTGACGCAAAATATGGCGCAGATTATGAGCCAGCAAAAAGCATGCCTTGCCTCTCAGTTTTATTAAGTCATCGATCAATCTGTTTGGCAGCCTAATAATAAAACATTTACAAAGTCCTTACAAGGTATAACATGAAACTACCATTATTCTGGTTGTGATTCATACATATTGAAAACCTCTTTCAAAACATTGCTATTTTGCCTGTGGACTGCAAGAATCTGTTTTTCCAGTGAAGCATATTAAGATGAGACTGATGGCTACTCTGGAACCAGATTTTCCCCAAAATATGTCAGTGCAAATACCTAGCAGGTGTATACTCCTTTCCTTGGAATAAAATAATTGCTGGATTACAGCATATATATTACTAAAATGTAGAAAGATGAAAATTCAGTGACTGACCAACTACTTTCTTCTACTAAGTCATCACAAGAGTAAAGGAAACTATTCAGTGGGTAAGTTCAGTGTATGTCTAAGCTTATTATATCATCTAGCTTCGGTTAAAATCTCATACCTAAACCATCCTGTCGTTGCAATGAACGTGTCCCATAGCACAGAAAAATGACTATGGATGTCAGAAGACAGTGTGCTATGAACATATAAGCATCAGATGGATAACATAGGTCTGAGCATCATAGACCAGAAGTGAACACAATATTTTCCAGAACTTCTTTTCCTTCTAATGCGTTGAAGGTTATAGGAGAGAAATAAGACAACAGCTAAAATGTTTGTCACCTGCATTTTAACATTTTGCTGTGAAATGATAATGTGACATTTTTTTTGAAGTTTCAAGCTGTGTGCAATAGCTTGCTAGAATTATGTGGGGAAAATACCTCTAAGGCTTTTTTCCCAGATTATTATAATTTCCTTTATTACAACAAATGTGTTTATCTTAATTTTCAGAACACTGATTGTGAGAAAAGGGGGAGGGAGGCAGGAGAAAAGAAAAAAAAAGCAACTTTGAGCTTACTGCCATCACCAAATGTAGAAAACTTCACACGTTTTTAGTCTAATGACAGTGTAATTGTTGCTTCCACACTGACTACTCACCAGAATTACAGTAAGCAATGCTGACAAGATAACAAGCCATGGCACAAAGCACCTAACAAACACAGAAAGAAACCCCCTGAAAGGATGTAATAATGATAACTCATCATCTTAATTCTGAGACACCAGCATTGTTTGTGGATGGATTTCCATCCTTTCACCAGCGACTCTGACTTTTCTACTTCATTTCTGCTCCCTTCCCTTTGATCTTTCGCTTACTCTGAACAAAATGAAATGCAGACGAAAAGGCCTCCAACAGGAGGTGAATATATTGTACATTTTAGAGCTGCCAATTTAGTTCAGATGACGGCTGTAAGTGGAAGGCTGCGCAGCATCAGAGCTCTGCCAGGGATCCCACACGTGGTGGGACAGGGGGTCAGGACACCCACCTCCCCACAGGGGCCATCAGCACCCACCACACACAGCTCTACCTCAGCACGACAAGAGCAAGGACAAGGACTCCTTTGCTGAACCCAAGCACTCACAGGGGCTGTGGGCATTTATTTGTTGTTATTCTACTATTTATACTAGTGACAACAACATAATTCTTTACTGTGAGGCACTGGAACAGGTTGCCCAGAGAAGCTGTGGATGCCCCATCCCTGGAGGTGCCCAAGGCCAGGCTGGATGGGGCTTTGAGCAGCCTGGTCTGGCGGGAGGTGTCCCTGCCCACGGCAGGGGCTTGGAACTAGGTGATCTTTAAGGTCCCTTCCAACCCAAACCATTTGGTGATTCTGTGATAATGATGTTTGTTCTTTAAAATATAAAGGTGGAAATGAGACACAAGAGCTCAAGTTCAGGTTTTCAAAGGCATCTAACTGTATAACTCCTCACAAAGCCTCTGTGAGGTAGGACAACTAATTTTGAGGAACTGGACCAATAAGGGTTTCATCTGCAGTCAGAAGCAAAGTCTGGAAGTGAATTTTCAGCTATGCTAACACTTTAAGACTTTTACCAAAAAGAGGTGCTATTTACGAAAACCCAAATGCACGACAAAATACATTTCAAAATCTCACAACTAAGGTATTTTCTTGATCTATTTTTCTCCTGATACTGCACTTCTAATAGCGTCTGCTAGCCCAAAGTACTTGAAAAACTGGTATATGCTTCTTCATGAACGTCACAGATGGTTTTGCACAACACAGCAATACAAAATTAAGAGGAGAATTTCAGATGTAGAATGTCTTTCCCCAAACGTAAGCAGTCCAGTCTTCAGCGTCTGGTGCTACATAATCCTCTGAAGCTGAAAGATAGTCAGTAATGACCTCAACCAACAACACTTATTTTGTCTTTTGCCTCAAATTGCAAAACAATTGAGAAAAAAAGATTGCCTATGGCTGAAGGGGACTTGTTCAGTACTGTAAAATCAAGGACTTCCAAACAACCCAGCAGTGTCTGTTCCTCTACACTGCCTTTGAAGTCTCCCGCCCAAGCACAGATCTAGGCAAGCCATGATTACAATAGCTTGTGAAATCTGCCAGATCACAGAACAAGGTGGGAAGGAAGGCTGCAGATTTTCCTGACATGAAGCAACTGAGGGAATTAAAGGACGTTTCGGGGGTTCCCCGAGAACTCCCACAAGGACAAAGAGAACCCACATGGGCACTACAGCTCCCTATCTCCCAACAGTTCGGTAAATCTAATAGAAAATACAAACTTGATCAGAATAAGAACCACCCCACACCCCAAAAGCAAACCCAGCTCTAACTACATGCTTGCAGTAAAAATTATCTGCACTCAGATGCCAGCCGAAGACCTGAAAAAATCAGGTTGAAACAAAGATGTAAGGTTTCCTCACCACTACACTGAGAGTTAGTATACCAAAATATAATTAAATGATTTAGACAAACACCAAGTTCAATTTGTACCTCTTCCTCAGCAGATTAGAGAAATTGCACTCAAAGCAGCTTGTTAAGCTGTAAGTAACATTTTAAGAAAGGCATTTAACAATCTGTTCCTTGTACAAATCCTTTCCAGCCAAATTGCACCTATAAAGTTATACCAGAACTGCTTTGGAATCAAACATGAGTTGCGTATTTTTATTGCATGTGAGGCGTTTAGCGTATTATAATTCAATTAGCACATATACACATCGTTTTCTTTTACTGTACTTTATAAGCACTCCAGCAAAACCTTTTACAGTGTGAAGTTACATTTAAGTCTGGTATGTCCAACGTCAGGGAGTTGATGCACACTGAATAATGAGGTTTGCTTATCTTCTTTGCATTTTCCTGTCCTTCTAACCTTCCTATGGGTTTCTGAATGCCTTTTTTTTTTTTTTTAACAATTGCTTTAAGTTTCAAAAGCAATTTTTTCAATTTAATTTTTTTTTTTTTCCACCATGACAAGTTGGTGATTTCCAAAGCACTGTTACTGGCCCAGTTCCATAAACTATGGGCAGGCTGGGCTTTACAACACTGTCATCCACCAGCTGAAAGCACGAGGTACCAGTAACCAAACCCGGGGAGGCAGAAGGTAACACCGCGAGGCCTTCCACTCCAGCATCACAGTTGGCCTGGAAAGGGCAGCGATGACCAGAGGAGCAGAGTTTAGAGCAGCTCTGCTGTTCAGTTCCATGGTGGACCCTTTTCCTCAGGGCTCCTGTGAAATTTCTACCTCCAGACCAAAACCTCACTCAACATAGTTTGCTCTCTTCTAAAGTGGGATCTACGCACCCAGAGAGAAAAGATCCCCAATGCTTCCCACAACAAGTAGTTCTTACCGTCGATCCCATGTCAACGCATAAAATGCTGAAACAACCTGTCCCTGGGATTTCTGTTTACCCGGAGGCAGCACTGAGGTTCACATTTGCATCACTTTGTGCTCAGTTATTAACACTAAATATTGCTGGCTTTTTTCCTTTCATAAAGGGTCACCGGTATCAGTGTAGCTTAGAGAGTGTTTTTGTCTCATGAATAATCAATCAAAAAATCTGTTCTACCCTTCTACAGACAAAGCACATTAAAGATTAAAGAAAATCCTTCCCCAATGTGTATTTTCAAAAACAGTTTTGGGCAAGCTTCCCATTGGATCCTGCCTTCCAGGGGGAAGCAAGTTTTATTTGTGTTCATGTGGACATCTGTTTGTGGTTACCCATCTCAGGTGGGTGGTTGGAGAAGAACCGTGGAATAGACCAGACTATCAAAAGCAAAGTGATCTTTGCACTACTGAAGCTTGTTGTCATGTACATATTAACCAGCGTAAGTTATGAATTGCCATTTCTGAAGCACCAGGTCACTGTTCTCAGGTGCTCCTGCATTAACTTGCAAGATAACCCTGGATGATCTGAAGACATTAGACATGCTCTTCTCCGCGACCTTGTCCTTCCCTGTCACTCAGTATGCGACAGCACATCTCTTTTCAAAAGTTTGGCAGAAAGAACTCATGGATGTGCGGGCAGAAGGGCAGGTACTGTCTTCCTGGACAAGTATAATATAGGCTGAATTTCTTGCTTTTCTAACAAAATGGTCTTTCAGAGCCGGCACCAGCAACATTTTTTCCCCCCAAAATCAAAAAAGCTCAAAGTATTATGAAAATATGAGTAAGAATGAAACGCCAGTCCTTTTCCCTGAAACTTAAGATATACTCTAAAGCAAAGAAAGCTTTTTACTCTTTAGCTGCGTTTGTAAAAGGCTTAGGGAATACAGAGTATCCAGGCTCACAAAACAGCTGCATTAGTTCTCTTCATCTAGTTGAGTCATTACTCAGCCCCCCCTCAGCACAACAATACCCAGCCTGACAGGTGCTCCAGGCAGGGAGACATCTAACTGCTGAGCGCAGAAACGTACGTCCAGCTTTGTAAGTGAATTCGGTCTAGGTCAAGTTTCCTTTCCTGGCCTTGTCAGAGCCAAAAAGAACTTAATAACTGTACTTGAGAAAATGAATGGAGTATGAGCCAGAGTCTGGGCTTTTTATCTCGCTAAATTGCTTTTTTTCCCTCTGTCTATTTGAAAGACAGTTTGTACTTTTTCAGTCTTTTGACTTGCCAGTTTGGACACCATTGGTGCAATTTTAATACATCATAATTAGCAACACTCATCCTGTTGGAGCATCTCTTGAATTGCGAGTAACAGGAGGAGTCAGTGTATTATTCGTCTTGCTCTTAACAAGAAATATTAAAATGGTTACATATCAGAAGTCCGAGAGCCAGAATTTCACTGTTCCATCCTCAGTTCTGTGACAACTCATTACAAAAAACTCACACTGGTCAATTATTTCCCCCCCACCCACCCTTTTTTAAACTGTTCAGAGGAAGAGGATGCAACACTAAGCTCAGCTATTTATGCATAATTTTGGGCCATTCTGCTTGAGTTTCAGAACTATAAAATGGTAAATATAGTAAACGTCATTAAATAACATCAGATATCTGGTAAGGGTAGTAACCAGTGATGTGCATACGACAAGTGAATTTCTAAGTAGGCAGTATCATGAGATTGCAATTCATACATTTTATAATAATAAAATCACTCATCTAAGCTTTTTGTAGTTTAGGATAGGCAATGTCTTCTGAGCTAGCCTACTGTGCATGGGAGAAAGTTAGAATTTGGAGAGAGCTCCCCAGGAGCAATACTTCACATTTTTATCTGGGCTGACACTTACTGACGGGGGTGAAATCTGGAGAGAGAGCAGCAAAAGGAAAGAGGCAATGAGCTTTTAAAAATCTAGCTGGACATTGAAAAGATGGAGACAGACAGAAAGCCTATCGGTCTGTTTGATATTCACAAACGCCACTAGGCAATATTTTTCTGAAGTTATTTTACTTCGGAAATAGTTTTACAGTTCACGCGTCTACTAGAATCAATGTTAATTAGTTAATGTTTGTCATCAGTATTTTAAGGTTCATGACTAGAACCGCATATTCGGTTTCTTAGATGAAAGTAGAAGGTAAGCTGTACGAGCTAAGGGTGTGCAAAGGCGATTTGACAAAAGCCAGTGAAAAACAAAAGGAGACAAACACCTCCTTCGCCAGTTCCTTCTCTCCCTGGAAAAAAAAAAAAAAAAAAAAGGAAAAAAAGGAGGAGCTTGTCAGGAAAGCAGTCTTTCTGCCCAAGAAGCAAAGTCCTTCATTCTCAGGAAGACGCTTCCCTAGGACTGGATACATGGGATACGCCTCCAACAAAACTTCTCTGCTGAGACTCCCATTTCAGCTTCCCTTTTCCTTACACATCAGTATCTGAGTCAGGGGAAAAAAAAAAAATAAAGTCTGGTAAGAGATAAGAAAATAGAACACGCTGTTTCCCTGATCTAGCAGTGTGTGTGTCCCTGCTAATCACATCAGGATGATTCATTTCTTGCTCACTGAATAGCAAGGGGGGAGTTTTCAGCACTTCGTTACTTGGCAGCACTGCTTTAAACCCTCCCACCTGTACAAAGCTTCCCCCAGATTCACCACCTGGAGGTCTGAGAATAGGTATTACCCACAAAAATAGTCAATCACACATCTCTCGATTCAGAAAACAAGGATGTTGCTAGAGAGTACGTCAGCGACCTCCCGTTCTGCTTTTTGCCTTACAGTAGCGGCCATCACATCCATATGAAAAAGCCCTCAAACAAGAGCTGAGAGAATAGAACTTAAAGAAAGCGACCACTCTCAGTAGTGGCATCGGTCCTTGTTCCTAGGCAATGTCCTAAATCATCTGGAGACTGAGCACATCCTCAAGAACATCCCTACACATCTTAACATTTAAATATATACCACAAAGGACCTTCAACGTAAGTTTGAAGGTAATACAAGATGCCATTTTAGTGCTTTTAAGATGAAACAACATTATCACTATATAATTAATCAGAATTGTAATAATTCACACCTATAACCTTATACTAGCATCTTCCAAACGCTGCCAGTTTTGATCCTCCAAAAGATCCCTATCTTGATCCTCCAAGAGGTTAAAAAAAAGGCAAAGGTCTTACACAGATTAATTAACACTGTTGTCTCAAAAAGTCTACATTAAGCCCAAGATGAGGGCAGTTCAACAGAGTGCAACTACTTAAGTGAGCACCAATTTTGTTTTAAATCAATACTCAATTAAATATTTCCTGCAGTCTTAGCCATTAATTGCTTCACAGTAGAACAAATAACACTTTAGCTGCCTGTAGGCCGGTAACAAACCCAGTTTCCTTATTTTTTGTAATTGTTTCTCTTCCTGGCACCCTCACACTTCTTCCTTGCCCCTGTCCAAACACATTCAAAGAATGAGGGGATGATAGGATAATGTACTTAGGGGTAGAAAAATCGTCTTTCCAGCACAAAAAGTGTATTGGGATAAATAATAGCCAATAGAAAAAGCACATCTGAAAAGGGGATAATTTTAATCAAAAACATGTTGTGGGGTTTTTTACTTTATCTGTGAAAGTATCTCAATCTTTCTTTTTTTTCCCCCTCAAAATTATGAAGAAAGTTATCCAGTTTTCATAACCAGCAGAATTTTTTTTTTTTACTATTTAATCTTTATATATATATAGTTTGTAATTAAACCAGCATATCAGTATTATTAACCTCAAAATATTATGAAGAGGGAGTAACAAACATCTATCATCAGCCATAAAGTAAATGCTTTGTATCCAAAGTTTCCCATGCCCAAGTCAGGAAAGAAACTGCTTGTTGGCACATTACTCCTGCAGCTTACAGAACGGCAGAAGCCAATACACGGTGCTGCGCTTCATGCACATCATACAAGAAGCATTACAACATCTGCTCTGCCTCAAATGAGAAGGACTCATTCTTCATTTAGAAGCTTCACACACTGCCCGTGCCAGAACATCACCTGCACAAACCTCCGCCATCACTTCACCACCGCAGAAGGCTCACAGGGATGCTTTCATTTCCTCTTTCCCAGCGCGGTGGAACACCCTTCTCTGGTGCCTTCTCCACCCCAGCTGCTCAGGCTTCAGAAACATGTGGGGGCTAGAGGACCACGTCAGCCCCTACTTCCAAGCAGTTCCATCGCTCCCCTGTTTGTTGAGATTGCTTTGCTCGCGGGTTGTAAAGCCCGAGTAGGCTCATTTGCAAGGACGACAGCTTCTGTGCTTAATCCCTTACCTACCCCACACTCCCCCAAAAATCTGCCTACGTGGCATTCTGCAGCCCTTGTCCGGAAGAGTCTTTCCACAGCTCCTCGCTTGGCTTTACATCTGTAAGAGAGTTGCAAACTGCCTTTCAAAAACACACCGCCACACGCTACTGCTGTTCCTTCTCTTAAGTAGCACATAAAAACATAGCAAGAGACAGATGATTAGAGCTGATGGCACAATTCTAAGTTACAAAGGGTAACTAACCCTGGTAATGCTGAGTGCAGTATGCTATTTAAAGCAGTTTTATTAGAAACCATGATAAACAGATTAGGGACCTTAATCTGATGCTCAAGATCAGGACTTCAACAGGTGAACTGATATTCTCAGAGCCCCAGCACAGACTGAGAACTCTGAAAACACAGCTTATCCTATTTTATTAATTAAAAATGGACTACAAGTGGTCACACGGTTGCAAGTGCAAGCTGCAGCACATGTGAAATTCTTCTGTCTTCAAGCACTCCTAATCAGGGCTTTGTAAGGCTTCCCTGCAGCTGATATTCTTAAAAAAAGTTCTACATATCTACAAAACATTCTTCCATTAGTTACCACCAAGTACTTTCCACACAAATGTGTAAGGAGAACTCACTGAGACTGCTCTCAGAAAGATGACCAAATATAACTGTTTTTCCAGACAGGCCTAACTTAATTTGCTTAAATCAATTTTTATGTGGTTACCCAAACCTCTCCTGTGCCCTGCCCCAGCCCCAATCACATCCAAGATGAGAAAGGAAGATTTCAGATCAAAACACACGTGTTGAGAAAACAGAACGTTTTTGGTAACTGAAGAAGAGAGAATTCAAATTTAAATTGGAACCTCAGACTTTCTCACACTTTCCAAGACCATAATCAAGCATTCTATTTAACCATCTGACCTGTAAAATGCAGCTAACTCTTCATAACTCTTACCTTCAGGCAGCTTTAAAAATCGCTTTATAGAATAGAAATTGTATAGAATTAAGCCTTTTCAGAAAATGGAAGAATTGTTTTTAAATTACCACTATAAGCACATCGTGTACTACGCCATTTAAAGTAAAAATGATGGGCTGATAGATAACAAAAGATAAGACTAACACCTAGCCCAAAGTGCACACAAGTTGCTTTAAAAGTAGTTAGAAGTAGGTATCTTGCAAAGATGCTTCACCTTTTCATTTTTAGGGCTATTTTCCAATTATTATGCATGACAAGTATACACACATGTACACAGTGCAAAAGAAGAATAATTATAGTAAATCTGGGAAGAGGCTTCCGTATAAAGCAACTACAAAGGAGAAAGTTTTACCTGGAATGCTTAAAGAGAAAACAATGGTTTCAACACAACTTCATAGCTGCTAAGTGAATGTGTCCTTGTGTAAAATTTATACTGGGTGGACATTTGGACTAGAGCCCTCTGAAACCAAACAGGAGGGACAGTTTGGGCAGCAAAAGCTTCCCATCAGCACAATTCAAGCTCCTTCTTGGGAAAGCCCGGACAACATGCCGTACAGGCAGGTCTCTTCCGACCAAAACGGAGAGGGAGACGGTTCTTTCCTCTGGAAGATTATGGATCAAAATTCTTACACAAATACTTCACATTCAAATGTGTTAGAATTTTGTTTCTGGTAACATACGTATAATTCCAAATAAAGGTAACTTCCCTCAAAGGTTCTCAAAACCTATTGAAAAGTATTCTCAATAAGCTGTTACTGAGAAAATTTATAAGTTCCTTCTATGCTATTTCTTTTGACAATTGTTAAAAAAACCGAACAGTACATTATCATGTAGCTACCTGGCTATCCTACTGAAGTACTAAGAACTGAAAGGTGGAGTCACTGTATTCCAGTGACCTTAAAAGAACGCTTCTGACAAAATCTAATTGTACTGAAGGAAAACTTAAATACTGAGGGCTTTGTTTCTTTGGTTTGATTGTTTTGATTTTTTTTTTTTTTAAACAAGAAAAAAGAATCTAGAAGTCCTGAAGTTAAAGAAAAACATTCTTGTTATTTCAGCCTAAACAGGCATCTTAATTTTCGTTGTCAAAACACGCCCTTTCGATATGAACTGCCACAGAAAGCTTTATTTCAGTACTTTCCACATTTTTCTGGTGCAGCAGCGCCCCGCGGGAGCTGTGGGCTGGAAGCCCCGCGCTTTGCTTGCACCACATCTCCCTCAAAACATGTCCTACTTCCCAGCCCCCCACAAACTAACAGCTTTGCTCCAAGGCCAGAGCTGCATAAAGGGCACAGCTTAGATGAGAGGGACCCTCCCATTACGCCCCAGCATTAAGATGGGCATAACAGAGTATAGTTTAACTTGGTTTTGCCGGCCTGTTTTCCTGGGAGGGGAAAAAAAAAAAAAAAAAAAATCAAAGTGAAAATCGCCAAGCAAGTTTATTCTTACTGCAAACACACTTTCGCTGGCTGAAAAAGGTATTTGTCATATGTCACCTGTACTATGTTTACACACTTCCCCCTCGGGATAAACACGCCTGCAGCTTGGACATCGTAGCCACCTTGTAAAGAACCTCTTCTATTTAAGAGTTACGCAAGTGAAAACTTTTCATCGTAAAAAAAAATTAACCCATGGTTCTTTGAGACGGAAGAAAAATATTCTGATTAAATTGTACGCATCACACGTGTAGGCCCAAGCATTGCTCAGAAGACAATCTAGATAACTATAAATAATATACAAGCTAAGGCAAAAAGTTTTCCTGATAATCACTGTCCCGCTCCCATTGCCTTTCTCTGGCCCTCCACAGGAAGGCAAATAAAAACTCCTCTTGGTATAAAACTTGTTGGATATCCTGCTGGTCTCACGTTAGCTCCTTCGAGTCTTTCAGATCCCCTGTGATAACGTTAGAGATGAGCTTCCTCCACCCTTTGCCACCCCTTCCAGCAAACCGACCACATGAACTTAAGTATTTTTGCTTTCTCAGAATTTGGCTCATCGTTTCAGTCCTTCTCACCTAGTGTTCGTAAAGCACGTCCATCCCACCTTCCAGCACGCCTGATTCTGTTCAATGATGATCCTTAATGGTTTGTCTGTCAGTATTAGTTAGCTACACACTGGATCTTTAGACAATGGGTTCAGCTGGCAGTAGGATGCATATATTGTCTTTCAGTAGGATGCATAAATTGGCCTTTATTTCCAGGATAAGAGGGTGATTTTTCCCAAGGGATTCTCCAGCCCAACACAACTGCCCAGCTCATGTGACCCTGGTCTGCAGCAAGAGCGCGACAGCTCTGCTGTGGGACAGAGACACATCACTTCTGCTCTCTTCACACTTGCCTCACAGGTGTAATTGAGGGACAGTGCCCTCTGACACACTCCCTCTGATCAAGGGCCTGGTTTAATTGTGTTTTACAGCAAGCTTTCATAGATAAAGGAGGACCAGGATGAAGAAGAATCAGATCCCAGCGGTAGTGGTCTAATGAAAATTCTGTAAGTCCGTAAAAAAACTTTTGCAGTACATTTTACCCAGTTAGAACAAAGGGACAACAAGAAAAGTTAGGACACATTTGCCATCAACACCAAGATAAGAACAAGGCATACAATCTTTCTATTAAGAAACTAGACTTGAGGCTTTGAACATCAGCAATGCTTACACACAGCGTAAGAGTTTCCATGTAAATAGCCATTGGACCAGTTACCACTTCAGCCTCAGAAGGACCAGTTATCAACTCCAACTTCAAAAGCCACAGTGTGTTCCTAAAACAGCCACTCATTGAGATAAATTTGTCAGGGAGAAACACCTCCAGTATCTTTCTAGACGGTCCCACAAGGGACAGCCATCACACCGCATTATTACAGAATATGTCCACAAAGCACAAGCAGCACCATGCACAAGACTTGATCCAAAAAAGCCAAGCAATACTTAGAAGTCAACATGCTGGCTGTCTTTGCATTGACAGGTCTTAAAAGTCCCTCAGACCAGACAACTCCGCCTCATGCTGCCACAAACCTCAAAGCCTGCCACTCATAATTAGCCTTGGCTCTGGACACTAGAATAAGTTGACAAGATCAAATGAAGGTTATATTCACATCCCAACTTCACACAAGTTAATAGAAATAGATAAATGCTAAGTTACACAATGTATTAAAGTGACTGAAATCAGTGAGGATACCCACTTTAAAATCCTGCCCAAGCTTGGTACCAAGTCCAGCCTTAAGGCATTACCAGTGCCTAATGGTTTCTAAATGTTAGCAGATAAGAGCTTTTCAGCTATCATCACTCTGGGGAGCAGTGGCTACAGTTTCATATGGCCCCAGTTTGATGACTTGCCTGGTGACCTTCCAAGAACTTGGGAACTCTCTCAAAGATTTTTTTTCCTTAACAGAACTAACATCACAACAAGCCTAAGAAACAGCCCAGTGATCTTCCACTCCCACTTGCAACACTGGTGAAATCTATCCCATAACGTTACTCACCTCTGCCCATCATCTTGCCACGTGGCCTGGAAATGAGGATCTGCAGCTCCCACAGGTTATTTCTTCTGTCTGGGACAGGGACACACCACCTAAGTGGAAGGGCTTCCTCTGAAGCTTTATGAGCTCCTTCATTTACATCAACAGCCAGGAACCATCCACCCAGTTTACTGATCGTTTCACCTAACCAATTAAAAAGCAAAGAACATGTACCCTTTTAATTACTTAAAGCTGTGCAGGCAGACCAGGCTGGTGGATTTAGTCATTTCAGCTGTGGATGGGGGAGGATAATTAGCCTACAGCTGGTCAGCAGAGTCCACCACTCTTGCTAGAGAACGCACAGGAATCATTGATTTAGCTTAATTATGCTAGGAATCTTACTACTGATGGAAAACGTTTAATGAAACTTAAACGAAAAAGAAAAAGAGAAAGAAAAAGAAAAAGAAGAAAAAGGGAGATTTCCATGTGTTCCTGCTTTTCAAATAGCAAAATTCAAGCAAAGTGTTAAAACACAAAATCACTAATTTCAGTTCCCTATGTCACTGTTCATCCTCACAACTCCATAAAGTTCTGCAGATTGTCCCAGGAAGGGGCACACAGAGGAACTGACCTCCTCAACCACCATTACAGTCATTACCCCTTAAAGCTCACAAGTCTCAGAACGTATTACTCCCTCTGGAGTGACGGACAAGCTCTGTCAGCTTGTTGACACCTTGACGGTGCCCACAAACACCCCAGGTTCTGGCTGTCACTGGTTATTTGTTCGAGCTGGCAGTTATCCTGCCGTTTTTTGGATGGGATACTCTGTTTGGATGCGCTTCTCAGTAACCTTTCACCGGTACGTTCACAGTTACTCCTTCAGAAGAACAGCGGCATCTGCTCCTTACAGAAAGCAAGAGTAGACTGGGCAATGCTGTAAAGGCTCAGAAATTTTTTCTTCACCCATTGCTAAAACAAATTGTTTTAAAAGACAATTGAAAGATAAAGGGGAACAAGAATAACTCCTAAAATTGTAGGCACAACACCAGTTTGGAAACCCCACCTTTGCTCTATTCTTTCTTTCACTGCTTTAAAGTTCATTGATTTCGCAATTGCATGGAGAGTCAAATTAGGAAACATATTCCTAATGGAAACATTTCACTTGTTCTTGTAACCTGTGCCACCTAGTGTAACTAAAATAGAGGAAAAATAAGAAGAAAAGGAAAAAAAAGTAGTTCCCCCTCCCCCTGTGTATATGCTCCATATTTTTAAAATATTTGTACCATGTCCTTCAAGCTTCAACTTTTCCACTAATGCAGATTTCTTACATAGTTAAATTTCAGGTTACATGTATGAGGATAGTTAGTTGTCATCAGTGAACTGTTGGTAAGTGTCTTGCTCTTGAGTGGTGAACGCAACAATTTCACGAGTTCTGTTATTTTTGGAGCATTGATAAGCCATTGATTGCATTCTCTTTACCTAATCGGAGAAAATCCATCTGTGTTTTGTAGACATGGCAAAGTGAAAGAAGACCTTTCTCTTTTCCAAATAATTTTTTTAATGATAAGAAGCAATCTCTGAATCATTATGGACCTTTTTTTTTTCTTTTTTCCCCATGGAAAAATCCGTTGAGGATGTTCCCATGTTCTTTCCTCTAGACGTCCTATTTGTTCCATTCTGGATGGAAGCCACCTAGTCACCAGGACAGCACTTAGGATCCAGCCGACATTGAACTTTGCTTACCCACAGAAGCATGAGAATAAACTATATATAAATAAATCTAGACTGCATGGTGACAAAAAGCACTCAGTATGGATCAGTTAAGAGCAAATACGCCAAATAAAGGTTAAAATGAATTTTTGCTTGTGAAGAAGCTGCAGACAGCAAATAATAAATATATCTGCTAGGCTGAAAATAAATAAATCTGAGTGGAAGATAATGGGAAGGAAGGTTTCCTACAGGCAGGCTGAGGAATGTTAGTGTCAATAAATAGTAACATATTTCCATTCTGTAACATCTATTAATACTCTCCCAGGAAGTTAGGCATGATAAATTAATATTCCCCTTTTTCTAGAAAACTCTGAGAGGAATCGGTAAAACTCAGATCATCTGAACCCAGTCTCTTTAATTCAAACAGGAAATGTTACACAGTTACACAGTTCCTGTTTGAATTCAAATAAAAACAATACCTAAGTCTGGACTTTTACTAAATGCATTAATCCTTTTTTTTCAGGTGATCAGGTCACATGAAAGGATAACGGCTGAGAAATATAATGTATATTAAAGAACACAAAACACCTAAAATGATGGTGTTCTGTGGCACAAAGCAACCAAGCAAACAAAAACACAATAAATACAATACAATAAATAGAAAGAAAGAAAGAAAGAAAAAAAAAAAAAACCAAAGTTGTATCACTTCATTACGAAAAAGAGTTTTCTAGGATAAAATGGGACTCTGGCTTCTTTGACTGTGTATTAGTTTGGGTAACTACATACTGCCTCACTCTAGCCCCTAGAATCTATATTCTCTAGATGGTCATTCACTTCTGTATTGAAGAGTTGTCATGTTTTACCCTGCAGAAGGCCACGTTTCAATAGGGATGAATGCTACTTGTGTGTCGCTTGCAAATCATTTTGAGTTTTCAAAGCTTCACAGCTTTGTCTGTGACCAAAACTTCACTTGGTCATTTGTTCCCTTCACTTGGTCATTTGTTCCTTATAAAAGATATAAGGAACATATATAAGGAAAGATACACTTTCTTTGCTCAGGGATCATGTGGGAAATGTCCCCTCTACCACGATGACCATTGCTATATAATGGTGTTGCGTAAAATGGGGCAAAGCAGTTTTGGCAGAAGATAAACCCCCTTGCGTTCTAACGCTCCTCACCGAGGTGGGAGGCCGGGGGGGGGGCTAGGTTTAAATTCTGAGGGATGCCCAATTCAGCACTATCGGTCCGAGCGCATTTAATACGTATTAAACTATTACGATGTGGATACACTAATAGTGGACTGCACCTTCAGTCTAGTCGTGCTCCTGAACTAGCATGGCCACTCGCGAGTCTTCGGTCATGTTCAGTGGGAAACCGAAACAACTAGCTACGTACACAGTGCAGTTTATTTAAACAACAGATATAGGGGTTCTTAGGATTGCCGGTGATAAATACACTGTCTGCAAAGCACGTGCAAATATAGATACTGTTAAGTATACAAAACGCGCGACAAAGTTATAAACGATACAGCCTGGCTATTAATGTAGGGTAGAGATTCTCTAGAGGAATTTCTAAGTCCCCGAGAAAGCACTCGGTATAATCCAAGTCTTACCCAGAGGGGTCCCTATGGGGGGGGAAGAAAGGCTCAGCCCGTCGACTGATCACGGAAATCAGCGATGGAAGTCTTCGCGATGGTGTCTTCCCTGGCATCCCCTCTCTCTCGGGCTATTTTTATACTATTTTTTAATCTTCAAAGTGGAGTTTGAGTGACTTTAGTCATACGTACTTTTATTATGATTAATGTACTCAAGGAGGAGTGTTTTCACCTTGGGGGTGGATAGTCTCCGGGATGGAGGTGTGTTTTGGTACATTGTGGTGAGCAAAGTTCGCACAAAGGACAGCATTTCATCAACATTTGACAAAATGTTGGCTTGGGTAGCGTGTAGGCCGCTTATCTGTTCTGTAGTACCATCTCGTCCCCATATCTGCTATTCATCACAAGGGAAGGCCATGGAACAAGCGCGTTCTGTTCCATCCCTCGTGTTGTTGGTTATTCGTTCTTATGAATAACAAGTTCGTTATTCATTCTTATGAAGAACTAATGTTAAAGCTGCCAATTGAACCCTAAAATCCCCCAAATGGGAAAGGTTTGGAAACTGTCCAATGTTCTTTGTTTTTTTAAAAATATCGTTTCCTCAACAATCTTTCTAATATAGCTTGTGGTAAATTAATACAAATAACATAGCCTTAGGATTCGAGTAGTTTCATAACAGTCCATGCCACGTCAGATCACCTGCAGCGAGAGCAAACACACCATCGCAATTTTCTTTTTTAAATAAGCCCTTACCACTCAACAACAAAAACACCAAAAATTTTGCTATCCCGTATTTTGCAGAAAGATCGAATTCTGATGCTCTGACTCCTGCCAAGAGCTCCTTCCTGCACAAACATTTACTCTGACTTAAATGTGGCTATGCAAATCCTTGAACCAGCAGGCAAACTTGAACTCTGGCATGTAAAGAAACCCCACTCAAGTCAATTGCCATTCATAAATGTAAGCATAGGCATAAATTGCTTGTTCAGTTTTCCTTCAGACGGTAGTCAGGACTGAAGAGATCCATTAGAATTTTATTTGGATGAATCTAACCAGCCAGAAGGAAAAAAATCTTACTCTAACTGTGTTTCAGATGAATAATTTGTCATCTAAAGACAATGAGCCTGCATCTGGTTCTGACAAAATCCTGTAATATAAATATGAAACTCATTCCCCATCTCTTAACTATCCTTTGAAAATACCATTGTAATTCCAAATTTACACAGAATCACAGAATGGTTCAGGTTGGAAGAGACCTTAAAGATCATCTACTTCCAACCCCCTGCCCTGGGCAGGGACACCTCCCACTAGACCAGGCTGCTCAAAGCCCCATCCAGCCTGGCCTTGGACACCTCCAGGGATGGGGCATCCACAGCTTCCCTGGGCAACCTGTTTTGGTGCCTCACCACCCTCACAGTAAGGAATTTCTTTCTGGTATCCAATCTAAATCTACCCTCTTTCACTTTTAAACCATTGCCCTGTGTCCTATCATTACACTCCCTGATTTAAGTAGTTTCACAAAGTTCTACAACGTAATTCTCCTCCTAAGGACATAACTCTGGAGGGGAAAACAGTAAAATAAACAATTATGGAGATTTCCAAGGGCTGTTACTGTAAGTAACACAACCTGAGCAATGCATTGGTCACACGTAGCAAAATAATTATGTGAAACTCAGAAAAAGTACAGGACAGTAGACAAAGTCTTTGTTTCAAAGGCTGTTGAAGACGTGACCTAAAACCCATCTAATTTGGTACTAGCATAATTTCCCAGTGTTCCAGATTTCCCTTGCAAAAGTAGCACAGTTGAAATATAACTAGAATTTTCATGGAAAATAGGATGAAGTAAGTGCATCCCCCCTTTCAGACAGGTGTCATGGAGAGGTACCCCCACCATGACAGCCTTCATGTCACTGCAGAACGAGAAGGCAGCGTCGGAGCTTGTTCTCCTGACTGACCTCAGGCTGAAGGAGCCAATCTAAAAACATTTTCAAGGTGGGTGAGTCTACGTTTATAAACATCAAAAAGAATAATGCAACAATGGTAGTCAATGTTTTTATAAGCCAATGTTCTTCTGGGAGCGTGATTTTTATTTTTATTTTTTTTTTCAGGAAAACACTTGCCTTTTTGCCACAGCAGCATGGTTAATCAATCTAGTCTCTCTCAAGAGCTCCACAAGCCCAAATCTTCCTTGCCTTGCTCAGCGCAGAATAGCCCGTACCTCTGCCAAATGCTGCCACAGGGGATGAAGCAGAGAAATCACAGGCTTGGTGACAAGTTGCAGTGTCCCGGGGCACAGCAAGACATGAGGCAGGACAAATTCATAGAATCATAGAATAGTTCGGGTTGGAAGGGACCTTAAAGACCATCTCATTCCAACCCCCTGCCCTGGGCAGGGACACCTCCCACTAGACCAGGCTGCTCAAAGCCCCATCCAGCCTGGCCTTGGGCACCTCCAGGGATGGGGCTTCTCTGGGCAACCTGTTCCAGTGTCTCACCACCCTCGCAATAGAGAATTTCTTCCTGTTATCTAATCTAAATCTCCTCTCTTTCAGTTTAAAACCACTACCCCTTGTCCTATTGCTCCACTTCCTGATAAAGAGTCCCTCCCCATCTTTCCTGTAGGCCCTCTTCAGGTACTAGAAGGCCGCTATAAGGTCTCCCCGGAGCCTTCTCTTCTCCGGGCTGAACAACCCCAACTCTCTCAGCCTGTCCCCATAGGAGAGGTGCTCCAACCCTCTCATCATCTTTGTGGCCCTCCGCTGGACCCGTTCCAATAGGTCCGTGTCCTTCTTGTACACTGAGGGCTCCAGAGCGGGACACAGTACTCCAGGTGGGGTCTGACGAGAACGGAGTAGAGGGGCAGAATCACCTCCCTCAACATGCTGGCCATGCTTCTTTTGATACAGTTGAAGAGGCACTTCGACTACTACAACTTTTAAAATGAAGCCATCACATCCTCCAGCCTTGATACCTAACCCAACGGTTTGCCTTTCTCTACAGCCAGAGCACCCTGCTTCTTATCCCCTTAATGCCCTAAATACTCCTCCAGCAACCACCACATACCAAAGGCTACTAAATTTCCACGATGCCTCTACTAGCAGCAATAGCAGAACCAAGGATGATAGCAAATGTACTCCATTGCAGAGTCACACACTGTTTCTTTCTCTGAGTTTTGACCTTCAGGCTCCCTATTAAAACTGTTGCTTTTGGCAGAAGCAAAAGCCTTTGACCACAAAATAAGGAGGAGGAGGGAGAGGAGGGAGCAGTGATGAAATGGAAAAAAATTGGGCATCTGACCAGAATTTAGACTGTTGGAAGAATAATATTTCCAAGTTATTTTTCCCACCAGAAATAAGGGAGAGAAAGGCCACGGCAGCTTTTGAAACTGTAAGCTGCAGGAATGGTGGGATTTGTGGTTAAAAAAAAAAAAAAAAAAAAAAGGAATCAGCAGTACTCATATTTTGTCCAATGCTTTCTAAACTTTGTATAAAATGGAGAAATGTTATCATTCCCTTGGGGATACTGAGGGGACAATGTGGTATCATGAAATGAGTCTTCCAGGCAACTTTCCTTTATGCTTCCCCCTTCCTCTCTTGGTCCTGCCACCCACCTCCAGCTCTTGTGGCAGCCAGGTGAGCTCATCCAGGGAGCCAGCACAGGTCCCTTACCCCTGCACGGAGTCTTCCCTTCTCACCAGGGTCTCCCCCAGTAGGAGGGCTGCCTTCTGCAAGAAAAATACATAGCTCTAGGTGATACCTTATTCCAGCCTTGTCATTTCCTGACTGCATCTGATTCAACAGCAAGAGTCTCGAGGCTGATCTCGTAAAGATTGTATTTTACCTATCGAGGCCCAAATATGAAGGGGGACATGAGTCAGCACCTGGTTGGTGTAGTCAGATGGGTTTGTACCTCTCAGAGGAGAAAGCGGGGAAAGAGGGAGGGAGGGAGGGAGAGAATACAAGCATGATTTTAAAAGGCTGCCGGTTTGCCGTCGCAGTCATTATCAGCCTGTTTCCCCAACCTCCTCTGACTGCTGCTGCGGTGGGCTTCCAGCCAGTTTCTTCTCAGTTTGTGCCCTGCCGGGGCAGACCTACTGCTTGGGATGGGACGGGAGCCTGTCTGTGTGTGTCCACACGCGTGTGCCCACGTGTGATGGGTGTGCACGAGTGCGTGCATGAAGCTTCGCCTTTTGCACCATCGGGGCAAGCCACCAGGGCAGAAATCCGTTCTCTCATATTCAAGCAGCGTGGGGATGGAATACTTAGCAAATAATAGTAGTAGTAGTAATAATAATAGTAATAGTAATAAGGTACCCGCTAAGGAGGTGCATCAGAAAGAACAGCTTTGGAAAGGAACGGGCCACGCGCTTCCTTGAGTCTGACACTGCCTGAAGTTAACAGCTCACGTAAGAAGAATAAACTGGCAGTGCTGTAATTGAATTTTTATGGAAATAAACAGGTGGCAGATTTACTACGGCTGCGGGGATAGCAGGGGGTGAAATGCTGCAGCCACATTAACCTGTTTAATTTAATAGCCTCTCTACTCCAGGAGGAAAAAAAAAAAAAAAAAGAAAACGAAAAAGCTGATACTGTGCAGTTAGTTCAGTCAGCTGGATGCCAAATGTAAATAACTACAATTACCCTACTCTGCCCGTGTGCTGGATGGGAAAGGGGCTTTGTGCCAACTCTCACTTAGTTGTCATGTTTATTAATTAAGCTCCAGGAAGTTGAAAAAGCCTGAAAGTTTTCGTGCAAAAATCAAGACCCGTGGGAGGAAGGAGGCGTAGGGCAGCGAGCGCGGGGTCTACCTGGGTCCTCTCTGTAGTGTCTCCTACCTTAGCTCGCCACCGTGACCCAGTTGATAGCTATGTGCCAGGCTACCGCCTACCAGGCTATTGAAAGCCGGTCGGCATTTAGCAGCAAACTTTAATGCTCACAGGGAACCTGCATCAAATTAGCACAGGGAATCCAAAACCATTATGTATTTATAATCAAGGTAATTGCATGGGGAGGGCTGGAAATGTTAGATTTAGCTTCTTTCCCCTTAACTGCTGATGCGAAACAAAAATAGGCTGAGGCATTAGTAGCGCTATATTTGCATCCTGGCACGTACGAGGTATATGAAAGAAATGCTGCAATAATATTGGAAGAGGGCTCCAGGGCAGCCCTATAAAATTACGTGTGAAGGGAAGGGGGAGGCTGCGCAGCTAGGCAGCCGCCAGCCAAAAATGAGTTCCAGGGCTCTGCCCTCGCTGCATACGGCTGATGATACAGTCTTTAAGTATATGATCAGTCTTTAATGGCGAAATATAATAAAAACACGTCTCCCGGTGTGCTGCTCTCGGTAAGTTTGTGTAACCCTCTGCACAAAGCAGCTATTAACATATTTTACACGTAGCACTTTTTTTAATTCAACAAATGAATGTACTTCTCCAGGAAATTGCTCTGTTCAAGAAAGGGAGTCACATTCTCTTTAGTGTATACTGGCCTTAATAAAGCCACAGCCATTTATATGCATCGAAGACCTGGTCCACGTGATCATGTAATTAAAAACTGCAATGCAATTGCATCTCATTAGTATGGCTGAGATTAAGCTTTAATTTTGTGACTACCTGCTTTCTGAGCAAAATATCTGGGTTTTTAACATAGTCTCACTATTAGTCTTCATGGAATTTCCCAGCTATCTTCAGAAAAGTATAACTGAAAACAAGAAGATCCCCTAATTTGAAACACTTCAGCGAGACGTGACTGGGAAAATGCACATTGGCCCAATACCCATTTGCCATGCTCTGTGCAACATACAGACTGCGCACACAAGAATCGTTCCTTATTCTTCGCTAATCTTCAGTAAATTATTGCCTTTTCTCATTTATTCATGGACAAAAAAAACCCCAAACAACCCTGCCTTCCCCTCTGAACATTTAACAGTTGCTGCTCAACTTAGTAGACATCTTCAAAACCCTTCTCGTCATGCTGTCTTGCTATACCTGCCACTCTAAATGACCTGAAAAGGTTGGGAGGAAGGACAGCAAAAATGGAAAGGAGTTCTGAAAGAGAAATGTCTTTTGAAACACAGCAGGTAACGTTTGGCTTGTGAAACTGAAGTCCATTTTTCTTTTGTTCTAGGTATTCTCCAAATCCAAAGAAAAAAAGCAAAGCAGGAGCTTGAACTCCTTGCTCCATTTTAAAATTGTACTTTCCGAAAGAACACTGATTTTGAGTAGTTATGGTGATAAAAGCATAAACCAAATGCAGAACAAGGGTCAGGTTTTCTATCCACAACGATATATCTAAGCAAACAGTAAATTTAAATGCCAGTGAGGACTGCATGTTGCAAACCATATAACTGCTAAAATACAACTCATTCTGAGACATTATTAACGACCCTCCTCTTAGCTGTGATCTACCTTAAATATCGCAATACACAGTTAGGGTATGCTAAAGATACAAGGTAGTGTATCTGTAAGCTGAGGGTAAAAATAATAATAATCTGCTGGAGAGATAATTCTTATCATCTCCTTCACTTCTCTCAACCCGATCCGCGTGAAGTCACTGTGGGTGCATCCCTCGTCCTGAGAACCAGTTCACCCCCTAATAAAAGCTAATATCACCTTTCACGGTGAGCCCCCCCTCAGAATCCGCACGCAGCACAAAAAAAAAAAAAAAAAAAAAAGAAAAAGACCCATTTAGGNAGTGACCATTTTAGCGACATTTTGAAGGCACACCCGGGAATGCCGATGGGAGCTGGGATTTGCAGCTGGGTTGATGCTACCACCTAGTGGGTGTTGCTGGGGAAGGAAAAGCAGCTCCGATGAGCCCAGCTGAGCAGCAAATCAGTGCAACTCTCTAACAAGGCAGCGATTTGACTGAGAACACAGCGAGAAGGGTGTAAAAAAAAAATAAATTGGGCTACCGATTAGCAGTCTCCTGGTGTTTGCTCCTTCTCAGAGAGGTCTCCAACCCAACACTAAGACTTGCTGGAAAATGTTTTCTTTCAGCAAAAAAAAAAAAAAGCAAGTCAGGACTCTTTAAAAGCAGTCAGTGCTCCGTCATCCGCTGACAGCAAAGGATGCTCCAAGCTCTGTGTCTTTGGGCTAGAAGAAACAGCCTCAGGTCTCCAAGCTGAAAACTCGGCATTTCTAGGTATTGAAGCTACCACTAAAATTCTGAAATGTTATCGCTACAATTGCAAATCAAAACAATAGAAAATCGTCTTATTAGCATAAAATCTGAAATATTTTTAAAAATAAATTTACAAATAAAGAAAAAAAAAAAGTGTTTCTCCCTTTTTTCCCCTAAAGCTCTGTTAAACTTCGGGAGTTCTGTTAAACTTCCAGAGGGTTGCTGTTCTGGAAGAAATATCTTCAGGCTCCCCAGTCCCTCACAACACTAGGATTTAGCACGCAGAGAGAAGACATTTTTACGGGCAAAATATGCAAAATATAGTACTAAGGGGGATCTTCTTCCTCAGAAACCTGTGCCTAAACTGGCCACTACAAGCTATAAATGCAGGAAAATGATGTTGCTCCTCACAGCGGTACAGGCTAATGAAAGTGTTGAAACTAGAAAAATATGATACAGGTATATAAGCGTCTTAGGAGTCTGAAGATATCATAAACCACTCATGCTTTTCTCTTTTTACTATCAGAGCCCCACAACGCCTACGTAGTGTTTTATCACCAGTTTTTCCTCAGTTGGTTCTTTATATGTAACGGATACAAATAACTCCTATAGGTAGCCAAGGAGTATTCAGTTATGTAGTACTGGTAACCGAAACACTCTCATTTTATTTCTTCTTCAGGGGAACAGTTTTTTCTTTAATCCAGGTTGCTCGTTGGCACACATGCATGAGAAGTTAATATTCCTTTGAATGAACAAAAAAATTGAAGTAAATCAAACAGCTATGAAAATAAATTTGAAGGATTTCCCCCTGTCAGGGCGATAAATATTCCAAGGAACGCAGTTCAACAAACATACAGGAATTCTACAGCTGTTCCAATATGCATTCAACAATCTAAGTGTAAAAAAACCACTGCTAAAACAAAGGCCAAAGAATTTTTTTGTGTAGATCTGCTTATCAAATTCCCCATAACTTTTTCCATCTTTTGTGCCGTTGACTATTCTTTTTCTGGCTGTCTTTTTTGTTGTCTCTGTGTTTGGTTATTGTCACTCAAGCAGCTCATGTTTATTTCCCAGAGCAGTATTTTCAACCCAGAATAATCTATGCAACTTATATTTAGATCTTTTGATACTGATTCTTGCTCTGTTTGTGGGGGTTTGGTTTTTATTTTATTGCTTCCACAGTGGCTTCTTTACAGCGTTATGCCACTATCTCACTTTTAGAAATACATCATCTTGTCTACATTTTAATGGCTGCATGAACTCCATGGAATATTCTTCATTCTTCCGTTGCAGGAGTGCTTAAAAAGCCTGTGCTTTTGGTTTCACAGAGCTTGGGTTTGGTTTCACAGTTTTACATAAAATATTCCTTCAACTCTTACCTGAAGGAGCGTGATATCCTTGATTTTCACTGTTCCCAAGCACGTAAGTTAAATTCTATCTGAACCTGCGTTTAATCTGAATTCACATCACCTCTATGCAAACTCCTTTTTTTTTTCTTCCCCAGATATAGTTGTCCAAATTTTAAGGCGAGAATAAGTCCCACGCTTCTGAAACTTATTTCACAATCCAAGTCTGAACCATCACAATTGAAGCACTGCTGCAATTTGCATGTTTCCATTTCTTTGCAAATATACCCCATTCTATTAAACCAACCCAGATGTGTGAATATGAACATGTGAACTCGCAGGGCCCAGCATCTCTGCTTATGAAAAACTAGTTGACATCAGTGGTATTGGTTAATTTACACCATTTAGCCACCTGGCCTTCTGGCATTTTCTATCAAAGACAGAGTAGCTAAGCACACACTAAGAGATAGTGACCGTATGCAAAACAGTTGTACATTTTGCAATTGGAAAGTAAGAAATAGATTTTCCTGATGAGGCTCAGGTCTCTCTGGCGCTGAAAAGTGCCTTCACCTGAGAATACTGAGCTAGACTCTGCCTGTTGGTAACACACAGGCTGGACACACATGGACCTACCCAGCGTCTGTGCCACGGCAAATCCCCTGGAGCACTCATGAGGAGGCACTTCCCTCACCACACAGAATCACAGAATGGATCGGGCTGGAAGGGACCTTAAAGACCATCTAGTTCCAACCCCCTGCCATGGGCAGGGACACCTCCCACTAGACCAGGCTGCTCAAAGCCCCATCCAGCCTGGCCTTGGACGCCTCCAGGGATGGGGCATCCACAGCTTCTCTGGGCAACCTGTTCCAGTGCCATCACCTAGGGACATGCTGAATTTCTCCTGCTGAAGTGGCTCTTCTTGCAAAAAACGTTTCAATATTAATTCGATGATGGACCCCAGTCCTGTGTTCAGAGACTTAGCATCTCTCTTTCTCACGGTAGTGGTAGAAACCAAAATCCCCTCAAGCCCTCAGAGAGCTTGGAGGGACACTGGTGGCTGAATGTTCATTGGATGTTCTTTGATATTATTTGGATGTTCTTTGATGTGCAGTTGACTTTTCTGTTCATTTGCTTGTTTGGAGGGTGAGGCGTTGACCAGCCTTCGCCCTTATCTCCTTGCCAGCCTTCACACTTGTGCACCCTGAGAGTACACAGAGACTTTTCCCTCACTCATTTCAGGGTAAGGTGTCTAAAATCTACTCTTCCTTTTTGCTGGTATGGCTAAACAGCTCCATGGTCAACATGCCGGCTTTCGCAAACCTTCATCTTCGTCCTTTAAGGTGTATCTACAAAGCCGGGCAGTGGTGTCAAAAGCTCCGTCTTTGTTAGCGCAGCCCCCGTCGGTAACCGGGCCGGGCTGTGTGTGCCCGGGTAGATCTCTGCCTCCCCTGCTCCATCCAGCTCGCAGAGCCAGGCAAGCTGTCCCTCCCTCGGCATCACCCCTGGGCCTGCAAGTTTCATATCGCAGCACTAAGGCAATCTAATATCATTTTTTTCCAGGGATTATTTGCCTGTTGACGTGGCAGTAATAAAACTGGAAATTTTTTGTGTGTTCTCTTTTGGGGATCGGAATCCAGACCTAAAAACTTTCCTCATACTCCGATTCCTCCCTAAAATCCGTTCCACGTGTCTGCCGAAGCTGTTTGTCTCTGCTTCAACAATGACACCAAAATAATGCAGTGGTTGCCCAAACACCAGTCACTGCCATCTCCTCAGTAGGGAAAAAAAAAAGGATCTTTGATCTGAGCTAGTTATTCATCCTGCCCCACACCTACTACTACTGTTAAAAAGTATAACACACTGGAGGGAGATTGTGCTATATTTCATGAACATTCATTGCTGGCGCTAAGGGACATACCCATCTGTTATTTGCTCTCAGCTTCGCTTACTGATAAAACAGGAAAGACAGCTTGCTGATGGGCTCTTTGAAGCAAAAGGCTTCTCTCTTTTTTACAATTAAAGTCTATAAATTATTTTTTCAGTAAACGGTACACAGCCTACCTCAAATTAAAATAACTTCTACTAAAGTAAAATTAAATATTCTCTACATTTTTTTTGTATCACGTGACTTTGAATGGTGCAACCCTGCGGCAGTGTGACAGTTCTTAAAATATATTGCATTGGAATTTTTCCCAACACAATCTCGCTTTGTGTTATCTGGGTTTCAAACATACCCCCTAGTGTGGTTTCCAGCTATGCTGGCATATAAAAATGTGTGAGGGAGTTAGTGCATTCTGGCTCAGTGACCCAAGAGGGAATTAAGGGCAGGGACAGGCAGGAGGACATAGCTGCCTGTAGGACAGCGGCTGTGGCAGATAGTGCACTATGTCCTTTCAGGGGTTCCCTTTGCTCGTTTTTATGGCCATCATAGATCTCAAGAACATCCCGGTACTGAAGACAGACAGCCTACTATCACACTGGGAGTGACCTTCGCTGTTGGACACACCATCTAACTCCACTCCAGTGGTTACCGCATCCACCAGAACCATTGGAAGTCGTCCTCCGCTTTAGGCTCTCTCAATGCAGCCAGGGGCACTGGGGTAGTGAAGGTCCTGTCAGAGTAGGTCTGTGCAGGAACTTGGGTCTTGCCATGATAAGCAGGCACTGCTATCAGCCCATATCTAGGCATCTTGCTGACCTTTCCCGTGCCAAATTTCTTCTCATGAGGGTGTAGATCTCTACTGGGCAGAGAACAAACATAAAGGCATAAAACTGATGCCAGGAATACACCTCCAAAAAAAACCCATTAAATAACACCCTTGTTTTTGTTGTGCTCCTACTCTTCGCTTGCTCAAACACTTCAGTTACCACACGCTTTTTCAAAAGGGCAGTATCTGAAGATTCCAGTATTTAAACAGGGATGGTTTTCACCTCCAGGAGCATGTAATCAGGGATAAAGCACACATTATGCACGTGGGAATTGCATTTTCAGAAAGAGAACTGGTCCCTCCTCCTTGTTACTCAGAGTAATCGCAGCATTGCCAACCACCATCAATCAGTGCATCAGCTCAGATTTAACATCCAAAAGTATTAAAAGCCCCCATGAGAGCTTCCAGTTTTGCCAAACCAACCCATAAACTAGCAGCAACCCATCTAAGACATGGTAACCTGTGCCACCCTTCAAGCACCGTGGGTGGACCACTGGCCAGGCACTGAGTTCCTCTTCATTCAGCACAGGAACATTTGGCCGTGACAGCTCTGAGGAACGGGACCTGCTCAATGGAAAGGAACACCAGCTACAAGTGATATACAGTTTCTTTTGATATATAGTTCAAAGCAACATTTAAAGCTTTGTGACGGAAAGTTAATTTTCTGACATTATAATGCCTGCCAGTATTATACAACCAGGAAGCATAGGAAGAGCAGTCCTCTATGATTCACAGTCGATGAGTTCTGAGCTTTCCAGATTTAGATGCGCTATCTAATGAAGTGCAACAGTTAGCAGCATACACTTCTCAAGATATTTAAGAACAACTCATTGTTCTGACAAGGTCATTTCTACTGCTCGGACCAATTAAACCTCTTAAAGAGAAAAAAATAGATTGCCTGTTAGCACAGAAAATTCAGCTGTAGATTCAAGATATTTCAAAGTGCCTGCATAGTTCAGAATAAAAAAAAACCACTCTTATAATATTGGAGCAACTTTGCTAACACAAACATCCCTGCACGTCCATTTTCATTTTACTAAATGTGATGAACACATAAATGCCTATAGTAGAGTCCTATGGGTGTGCAACCCCTACGTACAAGATGATACCCAAATAACAAGACCAGCAAACTTGCCCCATTCTTCTTCCCCACATATCTCCCCATCGTTCACAGGAGCAAAATCTGAGGAGGAGTGTTGACTGGTGAATCTCTATTGCTTTGGGAGGCTGCACCTCTGCGTGCCACAGGTGTCATCTTAAAATATCCTAGGAAATCATTTAGGGAAGAATAACATTGCTCTCCGGTTGGATTGCTATTCTACCTTTCCTATAGCAACAAGCCCTCAAAGAAAGCTGCCAAGTGTTCACACCAGTCGAGGGTTTTGAGATCCCTGATGGAAAGTGTTGCTGCAGTGCAAGCCTCACCAGCAGTGAGAGGTTTGAGCCACCGGAGGTTGGCCACCAGGCGCAACGGAGCAAGCCCAACCCCTGAGCAGAGCCGGTGTCCATCGAGGAGCTTTGTGTGCTTCATGGAGGGGCAGGCATCACAGCTGCAGTGTGCAGGCTCACCTGGTTTATGCTTAAGAGGTGATTTAAGATGGAAAGCAAATGCCATGCCAAGTGCAGTCACCCCCTTGTGTGCCTCTGTCTACCTGAAACAAACCTGGTTTGCCCGAGACATGCTGTATTGGTGGGTCGCTTGGGCTCAGCTGGATTTTGAGTGATCCGTTGGCATGTGCAAAGTCAGGGTAACCTCACAGTGGAAAAAAATCTCAACTGTGTTACTGCTTTGCCTGCAGCAATCACTGTTATCTCTTCCGTAAGCATATCTGTCATTGTTGCAGCTGAACATAATTACGATCGCAATTTGCCTACACTTTGAAAAAAATGTGTACTTTCAAGTGCTCTGACCCCTCTGTCATGGACTGTCTTGGCTCTGTTGTTCTCCTCCATACAGCATGTTTGCCATGTGTTTTTGGTTGGTTTTTTTTCCCCCTCTTGGGAAGAATAAACAAAAAAAAGCACAGAACAAAACCTCTGCCAGTCCTGAGGCCCTTAGTCTTTACTCAGGCAAACATGCCTTTAAAGCTCAACTGATAATCTGCCTCTTTCAGAGGGACCAGCCCCTAAAGGGCAGGTCTGGTTTCCCCCCATAGACTTCCCCATTCAGGCCTTCACCTGGGGGCACCAGAAGAACAGCATGGGTATGCTCACTCGTTATGAAGAAGACTGTCACCATTGACCAGGACGTCTCCTTTCCTGCTCCAGGCAATAAGGACCCTCCACTTGAGACGTTTTGTGACCACAGTACACAGTTCCTCTCCCCGGAGGTAGAAAGGGCCATCTCTCTCTCGCAGTCCTGCAGCATTTCTGAGGCACCTGAACAGAAAAAGGGCTTAGGAGGCATCAGGTCATGAAACCTGGGGTCATGTGGAAAGGGCGGTCTCCTATGCCCCTTTCCTTGATTAAGAAAATTAAAGAAGGGAAAGAAGGAAGGACATGCACAATAGAAGGGGAAAAACGTAGGTTAAAAAGTAGGCAGGAATACCTGCGCTTGTGCATTATTTATGATAGATTAACAAATGCTTTTAATCTCCAGTCATCTAATACATCCAATCCTTGAAATATACCTACAAGCGTGTATGTGTGTGTATATATATATATATATTTGCTAGCATAATGAGATCATTTATTAGTCTTTATTTATGCCTTCGAGAGCCTTCTGGAAGAAATACTGGGGATTTCATGGGTAGTCTGAACTTTTCATTCCTTCCTTTCAAACGAGGTCTATGGATTATTTATCCGTTCCCTTCAAGTGTGAACACATTCTGTCATACATTATTACACGAACCTCCTTAGGGACTGTGTAATGCAATTAGATCCCCTTCTGTCACCTTCTTTCTAGGCCTGGAGATATTGTGCTTTCCAAACCTCTTCTCATCCATAACACATTCATTTAATTCCCCGCAGTCCACCTTTTGCCCTTCTCTGCATTTCCTACAGTATTTAAGTGCCATCTTCAAACTTTTGTTCTGAGACCAGCCAACAAAACAGCACACAGAAATTAGTCCAATTTTTTGGAGATGCTGTGGAGATGTTTTCTTTTCTCTGACTCATAACAGCGCTCTTCCTGGTCTTCTGGCGGCTCAATCCTTTGAGAAAAGGAGCCTCAAAAGCAAGCCATTTCTAAAAGCGAGCTGCAGCTCCTTGCTTTCTCTGGTGCACTTCAGTCATTTTCAGGGCTGTGCTGAGTATCCTGGGTTATATGATTTCCTTCTGCTCAAGCCTGTCATCAGCATCTCCGGTCTGTTCTGGTGGTGTTACAGCCAGCGCACAAACAGTGCAAGCAATGAATTTCAAAATAGATACGCTGGGAGCTAAAGGGCATTTTCTTTAGTCTTCAAAGTGTTGTCACAACGTGCTAAAGCCTTGAATACCTATCAGAAAGAATGAAAAGGCTGCTTAGGAAAGGAAGGTTATAATTTGTAACAGCAAGAGTTTCTATTCTAAAAAAAAAAAAAAAAAAAAAANAAAAAAAACAACCAAAAAAACCTGAGAGAGCCAAATACCAATCCCTCATCAAGCGCCCCTCCGGAGAAATCAGCTATCTCCTTACTCGCAATACCGCTTACGAGCGAAGCATTCTCCGCGTTTCTTCCTCAAACGAATTTTGTGCTCAATAAAAGCACGAAGGTGTGATTACATTATGCTTCTTACAGTTGCCAGTGCCTAACTATATTTAGCCTGCTTCTAAACCCAGTCAAGTTTACACTTTCCCTATTGTTAAATGGACTATTTTGTGACGTTTGCTTCTTCTGCACAATAGCGAGCAGACTGGTATGTGTCACTCCTGTACTGCCTTTAACAGCGGGCTGGAACGTGGCCATACCTTGCTGGAGCAAAGCCAGACCAGAGAATTGTCTTAATAAATGCCAAAGCTTGTCCAAGAGAATACTCCGAACAGAGCGAGCCAGAAAATTTCCAGGAAAACAAGTTTTCGCTGAAAGGCATCCGGTTTCTCAAACACAAAACACTAAAGAGAAACACGCTGATTTAGGTGAGAGGGGCCCTGAGAAGTGTGACTGGTTTCCAACCAAGTGAAGCAACCCTCCGGAACACCAGGGTCTGTCCTGGAAGCGTCTTTGCTGTCAAGAGCCCAGTAGTTATTCCGTGATTCATAGCCCAGGAGCAGATCCCTCTTGGAGGCTGCCACAGGTAAGGGGTTCCATTAATTTCTCAAGGAGGGCTTTTTTTCCCTGTTTTTTCTTATTGGAAGTTTCACACATATACTTCTCTTTTCCCTAAAAAGTTAAATAAATAAACAAATAAATAAAATCCCAAGCTCCAGGGCTTCTGAATATTTCAGGACTGTGAAAAGAAATCAGTTTTCCACTAGCCCTGTTCTCCCATATTGAGTTCTTCAGAGAGCTCATAGCAAGTTTGAAATGCAAGTCCACACAATGCAACACTTGGGATGAGCATATGCTTTAAAATGTAATTGCTTTGGTTTCCCTACAGGTAGAGGAAAAACACACTAATAATAGTGTAGTGTTGCCCGCTCTTATATGCTTTTCATATTTCTTTCTCTTTTGGTGGAGCACACTATATTTCAGATTTTTCACTGGAGTCATCAGCAATGCTGTACAGCCTCATCGTATGGGAATTAGGCTCCTCGAAGAGTTAGCTTGGATTTTATGGTGGGTTTCATGGTCGAGCTAGTGTGCTTCCGCTCTTAATCCGAGAGCTGTTACAACTCACCTGTGTGAAAAAACGTGAAGATCCAAACCAGATGAATTGCTACTACGTCTGCAAAATGAATATAGCATTGAACTCTGGTCTTCTCGCTAGCCTAGTGCAGTGCAACTGTAGAGGTGACTTAAGAGGCAATTCCTCTATATTAATTTAGATGACATGCTCTCCCCCTCAAAAATAACTTAGGCATTCTTCTGCCCATGCTGCAAGTACATCTTGCTGAGTCAGCCTTTAGCTAGCTCTTTATTTCAATGCCATAAATTTCAACAACTGGTGATAAAATACACACTTTTTTCTTGCTGAGGAGCACCAGAAGTTTAAGGTCTACATTTCTTTAACCCTGGAGCTGGGTTTGATCACTACCGTGGTGCCTGCGGTTGAAAGTAATTAATTGTTCCTGACCAATCCTTCTCCACCGAAACAATTCAGCATTTGTGTATATAAACATACATGTATCTGTGTCGGAAAAAAGCTCTTAAACAAGGGAAAATCTCAAGAGATGTGAAAATTTGTCTTATAGGTGGCGGCAGGGGTGGTGCTGCTGACAGCCATATTTACAAATAAAACTACACTTTTTTTTGTTTAAGACCCAAACTTGCCTTAACTATTCCATTAGCAGCAGCACCTTTTTTTTTTTTTTTTTTAGAAGATCACTTTTACATGCCAAATCCTAAAAGTAAGATTTTATTTCGCTATCATCCTGAATCTGATAGAGGTCTGGTTTGCTATTGCTGCCATTTTAATCCTCTTATTTGCTGGCCACATTTGCCCGGCACACGTGGTGTCATGCCACGTGGCGGGGGAGAGATTTGCTTTCCCCTGGAGTACTGCAAACACTGTCTAAAGGTTCACAGACTCTTAGCAGTAATAATTTCTACCATCCCCAGTTCCCTGGCCTGCTCACACGCTCGGGATCAGCCTGTAAACCAGATTTCACGTCTAGACGGAATTTATATCCTTGGCAAGGACAAAAAGATGGGGGCTTCAGCTTTCTATTGTGTGGAGTACAAAGTGATCCCCAGGCTCAGTTGGGCCATTCTACCTGGCAAAATGTTGTGCCATAAGACCTAGGACACTGGTCCATATATACACATACACGTGCATAGAACCTAATCTCAGTCTTCCTCTGCTTTGGTCTCTGGCTTCTCTCTGGTGCCACTTCCTGTGGTTCGTTATTATTTTTGCCTTTGATTCACTTACTACAAGTCTTACGTTGATCACTGGGTATCATCAGAGTGATTTGCGACCTGTGGAGGCTGGTGACAAGGGGAATAGATGCTTTGCAGACCCTTCTAACCCAGACATCAGTAGTATGGCTGTCTGTGATAGCTATCAGATGATTCCCGCGTTTCTAACATATTGGAGCAAATGTTAAATGCATCCTGCCCCTTCCTTGCTTTTGTTTTTCCTCTTAATGTGTCATTTGTAGACTTAGACTTGTGAGACAGAAAAATATCTGAAATCTGATTTAAGGCTAAATTTACCTTTGCTCATGAATATCTACCCTGCAGAGGAAAGGACCGTAGCAGCTTTGGAGGAAACACTGCAATGCCTTGGAGGAAAGAGAGTGCATCAAAACACACATTTTGAAGAAAATACACACCCAGTTTCACGTAAAATATGTGAAGGTGCTGATAGGTATGTTGAATCTCACATTTAACTTAAGAAGGAGAGATTAACTTTGTTTTGCCTGTAAATACAATGAAGGACCAAGCCCAAAGGCACAGATTCAGCTCAAAGGTTGCAGATGCCCCTCTATATTGTATCTCAAGCCCTGTAGCAGGGGTGGCTTGCTTGTTCTCTGAACCACACCACTGGAAATAACACCTAAATGTAGAAGTCTATAGTTAGTGTCTAAAGTTAATCTTTATGAGCATTCAAAGGCTTCAGCCTAAAGTAGAAACTTCAAACAATTGCAGAAGTTTAAATTAGTTGAATTGAAAAGCTGAAATTAGGATATTGTACTGGAAACCATTCTTTTCTTCGGCGTTATGTTTCTTTCTCTCTGGTAGTTCCAATTTAATTTATCTCTAAAGTATTCGTTTCTTCTCTTCCAATGAGAGTTATCAGTATGCTCTTGTGGTGACCACAAACTGGGCTGTACTGGTAAGAGTGGAGACAGCAACTCAAGGAAATTATTATTCTGTTTAGCACTTCTGAGACCACAGCTGGAGTAGCATGCCCAGTTTCTGGCTTCCCAGTGCCATGAGGCCATGGACATCCTGGAGCAAGTCCAGCAAAGGCCTATGAAGATGTTTGGGGATCTGTGAGGAGAGGCCAAGGGAGCCACTCAGCGTGGAGAAGTCCTCAGCTGTCCAGTGGGTGGCTTTATGGAAGAGAAAGCCAGATGCTTCCTGGAGAAAGAACGGTGAAAGGACAAGACACCAGTTGAGCCAAGGAACAGAATTTCACCATGAGAGTGGTCAAACACTGGAGCAGGCTGCCCAGAAAGGCTGTGCCACCTCCATCCTTAGAGGCATTCAAGTCTCCACTGGGCATGGCCCTGAGGAGCCTAGTCTGGTGTAGAAGTTGCCCAGCTCAGATAAGGAGGCTGGACAAAACAATCTGTGGAGGTCCCTTCCAACCCAATTTTTCTCTGTGATTCTGGTCTGCAAATCTAAAAGTCCTACAAAGAAATGGAGCAACATGTGAATCGACAGGCAGAGATATAACGAAAGAGAGGAAAAGAGGGCAATTTTAATCCTGAGCTGAATTCCTCTGTCATTTGAGATGGTAAATTATTTCATAAACGTAACTAGGAAAATGTCCAGATCCTGAGGCCCCTTTATAAAATGCGCTGACATTGAAAGAAGTCTTCCAGAACAACATCCTTCCCCCTCTGACAAAATGTGCTGGGATCTTTGATGACATTTCGCAGAGGGACAGCCAGCCCTGAGAGAGCGGATTAATTCCACTCCCTGTTCACTGGGGGTTGGTTAAAAGCTGGAATGCAGGCATCTAGCCTAGCAATACCAATTATAATAGTAAGATGACTAATGAGATGAGTAATGGAGGATATCATGGCTTAAAATTTCACCTTTCCCAGAGATGAAAGGTTGAGGGACATAGTTGTATTTATACTCTAATTCCTCCCATATAGGGACCAGATGGCTTTTAGAATTGATCCATTGATTTCTTTTTTTTTTTCATTTGATATTCCAGCAAGAGAGCTCTTCTTTCATAGCAGCTGTGTGACTTATCTTTGCATAGCCCTACAACAGTTCTTCCTTCCCTTTCTTTTCCTCATCTGTGCTTTTTTTCAATAACCAAAAAGCCAATTTTGCAAAGTTTAAATGCAGCAGCAGTGCAAGACGGAAACATTATTCTCTTGCTTGTTGTTAACGTGGTTTGTCACTTATGCTAAACAAAAATTCTGCCCGCAGAAAAAAGGTTACGCACAAGAGAGGTAAATGGCAGCTTACTGTACAACATGTTAAAATGTTTTGCCTTCTTCTAGGCCCGTGCTTTGTCCAATGTTGTGTGTCGAACTCACACCTGGAAAAGCACAAAAGCACATACCTATTTGTAGGTGGCAGAAGTCGTTTGCGAACTGGAAAGGGACCACTCAGCTGGGGACCTGCATTTGCAAATTGCACATTTATCAGCAAATCCGAGTAAATATTAGAAGAGGAACCGTCTGAATAGCACTTACAGGGTGCAGAAATTGCCGTACCACCAGAAAAGAAATATACAACGTGGCAATGCTAATCACTATTATTAGTATTTTAATCAATGGAAATGATGTGTAACTAGTAATGATGTGCCCCAGCGTTTTGATTTGGAAGTTTTTTTCTGAGCGTAGGAGTTTCACAAAAGTTTATGCTATGAAGAAGACAGGCTTCTATTTTAAGAAGGAAGGCAGGCTTAATACCGTGTTTAAAGAGCTCTAAACATCAGGATATTTCACCAGTTCAGGTTCATCCAAGCTTGATCTGGCAGGGCGTCATGAGGTGGCACTGCTAGATCCCAAGTCAGGAGGTCCCCTGCTCCCTGTGAATCCATGACTGGTCATAGAATCATAGAATCATTCAAGTTGGAAAAGACCCTTGGGATCATCAAGTCCAACCATCAACCCCATTCTACAGAGTTCTCCCCTACACCATATCCCCCAACACCACATCTAAACGACTCAAACACATTCAGGGATGGTGACTCAACCACCTCCTCACTGCCCTCAGGTCTGTTATTCAGGGTCTCTCCAAGTGGAATGCAGGTGTTAAAAAATCATGTTATTTCAAGCTCTGCTTTAGATTCTTCGTCTATGGACAGCTATCGACGTTAAACAGTAGCTTCCAAAGGACTTAGCATCTCCATCAGCGTCAGGCCCTGCTGATAAGGGAGGTTTCCGTATGTTGTTTTACAAGCTTTGCAGTGGAGATTGGAGCAATAAACAAGTTTGTTTCACAAGGAAACTCTGGCCTTTATATCCCCAACTTCCCTCTGACGAGAAGACAGCTTGCAAGACTGTAACACCTGCTGCCTCTTCGAAATAGGATGATGCTATTAGCTCAGCTGTGTTGCAAGGGCAGGATGCTTGCATCTACGGAAATGCTGAGAGCGGACCACAGGGAGTGCACTGACCTCCTGAGTCATTTAGAAACTTTTGAGTCTTGCACATCAGCTCAGATCCACCAGTCCCACCATTCGCCTTTTGACCCAGTGGAAATGGTGACAAATGTGTTCACAGTTACTTCACAACATGAGACCGCGCATGGAGAGCGCCAATTACCTTTCCTAGGTCACTCAGAGTCTTCAAGCACCTGGTCCAGAGGTCTGTCTCTCAATTTGGGAGGGTTTTTTTTATGTTTCCAATTTATTACTCTGAGTTACTTTCAGTTGAATGGGAGATACTCGGTTTAATGACCTGAATTTATAGGCCTTCTGCTAATAACTTCATCTGACTATGGAGTGCAAACAACAATGGTAAAGACACCAAGTAGTCTTATAGCAAAATAGCTTTTGACAAACTGAAGTTGAATTTATGCTAATATAGCTATAAATAAATGGAACTAGTCTATGACATCTCTACAGAGGAAAATAACCCAGCGGGGGTACTTCTTACGGCCTTTCTCACACCTCTTTTTGTGATTATTCAATGACTTCAACTTCATGCAGTTCAGAGAAGTGCAGCGATGCCCAGTTGCCATGGCAGTACTAAAACCTGTTTGAGATTCACCATGAGTGCAGTCTCTTGCCTGTGCGGCTTTTTTCTCGTGGTATTGGCAGTCACAGGAGGCTCGGTACTGATGAGCGTATTGCCCATGGGAAATGGGGAGTATTTACCCCGTATGAGTGCGAGAGATGAACCTCCATGTGGGCCAAGATCTTGTCTCTATTCCACACCTTCAGGAGCCATTTCTGTTTTCACAGGTGTAACCACTGGTAGGATACTTTGGAGAGATGGGCTTTTCTCACAGCCCGCCCTTCCCCATTCCCCTCACTTGTGGGCGTTGCCTAACATACCGGGTAAAAATCATATAATCGTAGAGTAGTTTGAGTTGGAAGGGACCTTTAAAGGTCATTTAGTCCAACTCCCCTGCAATGAGCAGGGACACCTTCCACAAGATCAGGTTGCTCAGAACCCCGTCCAACCTGACCTTGAATGTTTCCAGGGATGGGACCTCCACAACTTCTCTGGGCAACCTGTTCATTGTAAAAAATTTCTTCCTTCTATCCGCTCTGAATCTACCCTCTTTTAGTTTAAAACCATTACCGCTTGCCTTATTGCTTCAGGCCCTACCGTAAGGTTTGTCCCCATCTTTCCTGTAGGCCCTTTTAAGTACTGAAAGGCTGCAATAAGGTCTTCCCAGCGCCTTCTCTTCTCCAGGCTGAACAACTCCACCTGTCCTCACAGGAGAGGTCCACCATCCCTCTGATCAGTTCTGTATAGAAAAGAAGAAAACATCCTCCTTCCTGACAACAATGACTTTACTTGCAGTTGACATTAGACATCACACCTACCTGTCGCCTTCTCCAGCCACCCTCTGCTCTCTTTTGGAAACATGAAACCTTTCACTTGCACTGCCCTTTCTGACTTGTAGATGGAGCTTTGACTGCAGCTGGACTTAGAAAAGTCCCCGTTACCCCCTACTTTTCCCTTTCCATACCTATATTGCAGTTCAGCCACCAAAGTCTGATCCAACTATGGTATCAGGAACGGAAGAACCAAGAGGGGAAACCCAAAGCGTCATAGAATCATAGAATTGTTAGGGTTGGAAGGGACCTTAAAGACCATCTAGTTCCAACCCCCTGCCCTGGGCAGGGACACCTCCCACTAGACCAGGCTGCTCAGAGCCCCATCCAGCCTGGCCTTGGACACCTCCAGGGATGGGGCATCCACCACCTCCCTGGGAAACCTGTTCCAGTGCCTCACCACCCTCATGGTGAAGAAGTTCTTCCTAATGTCCAGTCTGAACTGACCCATGTCTAGTTTTAATCCATTCCCTCTAGTTCTACCCTTACCCGACATCCTAAAAAGTCCCTCACCAGCTTTCTTGTGGGCCCCCTTAAGATACTGGTAGGCCACTATAAGGTCTCCTTGGAGCCTTCTTTTCCCTAGGCAGCTGCGCTACATAAATATGTATGTATGCATAAGTGAAAGAGTGAACACACACCAATTGCTAAATTGCACTTTTTTCATAACTTCAGTCCGAGACAAATGAAATTGCCCCCCCCGCCCCCCAAAAAAAAATAATGAAAGCCAAATTGATCTCCTAAGTGGATCAATAGAAGCTTAACTGAAATAGATAGGAGAGTTTATCAGACCTGATGTAGTAAAACACTAATAAGATCACTTCCAATTCACACATATAGGACTAAATTTTCAGCACAAATCGATCTCATTGCCAAGGATGAATGGGAACTTTTAGTAATGGATTAGGGCTGTAGGGCATTCCTTTTCTATACAAACAGTAGATTTTCCCCTTATCCTTACCGATCGCATGTTTTTAGTGCTGCCTTTCTTCTGCACAAAACAGTAGATTTCTCTCCGAAGCGCTTACTTGTCTCAGCAAACAAACTATGGGGTCAGCGTCTGCGCCATTTTGCACCGAATGGTACCGGGGAGAAAGGCGACGGGACTCAAAACCCACTCCTGTCCACGAATGCGAAAGCGTCCCCCCCAGAGCGACCCCCACCTGCCGTCCCCACCGCCGGGGTCTGGGTGGAGCGGAGCAGCCTCAGGAAAAGGGAGGGGGTGTCCCAGAAGCTCTGCAGAATAGGGACGATCTGAACCGGCGTCTCCCGTGGCTGGTGCTGACCACTGGGTATTCGGCACCTTCTCCTTTAAATTGTCAGTTTTGAGGTTGCCTGCAAGAAGGGAAAAAATGACTTTTTCCCTAATTCCTTGGCTATGAGGTCTACGAAAGTGGGTCACTCCCTCTGCCCCAGGAACAGGCACCAAGCAACTTTTTAAAGTGGGGGTGCAGCCCCCCGGCCTTCTCTGCATCCCCCTCCACCCCCGGCTACCGCGATGCCTTCCTCCCTCAGCACGTTATCCTGGCTGCTCGCCCAGGCGTACGTCCTGCCAGTCGGACGGATCAGCTCGTTGGATTTATCACTTCTACTTCAAAGAGGGGGCTTTACCTCATCTATTTGCAGCTGCCCTGAAGTCCGAGGTGCAGCTTAAGTTCTTCTGTAGCCTAAGGCTGTTCTCCGTGGTCAATGGGGAAAAACAGACTCCTCCAGCGGGAGGGATGGGAAACCCCACCGTTCTCGAATGGCCGTGAGCCAAGAGGTCTCAAGGAGTATCGGTGTGAAGGGCGGCGAAGTCCGGCAGTACTGGAGAGACACGAAGGCACAACTCCAGTAAAAGCAGAAAGCAGGTGGATAGAAATTCATCCCACATACACCAGAACAGCTCAAATCGCCCCCTGGAAGGACCAGTTTCTCTCCAGTGGCTGCAGAGATCTTCAACACCAGCACCGACTAAATGCTTAGTTTTCAGATGGTTAGAGGCAGGGGAAACGAATACAGCTTTGAAGATCATCCACATCCACAGCTGTCAAGTTAGCTCTTAATCTCATCCTAATTTTTTTTCTGGAAGGCTGTTCTTGCAGCTGCGATATAACTTTTCTTTTTTTTTTTTGCTGTAGGTTGATTCATTTAAAGGGGAAAAAAATATCAGGCAAGAGTAAGCACTCCCCTTCCCATTTTTAATTATATACAAGTAAATAAATGTATTCAAAAAGGAGACAACCCTTGCACAGCTTCACCTTTGTCTGTCTGTCTCCTAAAATATAAAGAGAGAAAATAAAAGGAATATTTTTATTTTTTTTTTTAGCCAAATCTTCTTGTGCTATAGGACATTAAAAAAAAAGGACAATAAAGCATGTAGATGAAAAAACCAAACCTGAGTTTTGACTATGTAAAGTTTCGGTAATGTTAAGCAGCACTCTCTGTACCAGCAATTTCTGACCCGCTGTGTGTGGGTCACAGAGTTCTGTTGTGTGTAATCCAGTCTGAAGCTACCGTACCGTCGGTGAAGCGATACCAATCGCTGGGCTACAGAGATATTCAGTAAGGAGTTCGGTATGCTCCAGGACCAGAGGATCCAGAAGACTTCCAGCACCCCAGAGGGAAGATGGCTGAGTATTTATATCCCGAGGTGTCACATTTAGAACAACTTTGAGGGAAAAAAAAAAAAGGGGGTGAAATTATAACGCAGCATAACAACAGGGCTTTCCTAATGTTGTTATATAAAGCACTATTTAACAGGATCATTCATGCTTTATAATTGTAGAACCACTGATATATCATTAAAAAAAATGGAATTTATAGATAAATGCATTTAGAAAAGTATTATACCAAGGTAATAACCTCTTTGTAAGGAAACCCTGGAGCAGCGAACAAGAACGAACACTGTCTACCGCGGAAAGAAGAAAGATACTGAAGATTTCTGACAGTAAGACAACCAGAGAGCAAATGCAGGACTCTCAGCATTACCAATTACTACAAATAAACTTAATGAAAACCAGAGAGAGCTGAAGAAAGATAAGGTTTCCTGGACCAGAACTTCTGAACATGAGTTGTTGTCTGAAAGAAGCATGCTGGAGGTGGCATATTGTAATAGATGGGCAAACCAACTAAAGTGGAGTTACAATCAATTTTTGAAATAACAGAAACATAAATAAAAGAGCAGCAGTATCATGATACCCATCGGACCTGAGTTTTGTTAATGAGGAGAAAAGGATTTCTGCAAAATAGGCTGTTAATGTAAAATCCATAGCTGTGCCTAGACTTGAGATAGCTGTCTCTGGAACGATAACGCCGGGTCTGCTCCTACCATTGCCAAGAATATAAACTGTATCCAGAGTGCAGACAATAAAAAAGCGCTGCTTTTTTTTTTTTTTTTATGAACAAAGTCTTCTAGTAATGGACTTGAAATGCAGGCTTTGCAGGCAAAAAATTTTGAAGCACTTTTAGAACCCAATGCACAATATACACATTGTTCAGAGGAAAAAAAAAGCAAAATTACTACTCCAAATAGAGCCCACAACTTCTAAATTAAGGCTCTGGAAATACCTCTTAAGTCTGAAAATTAAGTTCAAAATATATCAAATTAGATGCTCCAAAACACACACAACCAAAATCTGTTGCTATCTTTTAATATTATATTTTTTATTACTTCAAAGGCATAACTGTAACAGAAGCACTTTGTGAGTTCCCTGTCCATTATCATTTGAACCCAAATGTTTGGAATAGGTGCCCTAGCAGAACAGAAACAATATTGTGTGCCTGTCTTAATCCATTGTCACAATTGTTTTATGGATATAATTCCTCAATTGTAGACTAAAGAATTCAAAACAGTATTTCTCGAATACACTTGATGACTCTCAGGGAGCCACAATCTGTTAATTGATACAATATTAGCAGAAAATAAAAAAGAGAGAAGCAGCTGTCAAAACAATCATTAAAAAAATGCTTTGGCCATGTACTAGTAACGAACCACATCAAGAAATTAAATTGTATTAGATGCACGAGCGCTGGGGGCAGGATGGGGAGCCACAAATCTTACCAGGCGAAATCTTCATGGTGAAGAAAGGCAGGAGAGAAGCACCTTCAAACAAGGAAGGCTCTTCTACAAGTGAAGAGAGAGGCAATTTGCACGCCTCTTCGGAAGCACCTGCAGAGGAACGTACTCTTGGGCCATGTGTCACCTTTGTCATCGGAACTCGGCAGGATGGGATTTGTGCTGTTGCCTGCTGAGGGTTCACGTCCACCCGTGAGGGCGCTGCTTCTTTCTTCACCTCTTGCCTGAACGTTTCACAGGATGACGCAACTGGCTCCGGTCACGGCTGTGGGCAGAGGGACCTACTGTGAACCGACACGCCGTGAAGTTCTGCTCAGCCATTTCAGAGTGTGAATAAGAACGTTTTGGTGCGAAGGTTTTGGTGGGAACTCATTAACGCTTGGTTATTTCTTTGAAGTGCTTTGCATATGGCGGAGCTATCTGCTAGTCGGCTCTCCCTTAGCCAGGGCCAAACTCGCATCTATTACACAATGTGTTAAAAAGCATTGCTGCTTCTCGTTGGAAATATGTGGTGAGTCCTAACGAATTGTTCTGACCTGGAAGAAAATTAAAGTGAAAGAAACCAAAACGGAAACAAAAACCAACCCCAAACCCCCAAACTACTATTCTTTAAACTACAGAGTCACAGCGTAAGCGAGAATGACTACCTAACTTTCTTCCTACATAGGTTCAAAAAGGGAGAGAGAACACATTTTTTGAGGCTGTGCTCCTCACACCCTAGTCCAGATGCTGTTGCTGGCTCAAGGACTCCTTTTCCCCTCCCAGTCACGGGGAGGTGAGCCAGGGAAGCTCTCCTTCTCCCTCTTTCGGGTACTGTTTTGTTCTCAGAAGAAAAGCCACAGGTAGGGACAGGACACTGAATTATATGGACCTTTGTTCTCAGCCAATACAGCAACTTCGATATTCATAGACCTCTATCATCTACTTAGACTATTGAGAGGGGGAAAAAGAAAGGAAAGAA
>VXBH01008057.1:727663-740670 GCA_013400035.1 Rynchops niger
AAAAATCACACTTCCAAACATCACCATTTTCTTAGCACCACAGGTCCTGCCGTGTTATGCTGAAGAGCACTAACCCCCATGGATAGTAATACCAAAACAACAACAACAAACAAACAAAAAAACCCCAAACCACAAAACAAAACCTCAGGAGAAGACTAAAACCCAAAAACCAAGCCAGAACTAGTCAGGAAGCACTATTCATTAAAAAGCCTACAGATCATGACTCACGCCTGGAGCGGCACAAGGGATGCTGTGACTTCTAAGCTCCTGAGTCCTCATCTTCTGAGGGAAGCGAGCGCTCAGGTTGCACCTCCTTTTGTCTGCCGGCAGGAGTGGACCTTCACACAGCCCCTCCGAGTGCTGCTTATTAGCCACTGCTTTCGGTGACAGATTTAGATAAAAACGAAAGGCCGGTTTCAAGATTTCAGGGATGAGTAATACGGTACGGTTCATTTCTCACTGACACCTCAGTTCAGATTTACACTTGGTCCTCGAATCATCTGAAAGCACAGACAGACAGGTACGAACCATATGTAAAACCACTGAGTGAAAGTTTTAATCATGTCTTTTCTATCCACCCAATTGAAGAGGCAGTTCCCAATTTGCAACACAATTCCATTATCAAACCCTCTGCTATGAACTACCGGCACTGCACTGGAATAAAAACTGTAATGGCATTAGCATTAAAGTTTACCTCCTTTCCTTAGAGGCTCACTGTACCAATTTTCTTGTGTTTTAGATATTCCGCTAGAACTTCCAAATCCTTTCTCTAAATCAGTAAAAATCATACCTAAGTTCTATTCTCTGTTAAATTGCCTCTACTGATTTGCCTCTAAAGATTTCACCTTTTCACTTCTGCATCCTATGAATCAAACACAACACACATGTTGTTAGCACACCGATAAGCCGTGTTTCTGATATAACGCGGGTTCACAACCGCCACACAGCTAGCTGAAAGGTTCGGACTAGAGGGAGTCAGAAAATTTAAAAAAAAAAAAAATATATATATATATATGTGTTTCACTTTAAGACTTTGATTCATTGAAGTTAAAGCCTTTGGTGGGAAACTTGACCATTTCGGTATGACATTTCTTAGGAAAAAAATCTTAGAACCAAGGCATGAATCTTGTCCAGCCAGTAAAGACCTCAGAATGGCCAACAGCTTAAAAACTATAGCACTGGGTGTGCTCAGAGACAATATTTTGTTTCCTTCAAGTAGATACAGGACTTGAACTTGTATTGAAGTGGCTACTGGTTGGTGTAGGGCAGTGTTTTTCCTTTTGCATGTCATCTCAGAGTGAAATCTCAACAGATTTCAAGAATCAAGAAAAACTATTTTCGAATCAGTGTTTTTCTGAGTAGACCTTCAGGTGCTGATGTTAGCCCCAAACCTATACAATGATCGGGAAGTGTCTTTTGCGTTACTGTTAAGATGATACTCAAGCAGGCTGCTCCTTGGGTAGAAAGAGAAGTTGCTGCCAGCAAAGTCTTGTAATATTCGTCTCTTCTCCCCGAACTTCGAAGAAAAAAGGTATCAAAAGGGGGAAAAAAAAAAATCTGAGGAAACCTGCATCAGGAAAATATCGATAATATAATTAAAAAGTCTTTATAAAATCAGATGAGAGACAATTAGGATAGCTTCTAAGCATCTGATGATGAAATGTTTTAAGATTTACCCATCCCTAGCTACTATTCAAAGCCTTCCCCTTCTGCCCTATATACAAAGCAATTGTAATGAAGAATCACAGCGGCTTAAATGAAGAGCACATCTACCTTGCGCTCCCCAGAAAGAAAGATGCTGAGGAATCTACCATCGCAGAGAAATTCAGCATTAGGAATGCTAGCTAGTCCATCCTGTGGCTCTACAGGGGTGAAATGCACTGCCAAGCTGTGCTGTATAGGGCTTGGAAGCAAATTTCCTCCTCCTAGAACCCATAAAGGGCCCTGGAGCCAGGGCGCGGCGTTCAGTTAGTCACGATATCCACTGGGTTTTGGATTTGACCTTCGGTATTGCAGAATCATAGATCTTCTGATAATCTGCTCCGGGGCTGCGCTACTTCCTACAAATATTTTTGAGAGAAAAAACACAGAGCAGACTAAGTAAAAGGGAGGAGAAAAAAATAGTAAAAAAGGGAAAAAGAAAAAGAAAGCCAGAGAGAGAACCTGGGGATAAGAAGAACAATGTCAATAAATCAGCCGAGGAACATTCCCAGAAGTCTACAGCTCATATCCCAGCTGAATGACAACTTCTATAACACAAACAGCGAGCGCGAAGAGCTGTGACCACTGCAGGGTGAAACATTGCCACCACATCCTTTGCCGTCAAAAGGCTGTGCCAAAATAACTTCCTTGCATCCATTGCAAATCCAGGTTTTACAAATGCTCAGTCTGAGTCAACTGAACTGGGAAAGGCTGTGCCAGTGGGACCCAGCCAGGAAAAATATGTAAGGAGGCCTAAACAAATCCATCAGTTACTGGAAAAGTTAGGTAAGATAAACCCCATCTTTATTGTGCTGTAGAAATTGTGAAAGATACTTTCTGTAACATTTAAACTAAAAAAAAAAAAAAAAAAAAAAAGAGAGAGAGAAAACGGAGAGGGAAAAAGTCCTAATTCCTTCACATGGTTTCCAGGGAAGGATTTGTTTGGTTTCATGAGCATGAACCTGTACACATTATATTTCTTGAATTGAAAACTTACCGCCACCAGGAGTTTCAAGATACTTCTCAAAAGATCCCTTGTGCAATAATTTATTCACCATTTGCAATCTGTCAAGCAATTTTGCGAATGAACTGTTTCCAGATTTTGGCACTCTTAAAAAAATCTAATCATCCATTGCACTGTCCATAGGGCTAAAACTTGGCAAAAGAAGTCACGAGCACAGATTTATCCAAATAACCTGACACTGGAAAAAAATAACCAAATACAATACAGAAAGCGGCAAAAGAGCCCTGGTAATTTAATATTCCCAGGATTTCAGCGCAAGACCAGAAGACCTATAGGCTTGGTTTAGTAAGTGCCATGTTCCAGAGCCCAACCTATATCTCTCACCGTTCCTGGGTAGCCATTCTGGGAGCTGTGGCAATGCCAAACCCTGGACAAGAAAGCAACATGCTTTGATATAAATTTACTTAGTTCCAATGCATGCTTTTCATGCAAAAAGCAGCCTACAAGACAGCCCGTTACACCGAAGGGATCAAATGGTTCTTGCTGTGTCAACGTGTGAAAAAATTACAATCGGGCCCATCTGTCAGGAGAAAAGGAGGATGCAAAACTTAAAAGCAGGCCACCTCCCAGGACAGAATCAAAGCCAGGAATAGAGAGGCAAAAGGGATGGGAATCATCACAGCACCTCTCAAATCCACGTATTTGTAAATGCTAATACGGATCTCGGCATTGGCTGACTTTAGCAACGAGCTATTATTATTTTGTTTATTGTCACGAAGGTTCTCCTCAGCAGATCACCGCTTGTCCCCCTCCACGGCCTCCCAATATGTTCCAGCCTTATGTTCCAGACCGGAGCTGCTGTTTGTGGGCTTGCAGCTCAGACACTACTGAATTAATGTGACTTCTCTTCATCTTCTTTTGATTGTGATTTTCCAGGGGAGCGGTGGAAAAAAGGGAAGACTAGCTATTAAGCTGCGCTCTTATTGACACCACCACATGCTCCATGGATGTCACTGCTGGAGCGAGCGTTAAAGGGCTCCCTTCTCCATCTCGACGTGTTGGTTCTGTACCTCTGACATCTGCGCAGACACAGCGGCACGACACCGGGATAATAGAGGGATGAATCAGGCCGCAGCCTGCATTTAAAAACCTTCTTGCTTTCCATCACCTAGCAAGAGAAGAAAAGAGCTTCTGCTGTGCCTAATTACTTGCTTGCTTCCTGGCGTTTGACTCCACTGGTTTGGATTATAATTGGTTACAGTTCATAAAAGGGGTCTTCTGTGACCAACTGACTTTAAAGGGTCAAACCGCCCTACAAGTGTGCTGGGACGGGCAGAAGACTTTCTTAACTTCTCAAACGTTTTCAATAGACTTTCCATCAGGCATTCCTAAAAAGTGAAATTAGCACAAATATTTTCTTAGCTAAAACATAAGACTTAGAAAGGTACTAATTGCACAGGGTAACGCTGTTCTCCACAACATCTCCTTCCAAGCATGCCCTCCCAGCTGAATCCCAAGGAGAAGCCAGAGCCCCGCCAAGAGCCCTGGAGAGACAAAGGATCGCTGTTACGCTCGCAAGGCGATTTGCTTTGTTTTAATAGAGGGTTGAACCCGGCTGCGGTCACATCGTGTACCGACTCAGGTTGGCAAGCCAGATCTCACCAGAGCGCCGTGTTCATTCACATCACGGCCCCAAGCCCTAACTTGTCAAGCCAATGCCTTTTGCAAAACACCTTTCTTTGAAAAGCGGAATGGATTCCCCTGAAACTTGGACTACCCGCCAGAGAGACCTCTCCCGTTCAAGCGGGATCCTGTATCTTTTCACAGTCCTGGCATTCCCAAAGAAAACTAAGCCCAGACAGCAGATAGCAAAGATGACAGCTAAATCCACAAAGGGGTTTCGAGGTCACAACACTAAATATTAGTCACACTGTCTCTGCTTAGCAGTGCATGTTTCTTGTACAGCAAGCGCGCAAGCACTGTTAGAAGCCAGAAAGCAAGTGCAAGGGGCAGCGGACAGAGCTGCTGAAATAATATGAAAAGCAAGTAAAGCGGGGGCTTAATTTTTAAAAATATCTCTTTAAAAAAAAAAAAGAAATGGAACACAGACTTGAAACATAAGATACAGATCATCCCCTGTGACTTCTCGGTCAACTCTTTGGTAAACCATTTCCATATGTCCATCAAAGTGCTGGTATCCAATACCTTCACATTACCTCCTTTGCAAACTCACTGTACAAATTTTATGACTGTTTCCAAGAGACATAAGAGTAATCAGACCTGGCTTTTATTTTCCAGTGTAACTTGACCTCAAGTCACAGCCCTCCCGAGGACCTAAAGGTCCCAAGGACTTAAGCTAGCTTTTCTTTCCCATTGTAATAGTCAAGCTGAGCCACCCCTGCACGGAGCTAGGCTTGCCCTGAAAACCCGGACGCGCGTGTTCTCAGAGAGCCTGGGAGGTTTAACTGGAGAAAAATCAGGTGCCTGGAAACGTGAGCAGCAGCCGATCAGGTTCTAGAGCAAAGGAGCTGCATTTTGCATTTCAGAACCTAAAATGACAGTGAAGACGCTTGGATGGAGATGCTCATTCATCTAGGGTATTGCGATTCAGGTGTGGTTTTGGTTGGACCTGGAATTAAACCAGCGTCCACTACCCTCATTCACAAAAGCTTGCCATTTAAAAAGCAGCATAGTCTAAATTCAGAGGATTGAAATACATATATATTGTCCCTCCTGAGTTTGATGAATGACTTTCATGCTTCTACCTAACATCAGCGCTTTGACGTCCTCCCTTTGTTTCATTTGTGGGAAACTTTCATGTACTCCAGGAAGTTTGTGACCTTTTCCACCAGAGACGGAAAACCTCAGATTTTACTTTTCTTGCCTAGCTTCCGCTCAACCAGGAGATGAAGGGAGCACCTCTGCTCTTTCACAAGCTCCAACATTTCATTTCCTTCTGAGGCCTGTTTGCTGAAAGTGCCTACAGCACTGCCAGGAGCGTAGATTACGGTGAGAAGCGATAGTAAATCACGGTGCTCGCTTGGAGGCAAGGAAGCTATAACCACAAACCTGACACGGGGTTGTAAAAACAAACCACCTGCCTGCACCAAGCTCACGTATGGAACCAAAGGGGAGTGAGTGGGGCAGAGGCACGATTCGGAGCACTTCTCCAAGCTGCCTTATCCAGCACGGAATCGCAGGTCGAACTTCCCCTTCTCTGCTCCGCACAGGCACGTCCCTCACCGCCAGACTTAAAATAAGTGTAAGAAGGTGGCTGTGACCTAATTGTGTATTAAAAGTAGCTCTATTTATTACAGGAGGCCTTCCTGGGAATTTGAAATTATTAATCCCCTGAACACCTGATTTATGAACAGGGTCTACTTTCCCCAGGCAGAATCACTTTTTGTAGGGAAGACAGAATCTCCCGACGTTCCCTGCAGATTTACAAGCACCGCCACTTTCCCAGGAAGCACAGAGACAGCAGTCGACAGGGCAGCGGCAATAGTCGTGGGGAACGTTTAGCAGTATAAACAAGGGAACCTGAGGTGTGAAACGCGCGGATCAGGCCTCACAGCTGGGAAACCTAAGCCAGCAAGACAGTGGCTGCCACCTAACAATAACGTCATGGCCAAGGAAAGAGATTACGGTGGTTACAAAAGGAATCCCACTAAAAACCACGCTGCCTGTCAGGGCACCCTTCCCGTGTTACCACAGGAACCTGAGCATTTGCAGGCAGCAGGGTTTGGGGCAGGGGGAAGCAGAGCCCTGCCATGATCTGTATGTATTTCTATTGTCTCTGCTGAGGACATACGTTTCTGATTTATGGCACGGCAAATGGCAAAGCGAGACTTTGAGCAATGCAAGGGAGCCGGCTGGCGAGGCAGCTATCGTTCCCCAAACAAGGCGCTCGCGTTCAGAGCCTGGGAACCAGCCGCCTGCATACCAAACACCTCGCTCAGCTCCGGCGGAGGATACAGGAGGGAACGCCGCCCCCTCGGCCCTGCAGCCGAACCTGTTAGGAAGCATCGCCAGGAGCATATTAATGACTCCTATGGTACCAAGGGAAGACAAATGTTTAGGTGCATAGAGGGATGGAGGGAGGGGCATGTGCCTCTGTGCGTGTGTGCATAAAAGGAGTCAGATTTTTCATACTTGTTAAACTCCTTGACATTTAATTTCGAGCAGGAGAGTTTCCACAATGCCAAGGATCATAAAGGAACAATTTGCTGCTGTATGTTACCATTGATATTTCGGCATGAATGAAAATTGCACCATTCGGTGATGAAAAGAGCAGCTACTTGTAATAAGGAGCACCATGGAAACTGAAATATCATTTGCCAAGAAAAGCTCTTCTTCTGAAGGAATTCAAAATGAGAAAAATGGTAACTGCGGGTGCCTTGAAGCATTAGCATTTTAAAAGATATAAAAGGGTTTAAATGAAATTAAAAGGAGATGTCTTAACAATACTGCACCGCCATGAAGGGGGCTGTCTGGCAGATAAATAGTTTTCTCTGCAGAAAGCAAGGAAACGGGGCTCCTGGTAAGGACAGCCTGGCAGCCTGGCTACAGAGGGGGGGCAGCCCATAGAGCACCCTGAAATAACTCTGTAAGAAATGACTAAGTTCTGACACAGAAGAGAAATCCAGAAACCTCCAAGTGTGAGCTGAAATATGCCTTTGTAGCACGCAGTAACTGGAGGCACTTGAATAGCGTTCAAATGGGAATATCAACTTTTTCGATTTTATTACCTTCAGTGCTTTGAGAAAGGAAATACCAGTAAGTTGAAATCCTCTCTTGCTAAATCTTCAGAATACTTGGACTACAATCACATGCATAGGAGAAGAACATATCTCTTTTTTTTAAGAACTGATGAAGTGATGTCATGAAGAGAAACATACAAAATTTTCAAAATTAACAGTAAGGCTGGATTTTCCTTTTTCTGTGTCCAAACTGAGAGATCTTAAACATAACCCTTAGACTGTTAGTACTGAAGCCTTTCTGCAAATCAAGTTCCTTCCAGCTTGGAAAGTGATGTGAAGTAGCCAGAATTATTCATCTTTTTCGATGATCTTGGACCATATGGTCAATGAGATTTAGGATTTTAAGGCTGACTCAGCTTTGCAATTGCACGCTGTTCAGGGTACCCTCTGTCAATGATGCCCTGCCCTTCCATGCTAAAATCTTAAAATGAAAGTGATAATGAGGGTTTATAGAGAATTTAGTGCACTATCTCTTCTTCTGACTCAAAAATCAACTTATTAAAACCCATGTACTGGTGCCATCAAAAAGCCCTACAGCCTGGCACTCGGTAGCACACTGTCCAGTACCAGCCTCCCTGACACCTACACCTGAAAGTAAGCCCAGAGAAAACACCAGCTCTGCGGACCAGGACAAATTTACGTGCTAGTTCAGCAAAAGTGCTTGCAAGGCTTGTTTCAGTAAACAAAAGAAGCACAAAGCAGACGGAAGGATTTGGGCCACTGTGGGGGAAATTGTTTTCTTAGGCGCAGAGAAAAATACGTGATTCAATATGCTCCAGGGTAGTTCCTCTAGAAATGCATCCTGACTCGGACAACGGTCAACACCGTGCCCAGGTGGCCTACAGCTCGGAACCTACTTGTGTCTGGGAGACCCTTCGACTTAACAAAAAGACTCTCCTCGCGGCCTTCACAAGCAGCAAGCAAGAATCCTAAAGTGATTCTGCTTATTTTTCACATCTGTAGAAATATTTTGTCCTTAGACCCACAAGATGCTCATCCTCTAATGGTGTTTTGCCCAAGGGCAAGGAATTACATGGTCTTCTATGCTCTTTGTGGATAAATCTTTACTTTTGTGTGGTTTTGCTTAGCAGCTGTTTTTTCCCTGTAATAAAGAGAGATGGAAATATAGAAGCGCCTGTCATTCCTTCACTGTAGGATGAATCCAATTCTTCTTTTCTCTAAAAAAAACCCCACACAGAAGTTAAACCTCTTCTCATACTAGAGTGCTCCTATTTTCTATCACTTCTCATGATCTATGGAGGGGTCTCTCCATTGCCATTAGATCTTTTCAAATGATGGTATCAAAACTACTCTTCTAAGGGACGTTTCATTCCATCATACTTCAAAAAATTAAATACTATTATTATATAGTCCGGTTTTTGGCAATCAACAAAACATAATGACAAGGTGAAGATGCAAATAACAGTACTTGCTCAGCAACAAGTGTTACAAATGAATGAGGATTGACATAATAGACCACAGCGGTGCAACTTGTAACATGCAGATTACTCACTTCACAGCTCCTCTGGAGCCATTATAATCTCATATAAATCCTCTTAGTTTACAGTTCATGGATATAGGCTGTACTGTAATTTAAATGATTGAAAACCCTTATGGGTTGTTAGTTAAGAATATTCTTTTCTTAAATAAACTATCACTGTCACTGTATATTCAAAAATCTGACACGCATACAGCCAAATATCAAAATATAAGCTACACCGTAAGCGATCCGCTTCCAGAACGTCAGTAAACCCATAAGCACGCACATAAACCAGCTGCCATGTAGGGAAGGGCTGTGCAGGGGAACAGCAATCTGAGCGCTCGCTGGCTAAGGAGAACCTACAGCCTCTGATGGAAATTCTGCCGTCACACAGAAAGGGATATGCTCACCTGCAGGAAAGATGCACAAAGCCAAACCATCTCATTTCAATACAATATTACATACCTTAAATACAAGTTAGCAATTTCACTACTTATGAAAGCTGAACAATCAAATAACACAACCCCACTAAATGTCTCCTCCAAAAAGATGGTGTAAAAGTCAAATAAGTTATTCTGCTAGCTGAGCCAAGTGGAATACATCCCTGTTATTGTGTATAATACCATTGCTATTGATATTTTGACCATGCTATTCTAAAGAATAAGTACTCTTGATGACATGGCACGTGTTAATAACTGTTTGCGCAGTCATAAAACTCCAATCTGATGCACGTGAGTATAATAAAGAACATAGAACTCTTGCAACTTTAGTAGCCCATTCCTTTATTTGTATTCTGTTCTCCCATTTTGTATTTTTATACCAGTAAAAAGCGTTGTCTTGCTTTCTCTGTCAGTTAGTTGCCAGCATCAGCCTGGGGAAGTTTTAGATGTTGCTCTAGCAAAAGGTTACTGTTAATGGCACGCAAGGTGCTGCTACCATTTCTGGTGTAACACCGCGCTCACCTGACACTGGCTTCGCGCTCTGCACTTTGTCGTTTTGGAGGCTCAGCATTAAAGGGGGAAAAAAAAGAGGCACAAAGGACAAAGGGGGTCTTGCTCCTCTGCAGCCAGGCAAGGATGCACCACGGTACAGACCAGAACAACACACTGGGAATTCAACCAGCAGTCTCTGCCATATATACCTACCCATACATAGGGGGTGTTGGCTTGCTTTTACAAATAGAAGGGAAAACGGCTGTGAGGCTCCCCTTTTTCCTACGTGCAGGATGTAACCTCCACTGGCAGTACCCATCAGCAAAGACTAATCTACACCTATGCAATTTCGTAAGGGATTTATTGGCTTCTGCTGTGTTTTACAATGAGATTTCAGTGCTATTTGAAACCCAGATTTAAATCTCAGACTGAAACATTAAGCTGAGTGCTCAAGAATCGCCTCTCCCACAGCTAATGCCATGAGTAAATAAGGATATAAAGGCACCAGCGTCAGAGGAAATCAAGCTCCTGTTTTGAAGTGGGAAGGGGAAAACCCAGGAGAGGTTTGCCTAAAGTGCAGAGCAGCATCAACACCAGAACCTGTATAAACCACCTTTGCTCTCTTTTACAAAGTGTGTAACCCGCCCAGGGCCCAAGGTGGCAAATGTGGAGGCCACGGGGGCACCGCGGTGACCATGCTCTGTATCCAAAGGCAACCTCTGAACCACCTCACCTGGGCACACCCTTTGTCACCTTCCCCAGCTGTTAGCCCAAAGCAGAGTCTGATAGCCATTATCAGCCACTGCAGCTGGGGTTTTCAGGCATTGCGTTAGCATACAAAGAGGCGATACATCACAGTTAAATGAAAAACTGCTTCTCAAGCCAGCAATTCTTACGTAGACAAAATGTTTGCTGATTTGGCCTGATATGTTTGGCAGAAGGAACTCAGTGCCATGGCTGACATTGTAAGTGTATAGACACAGCTTTATCTGATCCCTACTTGGGCGATTTTATTCCCTGCCCCCCCCCATCCAGTTATAACTGCTCTGGTGAGTTTACCCCCTTTTCTATCTACCACAGATGCACTGCTGTCTCACCTCTTTTTCCAGTAACTCCAGTCAGGCCACATGCTTATGAACCACCGAAAAAGAATGAAAAGGTCTAATGAGAGCCTGGGACCTTCACTGCGGCCAAGAGAAGAGCTAGCTTAGCCCTGAGAGACCCGTGATCTCTCCAGGAAAACACACTATGTTTTACAGCTCCGGACCTTTAGCAGTACATCAGTCTTGCAAGAGATTTTTATTCCTGCAATGAATATTCTGCTGAGCAGCTCAGGGTTCCCAGTAAAGAGGATACTGTCACCCTTCTGTACAGGTCCTGCTGTGTCCCTCAGTGCAAGAGAAATAGATGTTAAAATAGTCTCCCACGTCTTTCAGGTGGTGAAAATGAAGGAAAAGGCAGGGCAGTGGAAACTTCAAAGGTTATATTGTTCTCTTGTTACATTACATTAGCCTGCTGCTAAAGCAGATTAGGATTTTGCCAACTACCCCAGGGAGACTGCGAATAAACGTTTGTTTTTACTTCCTTAGCAAGGGTGATTCATAGTAACAACGATTCACATAAACAAACACAAAAAAAAAAAAAAAAAAAGAAAAGAAANAAAAAAAACCAAAGGGAAAGCAAACACACCTTGCACTCAGCAGGTTATCGCATCAGTGAGCAAACCAGCAGGGCTGGAGAGGAGCGAGCGATGCTGCGCAACACGAGCCGAAGAGCCACCACAGAGACAGCCGGGGTGGCCACAACCCCAAGACCGAGCCATCACACAGGCTTATCACATCCCTTACGCCTCAGAGCCACCCCGAGCTCTGTGAAACTCCGAGCCGGAGGTGCTGCAGGACCGTCCTCCACAGCCAGCCAGCTCCTGCAGAGCTGCGGGGTGCTCGGCACCCCCAGGAGACACCTCCACCACTGGGGAGGAGGAAGGGAGGGCAGGAAGCTCCAGCTAAATTCCCTGAACTTTGCTTCCTCAAAAGATGCGCCATGGGCTTGGCAGAGGATGAGAAACCTGGTTGAGGCTTTGCCTTTTTACTGTTCCCTTCTGTGTAGTTGTTTGCCTCTTCCATGTACACTCCAGGCAATAACCACCTGTACCCGGTCATAACACCTTAGATCCTCAGTGTTAAATTGACAAAGGCAGTCACTTGTAAAAATCAAAATGTTGAAATATCTTCATCCCCTGCAGAAGAGATTAGCCCATAGGCCCTTTTTCCACTACTCTTGGATCAGAAAAAATAAGGCTATGCATCACGGCAGCCCACGCACCTGCTTGCCCACTCCTCCCACCAGCTAGCCCACAGGAACCTCTCCCCTCCGGCGGACGCCTCTCCTTCCGCCGGGGCCTGCCCAAACAACGCTTTTTCAGAACTACCGGTAATCTTCAAAAAGTTTTGAGTGTTTCCAGAATTCCGAGAGATTTCGTTCCATCATTTTCATTTCAAGTTGGGCCTTTTATCTTAAACCCCAGAGTCTACGTAAACAGCAACAAACCGATCAAAGCAATGGCTTCTGAAGTCTTGCTGCGGTGTAGACATTGCCTTAGTGGGGAGACCATCATGTGGGGAGCCTGGTCTCCCGTCCACCCTTACCCTCCTCCCTCCAAACAGCCCACATGGGAACAGAACCACTACTAACCCTCTGTCCTGTCGTGTACCAGCGTGGTATTATGGCCTCTGCAATTTATCTTTTCCCTTTCTCTTTTTCCTTCCATCCTCCAGCTATGTTTGCTGAATATCTTTGATTTCTCAGGTAGCTGACTACCTTCCCGATTTCTGCACTAACATTTTTGCAAGATCTTTATTACATTCTTGAGACATAAAAGGAATTGGAGTCAGATTCTATATCAGAAAATTAGGAAAAAAAGAAGAGTGATAGCACTATTAATTTCAATAGAGATCTCCACGGTTAAAACCCAGCACAGCAATACTGATCTAACCCTCCATCTATAGCATTCATTCTTGTTCTTCCGTTTTTCCACTCACTCTTCCTTAAACACCTGTGCCAGGCATGTGTCATGAGCTAACTTTGACTGGTTGAAATAATAAATGATACTACTAAAAAAATCAAACAGAACAAATAGATAGAGACAGCTACACTTTTTTTTTTTTTTT
>VXBH01008057.1:740690-794095 GCA_013400035.1 Rynchops niger
TTTTTGATTGCCCACAAAGCTCAGGTATAGAATCTGCATTTCCCAGTCCTGAACATTTCCACAGCCATCAGCGTGACTTTTGTGTGAGTGGGAGCGTTTTATACAAGGAATAAAAATGTTGGAATAGGTAATTAAACAAGTGACCTTGCCTTTCTTCATTCAATAGTGAATTATTAGTCTCCTCAACTGTAATTTTATGAGACATCCTTATTGTCTTAATTAACGATCAAGGTGCATCTTTGAAACCTTTACAGAGACTATAGATTACATCAGTCTCTTTCCTAATTTACACATATTGACTGGCATATCAGTTTAAACCCTGTCACAGGTAGCTCTTCACTGCAGTCAATTTTTAAACAGAACATCACTTTTTTTTTTTTTTTTTGACATTAAAATAGAAAGATAATAAAGGGAAAGCAGGAGATAGAAAGTCTGGAAGTCAGCTGAACCAATTCAAACGCTAAATTGGTGTTTAGAAAGCAGCTACCAATGATAAAGATACTGGTGCCTGAAAAAACTGCACCTAAAGATCACCTCTCTCTCTCTCGGTGTGGGATTGCACCACAGGACTCAGCAGGGCTATAAGCACCAAAAAACATGGAGTGGGTGAAAAAAAGAGGGGGGGGGAAGGTAAAGGGGACAAGGGAAAAAGCAAAAAGAAATAATAATCTATGTTGAATGTGTGTCACATACACATTCCTGGACATCATACATTGTACAATATATCTATTAGGCGAGTCCCTGACTAATTGCGTGAGGAAAACACGCAGCCTCTGGAAAGGCACACAGCAGCCACCTGCGAGTGTCTGCAGAGGGACGGCAGAGCAATAGCGCCCAAGGAAATCTGCAGCCTTTTTGTTCTCCCTGCTGCTGAAGCCTGTGCTCTTTGTGATCCCTATTCCAGATGATAGGTGAATTCATGCAGCGAGTCATCTTCCCAGCCCCTCTGCCGTCTGCATGTATTGCTCGGGTGAATTCAAAGCACGGCTCAGACACAAAGTGCACGTGTCAAAGACAAGGCAGGAGATTCAGGTTTGCAGTGTCTCTCTGCATAGATCTGGATCGCTCCAGTCTCTAACTGCGCGGCACGCTGTGCTCTCCGTTTCCACTATCTTACGACCTGTGAGGCAAGGGACGCCCAGGTGGGGTAGGAAGAATTTGTGTTCAACAGCCTAGAACAGGGAAAACAAGAACTAAAGGACTGAATCCGCATCTTCAGTTAATTATGAGATATTCCATGTCACAGCCAGCGTGCTGGAACTCTTGGAAATTGCAGGAACAAAGAGTCTGCACTACAAGAGTACGGGATAATCCACATTATTAAATCCAAAATCCAGTTCAATGTAACGGATGTTAAAAAAAAAAGGAAAAAAGAACCCAGCTACTTGAATTCAATTTGTCTTACCAATTTCAATTCCATCCTGACCTTTTCCCTTTTTCAACTCAAGCTGATATCAGAGTTAAAAACACAGTTTCCCTCGTCCACTCCAGCTGGTTGGAAAAATTCTGTGGATTCACACCAAACCTTATCAGAGACAGGCCCCAAAGTATGGCTCACAAGCCAGTTGAAACCTCTGCACGTCTCACATGTGGCTCGCTTAATTGCATCCATCCTCAGCAGAACCAACAGATTGTCAGGGTTAGGACCTTTACAGCACATCTCGCCGGGGGTGGGATGGAGGAGGGAAAGAGAAGGAGGAGCCAGAACTCGGCTGAAGCTGCCACAGTATCTGCTGCTCCAACACGGACTTTTCCTTCAAGATCCTCTAACTTGTGACTCTCAAACTTCCGCTCATTGATGTGCAGGACAGGGCAGCAGCAAAAGCAATATGTCATGAAGGAAGCCTGGTGGCTTTTTGTAAAAGCTTATAATTCCTTATTGATTTACTGGCATCCCCATTAGGAATTGGGAAGCATTGCAAGAAAATCTGACTGCAATACTACTATGTTTAAGCTGAGATCACAGCTGGCCAAACAGTATTCTCAATACTTTGTCCCCCCCGCAACAAGTTGCCTCAAACTATCAGCAAAAATTTGCTGAGATCAGGTGCAAAATTAAGTAATAATTACTCCTTCCTATCAGCAAGTTGTATTTATGAAGCATATCATCTCACAGCTAATGCCCCTACTCCCTCCCACATAATAGTTTGCCAAGCAATTCTCAGCCTGATGTTGTGCCCATGGTCTTCAACTGATACAGTTTGGGAAACCTCTGTGAACCAAACTATAGGACAATTAAAGTCTCCCAAACTAGGAGTTTTAGTGAAAAAAGATTAAGTAAGAACAAAGCAACTCAGAACATTTGGATCCCACTCATAGGAGAATTTCCAGCTTGCAGCAGGAGAAGCAGCAGCATCCTTTAATTAAAAAAAAAAAAAAAAAATCATGGAGTGCAAAAAATTAGTTCCTATACGGAGATTTCAGAAATCTGAACCCATCAAAAAACATGCATCCAAGACTGAAATACTTCATTTCTGAAAGGAATTATCAGTCATTTATTAAAAACTATAATGAATGAGTTGATGATGTGAGGCATGTAAGCAGTAAGTAGTTAAGAAGGTTAGTGAGAGAGCACAAGCAAAGGAATGTTCATTTTATCCAGAACAGTTTCACACTGGTGAGCCAGCTCCCCTATGAGCTAGTAATTGCTTATTTCTTCCTCTCAAACACACGCAAATACTACTGAATTACGTTCTAAATTAAATGCTTTTTCTCATACAATTTAGAAATAGCAAAACACATGCTTGGCTTTTTTTAAATATATTTGATCTGGTACATTGATTTGTTTTCTCTATCTGGCAGAAGACATGATTGTGAATCTATCATTTTATCCCTCGCACAGGGCACTATTAACATGTGGAAAGTGATGCTGGCTCCGCCAGTTGTTGAACACCTCATCTTCCAAGATGCTTAGTGGATAAACCAAGGGAATTTAGGTAGCCTGTTATGTTGTTAGATACAGTAAAACTTAGAAAGAATAAGATTTCTATTGAAGTGACACATAAGAATAGCTGAGGGGAGGGTAATTAGAGTTCTATCTATGAATTCTATTAGAATTCTATCCAGAATTCTATTAGAGTCTATCTAGAATCTATCTATTAGAATCCTACCTATAAATTCTATTAGAATTCTATCTAGAATTCTATTAGAATCCTCATTCTATGATGGAGAATAAGTATTCAAATGGAAAAATAACCCAAGACATAAATAATATATTGAAGAAAAAATGCAAATGCTTACTTAACTGACCTGGCTTCCCCTTTAAGGTAATCTGATGAATCCGCATGAGCAAATGGGCTTTGCAAAGTATTTGAAAGATTAGCATTTATCTCTTTTGACTATCTTCAGATAAAATATCACAATGTAATCCTATGTTTCCTGCACTGAATATTTGGCACTGTAGCCTGACATGAAGAAAATGGAGTCAAACGTGTCTTTTATGACTAAGCGGAACAGAATAACACAAGAAAGAGTTCAAACGCCAGGGTACTGAAGCTCTTCTGCTTCTATCTAGGTACTGTCAGACTTAAGGAACTGTTTTTATGCCCAGCCACTTTGTGAGGAAGTCTTGGCCAAAGTTTACTTAAAAATAAGATTGCATCCCCATGGGGAACACCCCCAGGTGCTAGTTTACTCGCGCAGGGACCTACACAGGCGTCCTTGTTCCACTGATACCATGCGAGACTTCACAGGACTGGGCCCCACGGAAGCCACACCTAGGGTTTAATAAATCTGCTGAAGCCTTCAGTTCAAGGAGCAGGCAAGTAGATTTTTACATTCAGATAAACTTTTTTTTGGTTCCTTGAAACCCATGGCTTATCCCTATCCTCAGAAGGACGGAAATACTCCAAAAATGAAGCCAGGAGGCGATACCTCCCACTCCACTAAACGGATAGAGAAAAGGAGAGGAGAGAAAGGATGAAGTGACGCACCCTCCATTTTCACAGCAGGTTCGTGCCTGAGCCAGATCTCCCGAGTCCCAGTTCAGTGCTTCAGCTACATCACCTGTCTTTCCTAAATAAAAAGCGGTGATGAGGTGTGTTTGAACTGACAGACAGCATAGCTGCAGGGAGATAAACTCGAATTTATTCTTTTCCTGGTGCCTAAGGTAATCAATATCAATATTAATATTCCTCTTCAGAGTAGAGCTTGTCATTAAATGATAAAATAACAAAAATGAACAAAGAAGCAGAGAGGTGGAAATGGCAAAGGCTTGCATCCTCTCAATTAATATTAAAAATCTTTTTCATGCTATGATTACTAGGATGACTATTACTATGATTACGAGGAATAACTATTCAGGGTCTGGACTGGTATGCGCAACAGTGCAATTCAAGCTTCTGAGTGATTTTGGAAGGGGGTTGCATCCTAATATGAAGTACCAAAATTCAGATGGCTACAAACAACTAGGAAGCTGGAAGAGTTCTCGTGTCTTAGCCACCATTCCCCTCCCATGCATCTGCATCTCTGTGATGCTTAGACACCCGGAAAAAAAAAACCTCTAAAACCACATTCCTCTCACTCAGTCCTCATAGATGCAAAGTGTGACTTTAAACTTTAATTAATACAAATGGGTGGTACATATCAGATTAATTAGACATGACACTCACATTATTTAAACCCAATATAAAATCAGATTATATCAAACATTTTGATACCCTGATTTTACAAAATGTCTGATGACATCAAGCCTTGGTGACTTGCTATACATCGACTGCTTCTCAGTTCCCTCGAAAAGAAGGAATAAATGAAGTGAGAACAACACTGGAAAAATCTAATAGACAAACTGACTAATCTCAGACCCCAAGGTCATAGCATAGCAATTCATTTCTTGGCTTTTCAACAGCACAAGACGTGATTTATCAATCTGAGACCAGGCTTATAAACACTATACATCTCAATAATATGTTCTTTGCACTGTGTAACTTTTTAAACTATGATAGATTGCCTGGGCTGGACCAAAGTTATTTTACAAACAGAAACAGAATATTTGCAAATGAAATGACCCAATAAGGGAAGGGGGGTGGGGGGGTGGAAAGGATTATGTCAAATAGCACCTACACTTCACTGCAACTGCAAAGGAATCTAACTTTATGCTGTAATACATTTTCAGAATCCACGCCCTTTAAAAATCTCCTATCATTTTATACAACTGAAATTGAAGACCGATAAAGGAAAAATATTTCCTAAGTTCAACGACATTAACAAAAACTTACACTGCCGAAGAAAAAATACCATTTTCAGTTAAAGGAGGACTGTGAATCAATACCTCTAGCTGCCCACTTGATCACAGACTGCCTTGAAGTCATTAAGAAATTCAAGTTTTAGTTTCCCTTCCCTTAAAGTGAAATAATATTTTCTTTCTCTTCCAAAAAGAGCCTCATCTTATAACGTGAAGTGTTCAGGCCTATCATCTGCTCATACTGAGGACACAGAACATAATATTTTTTAAAGCAGGGTTCTCTTTGGCCAGCATCTGGCACAATCTGTCCCTAACTTTGTCGAGGCTCTGAAGAGGTTGCTGTAATGTAAAATCAACTCCTGTGTTATTTTCTCATCTGGAGTCCGTCAAAATTCCTGACCAACTAGAGCGCTGATCCTGGACTCTGCTCTGCCTGGGAAGGGAGGAGGGAAGTGCCATTCGGGCACGAGCTGCTTTTAGGGTCTGGATTGAAAAAGCTTGGTTTGTTTCTGGAGAGCACAGAGCGGGTGCTCAAGAATACAGATGAGCTCAAAGACTATGTATAAGAAATGAGTTTGAAAGTTCAACACGCTTGATTTCCAGTCCTCTAAATTTACTGCTCCAGGCAACACGGCTCCTGTCAATTTTCAGGTGACAAATTCTCTCTCAGAGACCCGGCCATTCCTTCATTCACTTATTATTTAGACAATACAATATGACCTCAGTTTGAGTAGGGCTGATCCTTATAATGTAAGAAAATCAAAAAGATCAAAGCTGCACAGGACGTGGCTGCATGAGGTTATTTCATTTCAAACAGCAATCGCTAGTGACCCAGCACACATATGCAAAGCAAAATTTTCCACCGTAGAAGAAATTTATTATTACACTTCCCCATTGTTCCCCATATTCTTGATAATAAAATTATTTCAGGCTCTTTTAAAAAAAAATTTGTACATTAAAGGAGCTGAACGCTGCAGCCACAGCTCCTTGTAAAACAAACATCAACTTTGTGTTGCTTCAGGTCCTACTAACGCTGTATGAGGGAAGCACTTTAACAAAGAGGAATAAAGAAATGAGTCCAGGCTTAAAAATGAGATATCAAAAACAGGTTTAGCAGGAGACAGAAACAGTTTCTTTTACATCTTGTGATAACTGGGGTTCTAATAATGTCCTTTTTCTAATACAAAAGAAGGGACTGGGATATTTCCAAAGAGAGAATTCAGCACTACTTCCAAAAATCTGTTCAAAAAGTAACAGCATTCACTTCCAGGCGTTTTTTTGTTTGGTTTGGTTCTTTTTTTTTCCCCTTTTCCATTCTGCCTTCTACAATTTAAAGGGCACTTCCTCTCCACTTGGCTCATTTCCACTGTTTCTAGGTCAGCTCTATCTAGGATTTCATATTGCTTAGGTATCTCACTGCCTCAGGCCCGTAGTATTTATCCTATTTATAGACCTAAATCTGCAATTTATTGCAGATTTTATTGCAGCTGGGCAGACTGCTGTCCCTACGCAGACTCCCACAGCCGTCAGGAGCCCTTTCTGCCATACAAACAGCCACTCCACTGGAGCACAAAGGTGGCTTTCAGCTGGGCAAGGTCACAAGCGTCCTCCCTTCTCCTGCCTGCCTCCTACATTTCCAATGCAATTGCCATACCCCAGCAAGCTCTCCTGGTGCTGCACGCACCACAGCCAACAAAGCAATCCCTACCTGGAAAACTTTAATGTCCAAAACTAGATGTTTCTACCTTACTGTGCATTTCAGGATATATTCTAGGGCTCTGATCCATCTCTCTCATCCTCCACAATACCACAAGAATCACAGAATGGTTTGGGTTGGAAGGGACCTTAAAGATCACCTCGTTCCAACCCCCTGCCCCGGGAAGGGACACCTCCCACCAGACCAGGCTGCTCAAAGCCCCATCCAGCCTGGCCTTGGGCACCTCCAGGGATGGGGCATCCACAGCTTCTCTGGGCAGCCTGTTCCAGCGGCGTACCACCCTCACAGTGAAAGCAGAGAGGGAGTCCAGGACTCATCAGCTAAAAAGGGGCTTAAAGCCAGGTCTCCATAATCCTGGGCTCTTGGCAGCTCTGCTGCAACTCCTTTCAGTGAGAATATTCCCACATTCCCCCTGCTGTAACTGTGCTTCCCTCCCCTCAACCCCTTGGGTACACTTCACCGCGGGTCGGCAGCAGGCTGGTTAACGTGCTGATCAGGGGACGGTGCTGATCATTCACCTCGGCACCAGCTGCCAGTTACTTTAAAAGCTGCCGCACACCTGGAAACACGCAACTGTGACTGATTCTCAGACAAACATTTACCTTGGCAGGCGCGGTGCAGAAGGCATTGCCATGCTCACCTCTGTCGCTGTAAGTAATTTGCATCCCTAACCATTGGCAAACATTACAAATTGCACACCTGGAGCTGTTACAGACTCTAAGTGGTTCAAGCCAATACTTCCCACTTCCCTTTTAAAAAAACAGCAGCGTAACACCTCTGCAGCTCTATACGCAACCTTTAACATAAAATGTACAACAAGAATGAAGGGAAAGACAGCACTTTAGGTAAAAAAAGATAAAATAAAATAGAAAAGCTGTTGAGTTCTAATAAATACCTACAACAGCAGCACGGTTAGCAGCTCACCGAATGCCTGTGCTGTTTTGCTGGAAGCTGAGAGAGTTGCCCATGGGATTAGTCCACACTATACCCCAGCCCTGTACGTTTGGGAACAGCGGTGGAGCAGGTACCGGTTCAGCAGGACAGTTTGCCAACAGAACCATTCACAGACGGCAGCCGGATACAAAAATATGCTTGGTTTGGGTTAACAGAATCCAGCATCCCCATTTACAGGTGGCGCGGAGGGCTCTGTCAGCACAACCGGCAGCAATCCACTTGCCCTGCCATCACCTGCCGCTTCTTTGGCAATGTTTAAAATCCCGCTCTCTTCTACTGTATATTTGTACCTGTGCGTGGAGACTGTGACCCCAGGCACCCTGCTATAAACACTGGGCATCTTCCCTTCTTGTCTGCTCAAAGTGCGACCCCAAGAAGAAGAGCGATGACGGGAAGCTTTAACAGCGCATGTAACATTGAGCTGTTTTTTCTGGCGTTGTCCTGGAATACACCGAACCAGCCGGGCTGTGCGGCTTGCCCCCTGGTCCTGCACCCCCACTAGCAGCACAATTAACCTCAGCATCTTTCCAAAGGTGACCTGGAGAACAGGAGCAGCTCTCCTAAGATGGGGGCAGAAAAGAGACTGTCTCCCTCCCTCACATCCCAGCTGCAATGAAGAAAACCTCAAAATCTGACCCACACCATTTTGTTTAGCTGTGATACAACATGAGTTGTTAAAAAAAAAAAAAAACCACCAAAACAAACAAAAAAGGAACTATGACTTTCTATCCTACGCAGCAGAGGGCAACATGTTCAAAAATATGCACTCCTCTGACTAAGAGCACAAGAGAAAAAAAAAAAAGAGACAACATAAAACAAAATAGCTGTAATGAAAATTACCAGTAATTTCAGTTAATCACCATACAGTTAAGAGGACTGCAGAGACGCAGAAGTGTATGAAAAGTCCCACATGGTGGTAGGCATGTGCATGTTGAAAAGCCTCACGCAGTATTAGTGGTAACCACATGATAATTTACAAATTATATTGCTTCTAGCAAATGCTTTTGATCGCATCACCGAGTCTCTGGCTCCTAACCCATGCCCAGAATTTCCTGAAGCAGTAGAGGTCTTGGACCAGAATCACTTCACTCCTTTATTTAGTTTCACATTTCTTTTCAAGTCAGTCAGCCATACAACAATTTTTCAAAGGTGAGGAAGCAGCGTGGCTTGCTTTCTTAAATTTCTGCCTTCCCTGACTTCATAAAGCGCACAGATCCTCGGTCGTTAAACCCAGATTTGCTACTAGATCATTTAGCCTGAGCTCCTGTGTGTCCCGGGCCTGGGAAGCGTTAGCCAGCTGCTCTTCACCGAGCCAAATGACGTGTGTTGTACTAAAGCATGGCTTCTACAAAGGTGTTCTGTCTGCACTGAAGACCACCAATGAAAACCGCGATTTTGTGTAGGTACCTGTGCTAATGATCAGTCAACCTCCTTGTTAAACATTAATGCTGTATTTTCTACCTGCATTTGTCTGGTTTCAGCTTCCAGACGTACATTCCTCGGTATACATATCCTGATCCTCACGTGTTATCATCAATTTCTTCATAATTATTTTCAGGTCTCTGAAGAAAACACCAAACAGCACCAGGCTTGGTTCAAGGCTTTGAAGAAACCAGCTAAAAACCTTCTACATGCCTCCCATCAATGGCTGTTTGGGGTTGGTTTGGNCAGGTATGTAGCTTTATATTCCCTGAGTGTACAATGCTGGGGGTCTTTTTAAACAGTAAGTTATTTGGTACTCAGCCAGGTATCTTATTTTAAAAACCTAAGAAAATGATATCTACCCATTAATTCATTAATTTTTAATCAAGTATATTGTTAATTTCCCCAAAGAACAAAATTTGATTTGACAAGACGTATTTTCTTTAATTTTTAGAAAAAGTTACTCTTGTTTTATTACTGGCTGCATGTACTAAAACATATCAACCAAAATAGATCTGCCAAATCAAACTCTCCCTAACAGGACAGCTTTTCTTTCCATATTTTACAGACAGGCGCTGGGAGAGTATTCGTCTCTGGTTTGAAACAGACTCCCACCAATATCCCCTGTTCGGCTTAATTGGATCGGATGCTGTGCTATGTGTATTCAAGATCCTGCAACTCCGAGACATCTGAAACAAGTAGAACTAAGTATTTGATTAATATTTAAACATAGCAAAACTGCCAAATATTGCAGCAGATAAGTTTCTTGGGCAAGATTTCCCTGACAGGATACTGGTAACTTCCACTGAAAGGAGCCACCGATAGTTACTTGTATCCTGAGGGGGAGAGTCGGAGCCCTGGAGATCTACTTAGTTTTCTGCTTTCTGTGCACATAAAGGCAGAACACATAACAAGGTCACGACAGGCCAAAAATAGCAAATCTTCAAGCAGTTGCAATTCAAATAGATACCCGATCTGCTGGAAAGCCAGCAACTTGACCAGCGCGCAGAATTTCCGGACATCACTACTTTTATAGCATTTTAAATTTTACGACCGTTTTTCAAAAGTCAAGAAAAATAATAGGTACATACTTTTCAGGGTTTTCCACTTCTTCAGTAACAAAATTGAGGTAAAACCTACAAGAGAGTTATAAAATGTATTATAAGGGCTTGGTAGACTTTGATTCTGTATTTCTTTCCCAAAGAACCAGGAAGATGATTTTAGTTAAGGACTGTTGTTAATTATAGTAGACTTCGCACACTCATGTTTGGATTAAGTAGAGTGTGAGATTTATAACCTTCCTTCGTCTCCACAATGAGGAAGGGAAATCTCAGAAGAGACAGCAAAGCAGATAAAAGACAAAAGCTATATAATGTCTGTGCAGAATTAAATTTTTTTTTTCCCCCCAGCATACTAGGAAAATCATGGTTTACCCTAATCCTGTACACAATCACACACGCACCCTCAAGCCTCATATTCCATTTGTGGCTGCAGCCTTTTACAATATCAGGTTATATTGGCAAAAATTCTCATCAGGGTACTCAGCGAGGACTTGTTAGCAATAAAATTAATAAAGTTTCAAAAAGACCCCTCCTAAAACCAGGATTTTGACAACAGCGTGTCATATAGGATCACAAAGCCAGGCTGCTAATCCTGCGTGTTCTTGCACAGCCTCCAGTACAGGTTGCACTCCGGTCGTATTCCAGCAGCGTGCAAGAGACAGCTACGTATGGGAATTCATAGGAACTACTCACCGGGCACAGCCCTGCATACAAAGCAACTGTAAGCCTCAAGGTCACTGAACCCTCTGTTCTGCATTTATTAGCACTTGGTCCGTGCATCGCTGGATCACACAGATGTGCCTGGCTCAGACACGGGCACAAAGTCACATCCTGGCTAATTAAACAGAGCAGTCAATACAGCGCTTATGCTGGCTTTCTGCTTTTATACGGGAAGAGAAACGATATCTGACCCAACAGCACTGCCGTGAATAAACAAATGGTAGCTGATCTGGCAGAAAGTCTGGGAGCTTTTCTCCATCACCGGCCTTGGACCAGATCCGGGTTAGCAGAAGGAGTTAGCGCTGGCGCATGGTTTTAAAAAAATGTGATTTTGTGACCGAGCATGAAAGTCTGTAAAACTAGATTTGCCATCTTATACAACCACCCCAGTACTTGTTTCTAAACTTGCCAGTGCACAGAGCACAGAAGAGACTGGGGTAGTTCAAAGGAGAGGTGGCTTCTGCCAAGTAAGGTGTTCAGCTACTTCTCTCTGGTCTTAGTCCTGCTTCTAAGCAGAAGTAATTTGACAGCCCTGCATCTGTCCTTTTATTGATGCGAAGGCACGCTTCCTTGCTTTCTTTTCTCTACTTGTCCTTTTTCATCCAGCATTTTACATACCCAGTAGTCTCCATTTGCTCTTCGCAGGATGAACCCACACACATAAGAAATACTACTTTTGTTTTATTCTTTAAAGCCGTATCATTAAAAGTCGATAGTCTCGTCAGCTATGCATAACACTCTGCCTGCGTCCTGGGACACGACACCACCACTTGCAGCACTCCTTCACATTCACCTTATTGGATTGATTTAGCCCCACGAAACTGATAGTGCAAGGGTATTGACACTCCACTTAATGGCCTGCTCTTCTCCGCTCCGAGGCAATCAATTTGAGCTGGTGACAAAGACAAATAGGCAGCTGGGAAGAACCACTAGCCAAATTAGATCTTTTCCTGCTAATTTCTTTTATAAGTGGCAAATAAGGACCTTGAAATAAAAGTCAGAAGGTGTAAAGGAAAAAGAGAGGTGATTTTTATCGTAGGGGTTTGGAACATGAGGTTCCCAACATTAGGTTACCAAGAAATGGGAAGGAAGCAACAGAACAACAGGGTTTTTTCTGTGTAGCATTTTACAGTAAACAAACCCTGCCTCGGTGATGAATAATTTTAAGAGCTTTTAAAATTGCCCTCATACAAAAACATACAGTTAGGTTAATGTTTTAAAAGTGAGAAACCATCACAAGTACGGAGAGGACTGAGCAGAGGCAGTTATATGAGAGAGAGGGAAGAAGGTAGAGACTGTCCCTATAATGAGTTCAATTTCTTTGAGGCTTCAAAATGCCAGGCTTTTTTCTTATATATCTATCACAGATAAAGGCTTTGGACTCTCTTGAGATTCCCACCACCATTTAATAGAAAAGTTCTGTTCAGTACTTCAGTGTGCATGTTTATAATGCTCCTGCAACCGGGGAGTTACAGACAGGCAGAGAATCCATTGTCCCTCCGAATTAAATAAATAAAACCCTTATCTCTCAAGCCCTCGCCTTTTGTGCGAGGTAAAGTACGCGGCTGCCTGTGAGGCTATGGAAAGGAAAGGGAAGACCTGCAGACAAAGCTATCTCAAAATAAGCCCACTCTGTGCATTGTAGTCTCCCCCTCTGCCCCCCCCCCCGCTGCTGTAAAAGCACGCTGGCACTGTGCGATGTGGGGCCCTCGCTAAGCATGAATAAATCGTAAGGCAGATTCTCAAAGAGCGGCGGCACCTTTCAAACCAGCTGCTATGTACTTTGGTGGGGGAGAGGGAAAGAACTGGAAAAAACTCTGAGCAGGATACTTGAAGGCAGATTCTTCTACCTTTGCTCACAGTCAACAGCACTTGGCTTCTATGGAAGCCAGTTGCACTTCTTGTTAAGTGAGGTCCAATTCTCTTGGAGCGAGAGGCATAAGAATCTAGGGTTTTTACCTTGTTTTGTGGTCTGTACTGATGTTATTGTGGTTCACTGCTTATACTTCAAACACTGCTTTTACAAAGCAGAGACTGAGGTCCACACAACTTTGTCACGGTTCCTAGATTTGTTTTTCATTTAATTATTGACTTGTTCGACAAAAATTAAAGCTTTGTTATCCCTTTTATCAAAACACCTAATGAAAAATTGAGAACGTTCCTTTTCCTTTCTCGTTGCCTTTATTTCTAGTCTTGAGAACAGAAATAAGTCTGATTTTTTCAGCATTCAGTGCATGTTTACCTATTGTACACTGAGGAAGAAAGAGCTTTCCTTTGTAGAACTGCTTGCAGAGTAACTACTGAGCATAAGGAACAGGGTTGAGGTCTACCCTTACTACGTGATGTAGTTTGGCAAAAGATGTAGAACACGCTACTCATTTCTTCATATATATAGATGTCTTTTGTTAGAGCATATTAGTGTTTGTTTTCAAGACAAATACTTATAGGTGTCAACTTACCAGCCTGAATAGGCATACATTCCTGAATAGAAAGCAAGTGGTAATCCCATAACACTGGCATCATTCCCCGCAAAGGCATTTTTAAAGTGCTGTGTTTCTCCTGCAACATCAACAAAACCAATGTTGAAAAATAAGCTCTTTGGTCACCCACTACTTTAAAACAAATAAATATATCACACCATGGAACAGCAGTTCACCGACTTCAAGTTCTGCCCTTGACCTTCATTTGTGACCCAACCCTTGCAGCCGTAACCTGTCAGCAATTGTAAGAAGTTTTGTGGCATCCCTAGTCATGCAATAGCAGAATTTGACCTATTAGTTTTTTGGGGTTTTTTTCAAAGCATTCTGAGCTTGATGACACTCACTGCACTGTCATCTCCAGCAGTGACTTACATCAACACGAAAGAGCAGAATAAGCTCAGTAGGTTTTGCTGTGGAAAATTTCAGTTGTTTAACATTTTAATCAGGGGGAACTTTGCTAGCATTTCACTCACAAGCAACATTTTTAAGGTAAAAAAAACCCCAATAACTTAAACATTTCAACCACTGAAAAAAATTTAGTAACTCCCTGCCACATTACAGTCAGTACTGTATTAACGTTACATTAAGAATTACATATCTATAAATGCAAACATGTAAGAGCTGTGTTATGCTCTTATTCATTTAAAAGGTGTTCTCTGGTTTGCAAGACCTCCCTACAATATCCCAGATTTCCTGAGAAGCAGTGATCCTCCATAGAACAGGAGCAGGAAGAAGCAGAATTCATTCAGGCTTAAATTAGCAATGGGTCAAATCCTCTACCCTTTGCTCAGTTTTTACCGAGCCCTCAGTCAAAATTCCCACAGAAGAGGAGGCTTTTTGGGAAAGGGAAGAGCTATGGCCAGAGGAAGGTCCCAATGGGGAATCGGGGACACTGTCTGAGCTACTTAAGAGCAGCAAACCCCATCCAAACCTGGGCCTGGCCTGTTCCAAAAGGCTAGGAAAAATGGGGCGAATGGGAACAGAGAGAAATTTTGCACACGAAAGGAGGTGAGGGAAGAGGCATTCCAACTGCCAGAAAGGAAGTGAAAAACATGAAAACAGAAAGAGTGAATCAGCAGAGCGCTACACAGGAAAACTTTTCTTTCAGAGCCTATTGCTAACCACAGCCTGTCCCTGAGAAACCGAGCTCACCACGGAGCCTAATGCAGTGCCGTTGACTCAGATGGGAGGCCTTGTGGAGCATCATAAAAGAGCATATCCCCAGGGACAGAGCCAATGACTGCGATAATTTTTGTTAGATAAAATCTGCCACCAATTCACTATAAAGTGCTCTCCATTCTGACCCTCCGCGCCGAATGGCTCCTTGTGCTTTGGGCAGTTATTGTCTAGCGTTACTGTAACGCGAGCGAGCTGGGGCTTGTCAGCATCTCACTCCCCGCTGCTGATAGGGCTGTAATGGAAAAGCCTCTTCAGGTAGCTGAGCATACGTCAGTGAAAAGAGTTTCCCTGCCAGCATGGCTTTACCCAAACGACTTCCAGAGAGCCAAGGAAAGGCCTGCGCCACCATGTCCATGCTGGGTGCTTCTGGGGAGACCAAAGGTGTGTTTTCACGTTCCTTGCCTATGCAGCAATGTTGATAAAATCCGTAGAGTAATTCTGGCCCTCCAAACACTTCTGCTTTCCTTTCCTATTCTTGGGTTACCCCCAGACTACTGCCTTTAGCTGTATGCTTTGGTCTGTCACTGGGAAGAAGTAAAGCATGCATACAGCATGAGCATCCAGTTCTTGCAGGCAGGAAGCCCCTGAAAGCAATAGCTAACTGCAGTTTCTCTGGCCAGTGCAGCACCATCTTCACAATTTACCCCATCAAAGTGGTAGAATGGCATCCACGATACTGTTTCTTTCTTATATCCCCCAATTCTGAGCCCCCTCCGCCACCACATACCCAGTACCGAACTGGACTAGGCACTAGCCCAGTTAAAGGACACTGGCACGTGCTTTGGGGAGGGGTGTGCCCATCCTGCCCCTTTCACAAAGTTCACGCCAAAGGCAAATTACAGAGAAGAGCAATCCTGTCGCTCATGTGAAAAGCGAGTCTGATCAGAATAGACTCGTTGGCATGCTGAAGGAAATACCAGTTCATCCCAGTGTAGTTCCACTTCTAATCAATTACATGACAGTACTGAGCTTCAGTCAGACAAGCACAGGCTAATTAAGAGATTTTGCTGCTATAAGCATTATTTGGTGGAGGCAGGTGGGGAAAGACTTGGGAGGGTAAAGATAAAAGCACTTTAAAAGCATTTACTTTTCATTTCATACCTTTAATTAGCTGGATAACTCCAGGGACTATAATTATCAGAATTGCTACAAGCTTGCAAAAGGTAAGGAAAATCTGAATGCGGGCACTCCAGCTGACACTCGTGCTATTCAGGACCATCACCAGCGCTGCAAGGGGAAAAAGAAAAGTCAGAAAGAAATACTCGTGTCGCTGAAATTGCCAAAAAATCTCTTTGCCGGCAGAGAGGCCACACACACAATAGATCCTGGTGCGTTAAAGGCAATACACCCTGATAACCTTCTCCAGGTGCTGCCCTCCTCACGTTCCCCTTCCAGACGCCGCACAAAAAGCTCAAGCTGAGCCCCTCTGTGTGACTCACTGCACGGCCCATCCATCTCTCCGGTCCCTGCCTGGCTCCCTCCACACCAAATTACCGCTTTGTTTACCCAGAATCATTAGCTGTTGGTCGGTGATCGGCTGGCAGGACTCTGCCTTGGATAAAAGAAATTAATTGCCCAACTCTTGTCACTCCAGATTTCTGTATCACTGCCGGTTTGAGTAGAGATTTGCCTTTTCAGAAAACAGTAACAATTAATAATCATATCAAATTTTCTGACCCCCATTTAGGCCCCACATAAATTTGTCACCCACTACCTTATTCACACCTGCTCCTCTTTTCCAGTCTTTCTTCTCTATTATTGCCGTACCACCAGGGACGCAGGAGGGCCAGAGTGCAAGTAATGTGCCCATCTTTGTTGGGAATTGGTGAAGAAATTGAGACTTTTTATTTCTTGAAAACAAAGCCCAGGTCTGCTCCTCACCAATACATGGAGAGATAAGCAAGGAGGGATTTTATATCCTGCCTGCTCGGTTCACTTCTCCTTCTGGCTTAGGGAGGGCATCTTCTAGTCTTTACTACAGCACTGACTGACAGGAGGATGGGAGGTCTTACCATTTGAGTGCCAGTTATTCTAGCTTATTTAAACAATTACCCTGGCAAAACAGAATCAATAAAGGAGTTTAGATATTAAAAAAAAAAAAAGAAAAAAAAACAAAACCAAAAACAAACCACCAAAACCAACAAACCCCATATTTAGCTAAAGAACATAAAACGTGAGTCATTTCACTAGATTTTTTTATCTAGTCCCTTTCCCCCACTGCTGCAGGAAAAGGCGAACACAGTCAAACAAGCCTGCTCGCTCATCTTCTTTTTCTTGCCATTGTATGGGGCTTATGAATTAACTCCTCATCACAGTCCTTCTATACTTCAAACTCTCTCAAGGGCACTGGTCTCTACCATCAGCCATATCATGCACCTTGGGACACGTCAAAATACAAGTTGCTATCTCCCACCAGAGTCCAGGAGCTAGTTTGTATGAGCTAGCACTGTAAATCTGGCAGGGCACAAGCTTTCTGGCAGCAAAACCCACTGATTTATCCCAAGTCTTTTATACAGGTTCTGTCCACCAGGCAAAGCCAAGAAATATATCATAAAAATTCTTCCTAGATTAAATCAAAAGTAGTTCTGTTCTAATAGAAAACGGAGAAAATGCCAAGTGATCTTGATTCCAATGTATTATTTAGATATTTTTAACATAATAAAAATTCCAGGAAAAAAAGAAAAGTATTTTCTGAAATTTTTATTTGGGAATGAGAGGACCCCATGCTCAAATGAACAATTTACCAAAGTCAACGTGAACTCAAAACATCACTTAATGTGAATATATCACCAAAAAAGAACTTAAAGGTCAAAATGTTTTTCCAGTTCTGTATTTCACCATATTTCAGAACTGAGATGTTCTTTTCTAAGTCACAAAGAAATCACTTGGACTTCTGCAAAGTATCAATTGAGATCCAAATACTTATTCTTTGCTTCGTTACTTCCGTGTATACCTATACTTGTCAGGAACCAGAAAAATCTCAGGGGCCTGATTCATTACTCTATTGTCTCAATACTGCCCTGACATATCTTCACTTAAATAAGTGCTGAAAGATCCCTTTAAGATTGTTCCTGACTACTAGCACTGATTGAGGCGCCCCCTCTTTTCCTAGGGCTCGATTACCAGGAAGGTTAACACCTGTCATTTAAGCAAAATACATATTAAATATTCATTTGATGTTTAAGTTGTAAAGACAATCCAGTGCTATAACCAAGCACTGGTACATTTCAAATTTCCTAGAAAGTTCAGGATATCGTACTTTTCTTTCCTAGAAGATGAAGCCCAGGCAGGGACCAGGCCACAAGAAAGTGTCAAGTGAGAGTTTTATGTGTAAGAAAGGATCTGCAATTTGGCATCCAGCTTATTCAGAGTTCAAGCTGCCTGCAGCAATCGGTCTGTTACCTTACACAGGTCAGAACAGGTAACGTGAGCATCCTCCCTGCAGAGAGCCCTCCTTGAGGTTTTCTAATGCCTTGGTTTCATCCTCCTGATACACATATGAGAATGTCACTGGATGGCAAACTAGTACAAACACTAATGTCAACTCACACGGAAACTCATAACCTTCCTTGCTGGCCAGCCACATACAAATCACAAGACTCAAATCTGAGTTGCACTGGCTTGAAAGAAAAAAATTGCAGGCTACTATTTTCATGAAGACAGCCTGCTTCTGAGCAGGCTCTTAAAACCTTCTCCATCCCCAACTGTGAGTTCAAGCCAGCCAAATGTTTCATCTGAGGCTTTCTAATAAAATAGCGAAAGCAAAACGGACGCTGCAAGGACCTTCATTTAATTGGGAAGCTGAAGGGATGCTACACCCACAGTCAGTCCAGTGTATGTGCTGTTAGTTTTGATGCTCCTCTATAAGATAAAGTCCCTTACAGCGTTGGACGACTGCACAAAGATAGCAGTTCAGGTTGCAGGGCTGAGACTCAAGTTCTTAGATTTTCATTTTATTGTACTTTATAGGCTATAAAAATTTAAAGTCTTGTTACAATGTTTAGTCTTAGCAGTTTTGTGTACGTAAAAGACATATAGGAATGTGGAGCTTATTACAGAATCATAGAATGGTTAGAGTCAAAAGGGGACGTTAAAGATCACCTCGTTCCAACCTCCTGCCCTGGGCAGGGACACCTCCCACCAGACCAGGCTGCTCAAAGCCCCATCCAGCCTGGCCTTGAACACCTCCAGGGATGGGGCATCCACAGCTTCTCTAGGCAACCTGTGCCAGTGCCTTGACACCCTGAGAGTGAAAAATTTCTTCCTCATATCTAATCTAAATCAACCCTCTTCCAGTTTAAAACCATTACTCCTTGTCTTATAATACAGGAATATTTATAGAGGTAAACAGTCCCTCCCCATCTTTCCTGTAGCCCCCTTTTAGTACTGAAAGGCCACTATAAGGTCTCCCCAGAGCCTTCTCTTCCCCAGGCTGAACAGCCCCAGCTCTCAGCCTGTCTTCATAGCAGAGGTGCTCCAGCCCTCTCATCATCTTTGTGGCCCTCCTCTGGACTCGATCCAACAGGTGCATGACCTTCTTATGTTGGGGGCTTACACTGCTATCACGTATCAGCATCATACTGGTTGCGTGAGCGACCGGATAGGGAAAGACAACAGGGAAGAGGAGTCATGAAGAAAGCTGCTAAAGAGCAGGAAACGAATGTGACATCTGTGGTAGGATTCAAGAGGGAAATTATATCTTGGGACTACGGTCATTATTCAACACCTCTCTTCTATGAATAGGGCCTTATGGAGATACTTCAAGAAACTGATTGTAGGCGCTTTGATACAAGATCACAGCAAGGATCAGAAGGAAGCAGCAACCCCCCAGAAAAAAGGACAGTGAAAGGAGGACTCATCTCTAACGTTGCCAACTAAAAATCAGGCATCTAGTATGGCTGCATCCTCAATAAAGAGACAGTTACCTCCAGAGAATGAATAATAGCACCTCTTTCACATGCCTATCTCAAATGAGACGAGTTGCCTTCAGGAAGCGTGGCATTCCCTCTTTCTCCGCTAACTCTACGGGGAGCACAGACAATTACCTTAAACTAAACACCTAGGTAAAAGCTAAATGAATCCTAACCAAGGGGAGTACGGAGGGAGAATAAAATGGTGTTCATGAACAATCAAACACAATGGTAGCACCAATCATGTTGCTTTTCACAATCTCTTTCCTTCACACAGCCGCAGCTATAGATGGTTAATGAAATCAAATGGGAGAAACAGCAGTAAAAGCATTACATCCTGGACTACTTTTTCAGGAATATATGTACGTATGTATATTGCCTCAGCAGGAAACGTAGGAAACTACCCTCCCCTAACTTGTCAGGTCAAGGCATTCACATAAAACAAAAATACCCTCAATTTTTTGGGGTATCATCTAAACTAATCAACTAAAATGAAGTCACGGGAGGCACAAAAACACCCATCAGAGCAGCTTTTGCTGTCCCTGCAAGCAAAAGATGTCTTAATTTAAACTGCTTGTCTGAAAACCGCCAGCAGTAGATAGCAATATCTGTAACATCTGCCATGATGGGGAAAAAAAAAGCAAGCAACTAACCATAGACTCACACACACACCAAATTTATACCAATAAAGCTTTTGGCTGGATTATTTGCAAGCAAACACTGATAGATCTGCAGAGCTCACCTTGTTTTTCAAGCATAATTTTGCCTCTAACAGCCATAGTTTGGGGTATTTGAGTCTTTTTGGCAGACCTCCAAATAAGAGAGGTGGAAATTTTACATTATTGCAGTGAAAAATGCCCAAAATATGCATGAATGAGTGTAAAAACTTTGAAAACAGGTGTGAGTTGGTAACCTGCTTTCAGTCTCACAGATTTTAATAGCTGAAACCTGTTTATCTGCTTTCTGATATGGAGGCCAAGTGAAAAGATTAGAACAGGCTCAGTTAAGATTGCGTATCTACTCAGGATACATATTGATAGTATGATTCAATACCTTTGCACAGCATAATTTATTCCTTCCTGTTTTACCAATATATTTAAGCTTATCGTTAGTAGAAGAATTAAAAAATATAAATAAAGCAACACATAAATATAGGGGGTTTTTGCCCTGTCTGTCGCCATGCTTTGCAATGGTCACAGGCAGGGAGGTAGGATGTTCCTTCACTAGAATAAACAATAAATAAGGAGGAGTCTACCAGCTTTCACTTAAAGAGATAAATTAATTTTTAACTCTTTCTCCTAAAAAGATCATCTTCAGCATCAGAACAAAGGTGGACGGCATCACTTCTACTTTGTGTCCTGAGACGGTTGAGTCCAACTCAAGCCAAGCTGGGCATTTAGAAGGCCTCATTCTCCTGTTTGCATATTCTTCAGCTGTCCTTCCCCATGCTGGGACACATCCAGGTTCTCTCTCCTCTACCTGTCCACTTATTTTCATAAAAATTGTAGGAATTAGATATCTTTGAGATGTCTGCTCTTCTCTCAGGTACAGTTAAATTGGCTGAGTTTAAAAAAAGTTTATGGCACACTTACAGACAGACTGAGATATGCATGTCTTGTATTTGCCTAGGTTTTTCTCCTCATGGAGATTTGCTTGAGAAATACCAGGTGAACTAAAGTGATTTCTAAGTCTGAAAAGAACAGGCAGCCTTTACTTCAGAGGTTCAGAAAGCTGGGGTACCTGAAAAGAACCCCCAACACAAGCATCCTTCTCTTTAAGAGCCATTGAAATGTCCGGACTTTTTGGGTTGTTGTTTTTATCTCAAAAAAAAATAAAAAACAAAAATGAAAGCACCATATTGTGGAACAGAAAATTTCTTTCTACAGATTGTTCAAAATTGCTCAGAACAGATGTGATTTTGAGGGGAATTTTGTGCCCAGCACATGCTTTTCTCCTATAAATAATAAACCAAGAATGAAGGTCTTTTTTTAAAGGTCACCATCTCCAGTAGTTCCATTTTAGCTTTCATCTGGTCTCCATCTTCTCTGCAGCACTGTCGTTCCTTTTTCACTGCAGAGGCACTGAGGTGGAACGATGGAGAGCAGAATGGGCTGTAGCCCCTCTACAAGAAGGACTTGTTTGCAGTTGGTAGAGGAGCAACAGCATTTGCCACTCTCCGTCATAATCCTGGTTGCATCCATCTCAGGCAACCTTTTAGTAATAGGCTTAAATTGCAGAAAAGGAGGTTTAGGTGGGGAAAAAAAAATAATGAGAAAAGCTGTTTTATGACAACTATAGAAAAAAGCGGGCTACAGTATTATTAGGTGAAGCTATAGAAACCCCCTCTCTGGAGGTTTTAAGAACATTTTAGAAGGGTCTTAAACATCCATCAGAAGTGGTTTAGATATGCTGATTGTGTTTGGGGGCAGAAAATCAGCTGGAGATTTTTCAAAATCTCTTCCTGCCCTTTCTAGCTTGGTCAGAAATGACAACGTAAAAGTACAGAACAAAGTCTCATCCAAGGACAGCGTTTAATGGTGCTTCCCGCTACCTTTCCCTCATGCAATAAAGACAGATAAGCAGCATGCACTCTGTCATCACGCACAGGAGGGAAGAGGGACCAGGAGTGGATAAGAAGACAAAAGGCACATCGGTTCACTGTCTGATTAACTTAAAATTTTCAATGGAAGCAGTCACTACCTTTGGCACCATTAAATTGCATTATAAGATCTTCAGGGCTCCAATGTGTCTGTTCAGCTCAACAACCCTTTAATCTTACCTATCGCCCCACCTACATGCGCAATACAAAACATTCATAACCATTACCACCACAACAGCTCATTCTTACCATACAGGAATAACAGTCACACACTCTGGGATCCCTGAGCTTAAGTATAACATATGATCAACAACTACTACAGATGAAACTCCACTGTAGAGTATAACGCAAAGAATACAGATAAAGCCTTAGCCTGAAATGTCACTGTTTTCCTCAGCATTGTCCCATTCAGCATCGCAAACTTCCTAGAGGAAACCCTTCTTTGGGTGAAATGACAGCTCATCCTACCTGCGCTGTACAGCCCCGTGCTCGCCACAGGAGCAGTGTGCTGTGAGCTCCTCTCTCCCTTTAGGCTGCCATTATTTCAGCGTAACTCCACACACACCCCCTGCAGTGCTACTTCTTTGTTTAATTACTTTGCGAAGCCCTGGCTTATCACACAGATTTTCAATTAAATTAAAAGCAATAAAAACCTATTTCAAATTGTTCACTTATTGTGCTTGAATCACACGCACTTAACAAAATGCTTTGATGGAGTCCTCACTTAACATTCCTTCTGTCTCAGTGACCTTGAAGTTACCGAACATCTGTTTCACCCTTACCTTGCACTAAAATATTTTAGACAGATGTAGATATAAAAAGTCATTGACCTCAAAATTCAAATCCTTAATTCAATTATTCCTATGAAACCTATAGTTTGTGCATAATTAAGTTAGAAAGAAACATGGTCACATACAGATTTTTTCTTAACACTCCTGGCAGAAGGGAACTCCTATCAAGAGAGCTCCTACAAAAAGCCACAGCAACCTGGAGACTGGAAATTTGAATGTCAATTGAACTCCCTACCCCAAAGAAAGAAGTCATCTGATCCTATTATTGCACAAAACCGAAGGGGTCTCCTGTGTGCCTTTGATCATTTTGCATGTCTTAATTCCTTTTTTCGGTCCTTTTGTTTCTGATATGTGCACTGACCAAATTGAAAGGAACAATCTGTTACCAATTACTCAGGTCTACTCTGCACTCTCCTCCCAGCACAGCTGAATGTGAAAGCGTGCAAGGAGCATCATCACCAGTGACCAGAGAGAACTGGAACCCAGCTTCTGGCGCTACAGGCACACGGCTCGAGAGTCCCATTCGCATCACAATTTGTGCCCTCCCGTTTCATAGAATCATAGAGTCATCATAGAATGGTTAGAGTTGGAAGGGACCTTAAAGATGATCTAGTTCCAACACTCCTGACGTGGGCAGGGACACCTCCCACACCAGCCCAGGTACACTGTAAAACCCCCGGTCTCAGGGTAGCCTCCTTTCTTCTGCTGGCAATTATTGTTTCTCTGTAGCCCTAAATGGTCCCTTTTACACTAATTGCAAAGTTAGCAAGGGTAGGATAAGCTGCTGGTAACAGACGAGCATTTTCATCAAGCTGTACGCCCTGCTCCCAAAGTCGTCAGTTGGGTTCCTGCTTCCTGAACAGTAAGCGCCTCGATAAATTTTATTGCTATGAAGGACAGAGTGGTACTAGGGAAGATGATCTCATGTTGCCCGTGCTCCACTCGAGAGAACTACATTTCTTCATGGCATCATACTTGGCACTCAATTGCCTCCTAAAACAGAGGTAGAGCAAAGCACTTAAAATCAGGTAATCATTCTTCCATATCTCTGGCACGGGCTCACCATCTCTTAGGGACAGAAATTGCTTCCACAAAAATAAAAAGAGTTCTGCCATTAATTAAAATGGCAACAGAATCAGCCTTAGCAATAGATTTTTCCCTGCCGTTAATGAAGTCTCCTATTTTTTTTACTACTGCATATGTTCGCAAATACACATACCCAGGCAAAAAGTCACGCTGATGCCCTTGGCACTGGATGCACAATCATTCTGTAATGATTCACATCAAACGATTACCTGTTCAGCATACAATTACTTTTTTGTCCTTTTCTTTATTTTTTTTTTTTAATTTACATCATCTTTACCCTTCCCTAAAAGATAAAATTGGATACTTACTGATGCCAACAGCTGTAATAAGTTTAATCGCAAGTTCGGGGATTTCACACTGCATAAAGAAAGGTTCCAAAATATAGCGTCCAAATGCCAATGATATCACCGCTGTGGCAGCAGGGCTAGAGAGAAAACAACAGCAAAAATAATGAAATAAAGCTGCAATAGCACACAGACAACATTCATACAGGTTCATACTGTAACTTCACCGCCGCAGAACCGTGAACCGTACTTCATTGTGGTGTGGTGCCTGCTTGCAACTATGCTGCTGTGTACCGCCATTTCTGAACGGAGCAGGAAACCATGAGCAGTTTCGCTTCGCTCAGCGGTTCTGATCTCGACAGCATCACTTCTCGCCAGGATCGCTCTTACAACTGCCATGTTGTGAAGCAGCCGTAGACAGAAAGGGAAGGTATCGATAAAAATCTTCATTTGCTCGCTTGAAGTGAATGTGGCCAGAAATAGATTACGTGGGCAAAACCCTGAGGAAAAGTCATTGGGGACTGAATTTCAGTGGCCAGGTATATCTCACCCCTCAGAGACACAAGGAAATAAATTTCAATCAAGCCGAAATTCGGCTTTACTGCAAATAAGTATCCAAAACCTACCCAAGTCTGCTGCTACAATCTGAGACAATGCAAAAAAATGAATCAAAACAGGATTTCCTAAAATGCAAATAGAATTTGTTCCTTTTATTGACTAACAACTTTCTAGCACTGCAAGTGAGAGCAAAAATACTCGAAGTACAGAAAGCACCTACCATGGAACAGAGAAGTGCGAAGAAAGGCATGCAGTTGTTGCATTGACAAATCTGAAATACTCATGATACTCATACAGCCGTTCTCTTTGAGACAAGCTAAATGTTTGCCAGAAGCCTTAGCACCAACACATTTAACGGCGAATTACCCTATGCCTCACATCAGACACTGTCAGCATATTAACAGTTCCAGTGGTCTGTTCAGGTTGGGCTTGGGAGGACACTTTCACCCTTCCCTAGGACAACTGGTGGCACCTGGGCTTCATCACACACAGTAAGGACAAAAGGGCATATGCTTCTGCCTCAACGGATTTTTGAGTTAAACAAGAATCCAAGCAAATTTCTTGGGGAAAAAAAAAAAAAAATCTACGGCATTTAATAAAACAACACTTCACCTTGCAGAATTTTAATAAAAATATAGTTGCTAAAAATGCTATGGGCCAGTGTAAAAATTATGCAGAGAAGTTGTTATCCTTCATCCAACGATAAAGGAATTTTCCACAAGGGAGTTTCGCTCGTGAAACAAAACTCACTTCCTTAGCGTTATGACTCAACCAAAACGTCACGTATTGTGTTGGACCAAACTGCAGAGCAGCAAAGAATAGAAGTATCTTCCTTGGAAAGTCTCTGCGTGGACATGTGAGGGCTGCTGCTTGTGCATCACCCACACGTGAGAACTGTTCCTTTCGCTGGCCAACAACTGGCTTTGCAACATTTGCCTTCGCTCAGGGACCAAGTGTCCTCAGCGCTGGATTTACACAGGCATTTACTGACTTTACCTCAGTGCAATATCTCCAATTTACACAAGAAGATCACCAAGCTTCCGGCTTTTAAGCACCGCAGCCTGCCAAAAGTAGTTTGAAGTGTCCTAGATCAGATGAAAGATCAGATCTTTGTTGCTTTCCCAGACTTTTTTTTCCTCAGTCCCAGCTCCTTTTTCCAGAACTTGGATTTTTCATTCTCATTTTAAGAAAGGTCTTTTTAAAGAGGTCTCTTAAATGCTGCTATCCATACCAGTATGTTTTTAAAAACATAGCTTCTAAATTATACCTCTAATAAATAGCCACGTCTCTCAAATTCCTGTGTTTGGGGGAATATGCCCCATCCCTGGAAGTGCCCAAGGCCAGGCTGGATGGGGCTCTGAGCAGCCTGGTCTAGTGGGAGGTGTCCCTGCCCATGGCAGGGGGTTGGAACTAGATGATCTTCAAGGTCCCTTCCAACCTAAACCAGTCTATGATTCTGTGATGTTGTTGGCAGTGTAGTGAAGCCATGGAGGAGAAAGTTGAAAGAATGGGGAATTGATTGCAGTCAATATCTTTTGACTGCAGTCCTAAAGGCAGACTGGCAGCCCCCTAACAACTGTGTGTTCAGGAGCGGACAGAAAGGGCATTGCCACCTTTTGTTGAAGGACAAGGAGCGCAGAAAGCTACCAGGAAAGGAGCAGGTATAGTGCCCCAGCACATACCACAGGGGAGTGAGTCACTTGGCAGCACACTCTCACCCGACCTGTGTTTAGCAACCACCATCATTAAGCACTACAGGCAACGCATTCACATAGTCTGGCTTCATTTGTTTGAAAACCACCTCTTTTTTTTAAAAAAAAAAAAAAAAAAAAAAAAAAAAAAAAAAAAGAGGCATGTAGTATACCCACAACCTGACTTTTGGGGAGGAAAAATGTTCCTACTTGTACCGGGTGAGGAGCAGTACAGCGTAAGGCACATCTAAACAGCAGGTGATGCTGGCACCGTTTAATCAGAATGTGGGCTGAGTTTAAGTGTGTCCTAGACTGTAAAATAGTGGCTGAAAAGATATACAAGAACAGGAAATATTTATTTTGGTTGCGGCTGCTCCACCAGCCCGTGGGTGTGATAATCCTCCGATCTTCCAGAGGAAAAAACTGCTTAGCTGAGAAGTGTGTGTGCAACTTCATCTACGGAAAAAAAAAGCCCAGATACGCATTAGGTCTCAACTTTTTTGATAGCAGCAGCCAATTAGTTTACCAACGCAGGAGTCAGATATAAAACTCTACACAGAGTTTTGGCAGCGCTGCTCTGATCATCACAAGTTATAACAAGCACGCCTCCCTTGCTGCCTCTCAGATTTGATGATTAAAGGATCCACTGATGTTCCTTCCCATGCAAGATGATGATTTTCTGGGTGTGGGGCAGATCATGATGACTAAGAGTGTTTTCATGACACTCCTGAGACACTGTCATATGTAAAAAAAATAATAAGTTTACAAGGAGAGGAGTTTATGAAGCCCTGTTTCTTGTGGGTATTTGTGCCTAGGTTAATAAGGTCCCCCTGCCTAGTAAGGTGCGGGTGAAGAGGGGGATTTCTAACACTGCTGCCTTTGTTGATCCTGTGATGTGCAATGACATAACTACGTTCACAGCACTGTGCTGCTCACCGTGAAAACATAGGTCTGTTTCCTCCATCTGTTTTTCCTTTTTGGCAAAAAGTTACTACGGTTAAGACATCTGCTCTTTCATCACGTTTGATGGAAATTATGCAGTTAATTCAAAGGTTACATATGGGTGGGGTGGCTGGAAGGGTCCGTCTGACATACACAATGATTTCCTCCGGAAACAAGATAAGGACTTATAGATTCATAATGACTCAGCACTGTCAGTGCTCAACCCAACAGTCTATGCTAGAACTTGTCAATATTATGTAAACATAGTTGTGATTTGAAATGGGGCTTGCACTTTTGTGACTAATTTGCTGATTGCGGAAGAGAGGGAAAAGGAGTGCTAACTAGCCTGAGGCAGGAATGCAGCATTCCTAAACTCATTTTGCATAAGTGAGTTGCCCTGTTCTACATGTAACAAGCTCTCCAGCCTCAGAAACACTGTAAAAAAAAAAAAATATATATATATATATATTAAAAATTCAAAGAGCCACGTTTGAGTTTGATACAAAGATCCATTTACATTATGCAAATTTATTTTATATGATTCAACGATTCGGCACCTTCATATTGCAATTCACCTATACAATGTCAAGGGCTGCATGAGTCACAGGCTTACACACCAAAACAAGCCTTCAGACATTTTAGATATATAAGGACTTGATGATGCTTTAATTGGCCAGTCAGTGCTTTTCATAGTAAACAAAAGTTCTCCAACACCCCATAAAAACAAAAAACGGGGACCTGAATTGACATATAAAGAAGACATGGTGGCCCCAAATCTGAAAACTACTGGTCAGTAGCTTCACCAGGGATTATTTCTGTATCCACAAATAACAGCAACCGCACCAAAAGCGAGTGCCAAGACTGAGAAAACGTAGAGGTGACTTCCCTCTTCCACTATACTATAAATAGGCATGGGCATTAGAATTACTAGTGACATTAATGGATACAGTAAGATTAGCAAAATTAAAGCAGGTAGCTGAACTTGTGTCAGGAAGTTGTCCTCAAATCTTTGTCCCCCCCAAACATGCACACACGTCTTTTTGAATGTTTCAAGGCTGACAAGCAAAACAGCGTTGTTAAATTCTCTGAAGCAACCGTACTAAAAGAACATAGCTCATTGATCGAGACATATTTGATTTGTCTTGCCCATCATGTATTGGAGATTTTTTCTTGGTGACTGAAAGATGTATTGCCATCAGAAAAGAAACAAAGAAAAGCCACGATAGACTTACCGAATGATGAGCAATTCAACCCAGACTCTCACAAAAGCTGGTAATGGGCCAAAGGCCTCCAGGATATAGGTGTAGTGACCACCAGATTTCTTAATGCATGTTCCTAGTTCAGCATAGCATAGGGCACCTGTGAGAATTAAAGTGTGGCATCACAAGAGATATCCAGAAACACCTTTCTAAACATTTATAAGCTAAACAACGGAGCTGCTGTGGTATCACAGCTACTTTGGATATATTTTAATCATTTTTTTCAAGCAATTTCGCAAGTTTTAATTAATTCAGACAGGCTTGCAGTTAACCAAACAGTACATATATCCTGTTATATTTATATATAAAGCCACGGAACAACCTATTTACTATCAACACATTTCATTACTCATCTTTATCTCTTGAAGAGGGACAACAAAACGCTGTGTCATGCCAGCTATGCAGGTCCCCACCCAGCCTGACTGCACCGCTAAGTGAAAGCCTTCTGACACATTTGCTTGTTATCAAATGATGATCAGCTCCTTTCAGCCCCAGAGATGCCTGGCTCAGCCTCCGAAGAAAAGCACTGTGGAACTAGGGAAACCGTATTCCCGCTCCTCAGCCACAGGCGAAGCAATCGACTGGCCAAAATTTGGAAGAAGGAATTGCAGGTTAAGAATTTTCCTTAATAGCTCTCCCAACATCTTATATACAAAATTCAGGGAACGGCTTAGCCCTGGTTTTTCAATGCTGCTGCAGTGTTGTTGTGTACTACTAATGCAATGAAAGCTCAGTTCATTTCTGCACTGCCTTAAACACAGACCACTTCACGTCTTCATAGCAGGAGGTTCACTTCATCCTTTGATGCATTTACACTGACTAAAATAAAACCCAGGTCATCTTCATATTGCTGCATCAGTTCATGCAGAAGTGGTCCAGGCCCCTTTGGAGCAAGTGCTAGTGGCATTCCCATCAAGGAGCAGCTCTCAGAGAGCTCCTCAAGGCTGCTACCAGCACAACGTGTTGCCTCTGCCATTACAGAGCAGGCAAGAACTATGAGGACCTGAGGCTTTGAGCAGCCTGGTCTAGTGGGAGGTGTCCCTGCCCATGGCAGGGTGTTGGAACTAGGTGGTCTTTGAGGTCCCTTCCAACCTGAACTGTTCTGTGATTCTGTGGCCTGCCTGAAGCCTTCTTCACCCATGCACCATCTGCTACTGTTGCTCAATGAGCCATCACCCAGTCATAAAGCCAGTGGATTCTCAGCTCCACAGGTGGACCGCATCAGTGGAGAAGTGTACCACCTCTAATAAAGGTAGGCAGCCCTTTTAGAAGAGTCTGAGAAGGCAGATGAAAATAGTAATAAAGTTTGTAGACACCGCATCACATAGAGTTAAGATCAGCATCATATATGAACTCAATTTCGGCTCTGTTCTCCACATGCTTTTATGCTGCAGCACTTTAAGATGAAAACTACAGTTGTCAAAACCACATAACATGTACACACATACATGTACGCATTATGACAAATTCCATTCTTGTTCATTGGCTTTGTTTGGGGCTTTGCAAGAATGTGGCAGCTTTTATCTGCTGTTCTTCATCTTACCTGAAAATATACTTAAAGGAATTCTTATAGCCACACTAAAAAAATCAAAGCTACGGATGGGTTTTCTCTTGCCAGCCTCTTCTGTTGAGGTTCAGGATGAAATGAAATTGTGTTTTGATACATGTTATACACACAGCCGCAGCAAGACCATAAGTGGTCTTTGCATGTGATTTTACTGTATGAAAAAAAAAATATGAAAAAATAACTATAACAGGTTCATTCAGAGAAAGAGATAGTATCTTTTGCTGGGTCAAATTGCACAGTTCTTCATATCTGGAGATCTGGAAAATGACCTTGAAAATCCACCTGATAAAAGAGTTTGGGTTTTTTTTTTGTTTGTTTTGGTGGATTTTTTTTGTACAGACTTTACTTCATAGCCAGAAAATTACTGCTATTAAAATTAAAGCCAAAAATGCAATGCTTAAGCAAATCCTTCTTTGACTAAATCAAGACCAAGGTCTTCTGACAGGGTTACAAACTGTATCTGTGGCCTTTCTTTATAGGGGAATTTTGGTTACAGGCAGGACCTTCCACATTTGTACAACAGATGACGCTGCACATTGTACCCACACACTTAACATTTGACCAAAATGGGTCCCTACTCGCTTACGCCGTGTTTGGCTTGGGTGGGCTTAGCCTTGTAAACAGTCCATGTTTCTTTTAAGCTCAGAGCCAATTTACACAGGGTGGCATTTGCATGTTCCACCTATTAAGCAGACATGTGTTAGTCCGTGTTTGTCCTCTTTACCTCCTGCCAGAAAACAAGTCGTTTCTGTTTTAAATAAAGCCAATATTCATGTTAGTTCTTCAGCTTCTTTGAGATTAACTCATTAAATATGTCAATGGACCCTCTGTCCCGCTGAGGCCAGAGTGGGGTTTTCCACTCTGAACGGGGGCTTTGTGTACAGAACAAATAAACTGGCAGTCTTCAGAATTTAATACTATTCAAAAATACATAAAGTGAGTAAAAAAAACTGTCATGATAGGCAGGCCAGCAATAAAACTCGCATTACAAATTTGTTTCCATCACACTGCTTTTTGCAGCGCAGTCTTTCAAAGCAGTATCCTGAGCGAAGAACGAAGTAAAGAGCAGTAATACAAGACTGGGGAGAGGGGTTATTCGTGTTATTTCCTTGCTCCCTTTTGTGCCAATGCAGCTTATGTCCGGTGGGAATTATTCCTCTCAGACCTTGCTCCAGCCTCTAGGGAACTAAGTCGAGTTGTCTAAACATTTCGCCAGTGTTCGAGGGGAGCGACCCACATCCCCGGCTGCCGGGGGCCTTACAAACAAACCATAAACTACCTCTTACAGCCAGAAGAAAAACACTATACACACAGCACATTGTATAGCATGAACTGGACGTTTACTTTCCCCCTTAGGGACCCGTAAGAAACAATAATTTATGCTTCCGATCTTTACTGGACAGGCGCCGGGGGGACAGGAGCTGCATACCTCTGTGCCCTCCACGCAACCTATCACGCAGCAAAAACCTTCTGTAGCCCTATTGGTCCTCGAGCTCCGCACTCTGCCACACTATCCAATGGCAAAATCAGGCAAACGATAGCAATAATCCACCAACCGCCCCTCTGGACCAATTAGAAACTTTTAAGGGACTTACCAAAGAGCGAGAGGATACCGCACACTGTCCAGACAGTCAAGGACATGCCCACGCTGCCCGTGTTCTTCAGGATGCCTTTGGGAGAGATGAAGATGCCAGCTCCAATGATAGTGCCAATTATGATGGATATGCCCCTCAAAAGCGTCACTTTCTTCTTCAGCACAACTTTTCCCTCCTGGGCTGGCTGTCCGCTGTCCATAGAGGGCAACCTGCCGTTAGTTCGCCCCTGCAAGTAGCTTCCATTAGAGACGGTGGTTACAGCAGCTTTCCTAAACATGCTGCGGTGCCACCAGCACACCGACGGCAAGCAGAGGCAAAAAAAGTTTGCAGCAGAAACTCAGGGTGGTTTTTTTTCTTTTTCCTCTCCGCGTAGCCAACTACTTAGTCTCTTCCTCTGCCCTCTCTTATCTTTCCAGCTGCTCCTCCACACAGGTAGCGAGCTCCTCGAGTGTATGGGAGCCTTGCCTGCGATCTGAGCAGTGCTCGGGAACACCTGCGCTTCCACACTGCGAGCTGGTACTGCCCTATCATTGGAAAGTAGCTCAGCTTCCGCGTGGACTTGTATTTAAGCTCTTGTCATACCAAGTTACTCCAGCTGAATGATGATGCAAATTCTCCAGGTTTGCATCAGCCATTTGAGAAACCTCTGGCATTACTCAGCATTTCTTTTTTTTTTTNCATGTTGCACAACTGACCTGAGGGTGGTGGGAAGAACAAAGCACTCGCAAGCAAACCGCGCCAATCAAGCTAAGCACATCACCCTCGACACCCTAAGACACACTCCCAAATATTTTTAAAGCAAGCCAGAGCCAGGAACAAAGCCTGCCTAAACACAAAGCTCGTCAGAGCGCAAGGGGAAAAGAAATCAAACAGGATACGTCATCCCTGGGTCTAATCCAATTTCTTTCTCGAAAAAACACCTCTTAACGAAAGTTAAGTTTGCAGGGCTTAACTTCTTGTGTTGCAGTAGATCAGCCTCTCTCACACCTATGTTACTTACCTGGAAATCTCTATAGGGACCTGCACCCACCCAAAGAACACACACAACCCCCTTGTTGCCCCGAGTTGCCTAGCAACACACCCAAATCAGCCTAATGAAAACCCAGGGTTATTTCCACAGCACAGTAATTTTCACACATGCAGCGTGTTTCGGGGATGTCGGTAAGCGACGCCGCAACGGCACTTCCCCTTAAGAAATATTATTAATGTTTACAGCCACCTGGTGTGGGTGATCTGGCAGGAGGAGGAGAACACCCCAGACCACGGGATCTCCAGCGGCTCAAGGACGAGAAAGGGGATTTTGTATTATCATAGAGCTTCCCTGACCAGATAAACAGGCAATCAGATGTGTAAATACTTCTGTTTCACGATCCGATCATTCAAAATTCAAACCCGAGAAATGAAACCGTTAAAAAGAGGAGTATTCTCATAAAACAGAGCAAGAATCAATAGCCTTCAAGCACTTGTAACCTAATCGAGGGACAGCCTGTGCAACATATGCCAAAGGGGAAAAATCCTTCGTAGCATAAGTATTGCAGCTGCTCGTGGCTTCAGATTAGATCAGTGCACAGAGAAATGCTTACTGCAGTTACTGCTCTTATAGTTACTGCTTAATTAGGACCTAGGATTGAGGGGACAAAGAAAAAAAGATAGCAGTTAAAACATTTTATCATTTGAAAAGCAGGCGCTGAGCTCAGGGCACTGCTGTGCTTTCAAATTTATGCGAGAAAGAGGAGGTCCTCCAGTATCAACACACTGCAGCTGTAAAACTTCAGTATTTTTAAAGCCTTGTTATTTTCAGTTATAACTCGCCTGTGATAATTTTCGCTGAGATAAAAGAAAGCATAAAAAAAAAAGCTTATCTGGCTTAAGTGCACGCAGGTAAGAACCAAAGTGATTGCAGCTTTTGGCTGCACGCTGGTAGCGCTTGCTTATTTTCTGAATGCGTCCTACTTCTCCCTCCATCCGCTGCTGTGCGCAGCTCAGACTCCCCTTGTCACTGCACCCTGTGCCCGACCTTTCAGGGAAGCCACTGCCCCCCCAGCCCGTGCCACAGGTGCCTGCACAGACCGACCGTGGGCAGGACCTCGGCTGGTCACCGCACAGTCCAAACCGAGCCCATTTTCATGGCACTGGTTACGTGCAAAGCCACGAGTAGGTGCTGTGCTACGCAGAATTGTTTTCCCCTGATGTAGAGTTCATAGGCTGCCCCCCAGTAAGATTATAACTGCCTGAAGTAAGCAACTAGATCAAATCAAACCAGGAAAAAGCATTAACCACACAACTGGGTTGGGCTGATGACCTCTATTTTAATTTACAAAGGCTGTTTAATGAAGAAACACATGACATCTTAAAACATCTAATGCTTTAAGGTAATCATTCTTAACTAATGCTTACCCTTCATTTGCACAGGAAGATGGTTCCAAGATCAAACCAAAAGCTCAATAACCTTCCAGACAATCCCGAGGCAGCTGTCTGCGTTCAGTAAAAACACCGGACTTCAAATTTCATTTGACCACTAGCCAGAAGGACACATGTTTGCCCGTTGGGCATAGCTATTAACGCTCTCCCACGCAGGGAAAAGGGTGCTTGCTTTTTCTGTGGTATAGGGATAACATGTGTGCAAAGCTTAGGACCATATGAAAGTCCCCATGAAATTCCTAAGGTGGCAATTAAAAGGAAGGCTGGATGCAGAAAACTTTTTTTCCTAAATACCAGCAGCTTGCTCGCTTATTTGTAGCCTTCCCAGTGAGTCCTGTTGCATACATCGCTTCTCAATGCTACCGACTAAAAATAAACAGAAAAATAAGAGCGCTCTTTCTCCTTTAAGTTCAAGCCTTACTTCCAACTATCAGTTCTACCCAGGATAGGGAATACTTATTTGGTGTTTGGGGACTATTTTTTATATTTTGGAAATTTGACGAGAACTCTCTATCACCCAGTCTCAAGGAGGGCACAAAGCTGGAAAAGGCCCATTACTGCCCGCTGCCCCCCCTTACACAGTACACTCACAAAATCTGTTCCAATTATTTGTAGTCCACCAGCCCCTTTTGTCTGAATTATTCATCACAGAGCAAAGACCGTGGTATCACTATGCAACTGCAATATATGATGCTTAACGACTTTTCAGAGAGCTTTTCCAAAAACGCAGGGCTTAACCTGCCCAACACTCAGAACAGCCCTGTTCTTCCATAAAAATCCACTCTGAAAACAGAACAAAAAGGTATAAAGTGCAATTTTCTTTAGACTGATGAAATTATTCCAAGCAATGTTTCTAAAAATGATGCTCTCAAAATAAACCTCCAGCCTATAATGGCAGCTGGCATTGTACATAGCCTTTTATTGTTTCTCTCTGGTTGGTTTTTTTTCCCCCCAATTCATAGACATTTTGCCTTGAACAAACATTGTAAAGCATAACTGAGATCATCACTGCGAAATGGTTTGCTTTAGAATTTCACCATCAGCCCTGAACTACCTATCCAATGTCTGCTCGGAACAGAAATCCTTACTGGCAGAGCCCCCAAGTCCTCCTACGCCTACACCCTGCAAAGAGCCGGCCCAAGGAGTCAGCTCACTGTGCCACGTGCCTGCTGCCATCGGTGGGCTCTGGTCACCAGGACCAGCTCCGCTGCTGGCACCTTTCAGTGTGTATAACGTAACCTTTCTGCCAGCTGCACCGCACTGCTCCAGCAAATGAAATACTTGAGCATCACGAGGAAAAACGATACTACTGCGTTTCACAGGATGAACAAGCCTGATACAGGAGCACCCCCATTTTTCACACCAGTAGAACTTGTGCCAAATACCCAGACACAGCTGTAACTCCGATTCCACAGAAGCTACAATTTTGATATTTCCCCTGGGGAATGCTACAAAACACACACGCACACAGCATTTCCCTTTACGGGAACACTACAATGCACACACAGCAAAATGAAGGACCTAAAATTCAAGCCTGGACTTGAGTTTCCACTTCTCAAGCCCGCAAAATCTGCTTAATTTCTAGGTGTAGCGAGCATACCTTGTCAATCCTTCCAGGCATGTGTATATCAGCATATTGCATCGAGCAAATCCAAAGAGTCAGAAGCCAAACCTCCAGGCCACACATTGCACACTGACTAGAGACCCGGGAATCAAAAAGGAAGTATATCAAGACTGAAGAGGCGAGGAAAGCCCCAAAGTCTTTTGTGTGGGTGGCATGGCATGAAAAAGTTGTTTAGAAAACCGAGCTGAGTCTTCTCTGTATAATGCCAAGCTGTTTGTGAGCCTCAGAAAGCAGCCCTGTAGGAAGGCGGTAGTCTGGTTTCAAATGTCAAAGGAAGGCAAAATACCTAAAAGTATTTGTTTCATGTAGATAATCTAGCATTGAAAAGTTTTGACTGGGGATTTTCTGCTCCTTTTGTAGTGTTGAGAAATACTTCGATAGCATTGAGGGGAAAAAAAAATAATCTAAAGTAATTTAAAAACTAAGGTGTTATTGGCAATTAAGTGAGAATAGTATCATCACGAAGCATACAAAAATCTCAGTAGATTGGGACGGGTTTTTAAGTTATAATGCAAAACTAGAACTGTGAGAAGACGCAAACAATTTGTTATTGTCTCTACTACAGGTCAAAGCTAAAAATGGAAGTACTGAGAACGTTGGGGGGAGTCTTATTTTGAAGTCAGAGACTCACAAATTACTTGCTTAATTATTTTGCATTCCACTTTGTGCCGGATACAAAGAAGATATTTAGAAGAAAAACAAAATATGAGAAGGAATGAAATACACATCCAGCTCAGAGGACTAAAAAAATAAGACAAAATCCTATACGAAATCCAAGAGCAATTCAAATGTTATTTCTTGTATTTTCAGTGAAATGCTTCCAACAAAATGCCTATGCAGGCAGCAAATAGAAATCTGGTTCCAAAACGACTGCAGACAACGATAGCATTTTAGACGGCAAATGCTTCTGAAAGTTTCCTTGTCTCCAATTTGATGATAGCTGCCAGTCAATATTCAGCTGGAAAAAAAAAAAAAAAAAAAAGGGATTCCAGAAATCCCTCCTATTTTTCTCCACTATTAAATCTTTATTCCAAAAAGCATGATGATTTCGGATGAGTTTGACACTTTAATGATTGATTTTTATTTTTTTTTTAAAGCAGACAAGAATCATTAGTACCTGGTACCAAGCAAGAAAGCTCGGCATGAGAGAAAGCCAATTCTCACTGAAGACCTGTGTATGTGAAAACGTTACTGTGTTTTACACCATCTCATTTTTCACGTTCAGGATATATGCAGTTAGAACCTAAGCAATGCTGTACATAAATATTGTTCTTGAGTTTTCTGCGTTTGCAGTTCTCAACATTAGAATAAGACAAAAATTTTCAGAGACCCTATGTTATTGTTCCTCAGCTTTTATATGCCAACACTGAGATACCCCACAGCTTTCAAGGAATCAAGACCTCAGGGTAAATTTCCGTCAAAACTGCCTGTGCCAGATACCTGCCACAATGGCGAGATTGCTGTCGGCTTCAGGGAGTCAGGATTTTACTTGACCTGTCTAAGGCTAGGCTGGGCACGTGAACAGAATTAATCAGCACTTCTGAAAAAAAAAAAATAGGATTTCCAAAAAAAACCAAATAATAAAAAATCAAGATAGAGACAGAATTAGCACCGAGAATGTTTTTTTCCTAGCTTATTTCTCCATTTTCCTGATGAGAATTCTTCACACTAGATAAAAAGCTTATAACGTTAAGAAATAATACAACTGCCTAGATTATCAAATTTAGGCTTGGCTATGTTATTAATCCCTGTTTGCTTTTATTGTATTTTTCATACAGTTTCTACAGTATCATGTATACGAGAAACAGGATCCTGGAGCATTTGTCTTACTCCTCTACTTGGCCAGGCCCTGCACTTTATGTGAATCATGTTTTTCTGCTATGAAACAAATCATTCTTTTTTTAAAAGGGTTAATGATACTTAGCCCAAATCACAGGTGTGACAGACAGATTCAGCCAATGAATTCTGTTACCAACATAATCTTTCCAAAATCTTGGAAAGGGGAATTTCACGAATTTAAGCAAAGTTTTCATTTACTGACCACTCTATGTGGAAATCTTTCAGATCACTTGTCTTAATCTGAACTCCAGTTCCTTATTCTCACCTGTAACAGAAGATCACCCTTCTTTTCTGGCAGGTTTAGCAAGCTCATTCCCCTCCAGTAGCATACAACTTAGGCTAGATGGAGCATACATTCAAAGTTATTTGATTTTTTCTGAAGCAGAAAACTACCCTCTTACCCAAGAATAATTGTAATGGGATTTTTAGTTCCCTTTTCATTCCTCTCTCAATTGCCAGCCGCAGCAATAGTTTCATCTATGGATTTTTCTCTTTTGGTTCATTCAATGTAGCTTTTTGTCTGGAGACCAAAACAAGTCTTGGCTGCTGCCTCTTGCAGGTCACGAACGCAATAAGGTCAGGCTCCAGTCAATAAACTGCCAGGTGGTTAGGGCTTCTTTAGCATCAGCAGCAACGGCACAGCACGTGCATCGAGAGAGACGGACAGAAGAGTCTCAATCAAGGGTTGAAGCGGAGACAGAGTTTACCACAAGAAGGGATTAAACTGCAGAAAACCAAAAGCACGTGTATGCAGAAATGCTTCGCTGGTGATTGACGGTCAATCATTCACACTATCATCGTAAATTAGCATTGAAATGCGGTCTATGGATCCTACAGGGAACCATTTTATTGGCATCTAAATGCGCATACTATGTCTTCTTGAAGTATTAAAAACTCCATCAGAAAGAGCACTCGTTTGGAGTGCTGCCAAGGTGCTTCAGCAGTTTGTGCTAGTGCAGCTCCGTATATTATTCCTGCATTTCAATAGAAAGAAGGATCTTAGTGCTGAGCTCAGCCTCTGTTTCTTCTTTGAAAGCGAAGTTCCTCTTTTCTACACTCACAATGTATTCTTCAGAGACACTGTCTATTCAAGCTTAGTAATTTTATCATGTTTTACGATACTAGTAAGAAGATTATGAAGCCAATGTAAAGCAGACACACGCATTGTGTGGGCACAAGAAGGGGATCTCTCTCTTGTCTACCCCAGACTTTAACATTTTGTGTGAATCAGTTACCATGTCAGAAATCTGCCCTCTCCCTCCCCACCACATCTGCAGGGAGGCTACAGGTTATCCAGAGCCTTAGAAGTCTCCAGAACAACAAAAAGTAGTGACATGGATTTCTAACTTCATTTCAAATTCATGCTTCACATATAAGCTTACAAACGACCAACAGCTCAACCCCCTCCTGTGTACCAAATTCTAGCCTTTTTCCATCCCTCCCACATTTAATCTAGTCCAAAGACTAAAACAGAAAGCTCTTCTACCAAATGCCTCCACTTTTATCATAGGCTCTTTTACATCATTGAGGACTTTTGCCTTAAAAAAAAATATTGATTTAAGCAATACTGCTTTTTTGGAGTGAAAATTGGAGACAATTCATAGAGTAGAAAATGTATATAGTCAGCTGTCTCTACAGCAAAAGCAAACCCTGCCCAGTGCATAACCTGTCACACAGAGGGGACCTTCCCCTTAAGTATACAATCCTGAGTATATAGACATCTCCATTACGGGGTACCCCATCAGCTTTATGGGCCAAAGTACAAACTGTACTCAAGTAAAAGCAGAACATGACGTTAACCATCATCAGTTTCCAGTAGCACAATATCTCCCTGTAAAAGGTACTCCTCCTGCGTACAGAAGGCTCAAAGAGGGCCTACAGAAAGGTGCTGCACTGTAAATCATGTGAACACTTACCAGATAGGTCCAAGTGCCACAGAAATTTAAGTCAGGGGCTCCCTGTATCGATTTCTATTCAAGTTAAACAATGCAAGCTTTTATTTATTCTTAATTTAAACAAAAAATTGGAATAAATGTTTATTTGGACAGGCATATAGTCTAAGCAGAGAGATGATCGTCAAGGTATATTTTTTATTACTAACTAACTAACTTCCATTTATTAAACCCTTTCCGAGAAACTAGGGAAAATATCCCAATTCAGTTTTCTGAAAACAACATAGATTTAAAGAAACTCCCTCAGACATGACAGTAATGAGTTTGGTACATGAGGGATATCTTGCCATTAGATATTGTTTTATTTTCATTTTTCATCTTTATTTCTCACCTTTTCTTCCACTAAAAGCACACTTTCTAAATTCTGAGCTAAAGTAGGAATCATTCAGAATATCCTCTTATTTCTCCATATTTTTCCATGCCCCTTTCCAGGGAGCAATGAATGCCCACGTCTCAGTGAATCTCGATGAATAATGTAGAATTCACTCTTTGATCCAGGTATCCACCATTATCCTGGATAGCTTGGGTAAACCTACACTAAGCAAAGCAGTTTAATCCAGAGATTTTTATTCTTCTGCTATGGGAATGGCTTCGTTGCCCCTTTTATCATCAAGGAACAACAGAAGAGGCACTAACTGTCAAAGTACCAAAAAGTTCCAACAGATCCTGTAGCCAGAGCAGAGAGTTTTTTGATGGGCTCTCCTCTTCGTCCAGACAGCCTTGCTAATCTTCACAGAATGGAGGATATCACCATGAAGCACAGTGCAAAGGACTGAAAGGTCAAAGTAGTAAAGAATTTTATTTTACAGAATGTATTTCACATTATATTTCTAATATTGCTTCTCCTGACAAAAGCTATTCTGAACACACTGGGAGAAAAAATAGAAATTCATCCTCCTGACAATTACTCTGTCAGAGAACTGGAAATGAGAAATGATGCTCTGAGCCACTGTCCATCTTCCTAACTCTCCCTTCATCTCCCCATGAAGGGTACAAAGTCCAGTTTTCCTGGAACAGTTCCTGTTCCTCTTGTCTTCTGCGTGGCAGGCACGTGCAGCCATGTATTTTGGAACTTCTGCATCAACAAAGCGGAGCCACAGTGACAGAGGGCTTTCCCCAAGAATTGGGAGAGCTTTTTACATACCCTGTTTTAATTTTATCCAGTGAACTTACCCCACCCCAGCATTATCTATCCACGTATATGAAATCCACCTCTATAAGATTCAGGATCTCCTAATAAGTGAATTCATCTTGTTCAATCTGAAAATGAAGTAATCTTCCCACTCCAAACAGTGCAATGTATTATCTGCTCGGTCAGTACATTTTCTTTTGATTTAAACAAACAATACAAATGCCATTTTCAATCACTTAGGCTAAAGATTGAAGCTAAAACTCCTCACCTCACATACACCAGGGGCAGAACTTCTCCCATAACCTCTTATGCTACACTGAGCATAATAAATTCATATAACATGAAATCACAATATGCCAATATGTCTTGTCAAAGAAAGCTGCAACTCCTTGGGGTAAAAGACCCATACGTTTTTATTTTCTCTCGCACGGCCTTGCGTTTGCTTCCTCTTCTCCAATTCTGATAATCACTGACTTGGGAGGGCGGAGAGCACAGAGAAAGGTGGGGAGAAAAGCCAGGAAATGTGCCAACCTCTGGTTTGAAAAATGTTGTTTTCTTCTCTATTTTGGCAGTAAATTTTTGCATTAGCTTTCTTGCATTCCATAACCGTAGCTATCACTGACTTGGTTTGTAAGGGGAAATTGTCAGAGTATGCAAAAGTAATTCCAAAGCTAAAAAGCAGGAATGATTCAGCCTCTATATTCTGGATTCTCATATGTCTGTTGGCAGTTTCTGTAATTGAAGCAGCAGATTCAAAACTCAGCACCACAAAATATATAATGAGGTGCAATGGTACAAAAGTTTACTGGGTTAAAAGGAAACCTGCAACTATTTTGTTCAGCATATAAAGCTTGAAAGCAAAAAATAAAAAAATAAAAATCTGGGAACAAAATCAAATATGCATCGGTTCATTTTTTCCTTGAAAATAAAATGTCCAGGTGCTTAGCTATCACCCAGAAAGTGAACATTTTGGCACACCAGGGAGTATGCGAGCATGAATGAAGGGACTATCATCTCCTTTCTCTGCAACCGGTTGACAGGCTACTCTCTGTGTGTATTTTAGCAGGGCCTAGGGATTGCCCTTGTGCCTGTTCAGATATGAAAAGAGTCTGCCATACCCGAGGCATTGCTCTCAGGACTGCAAGAGAGAAACAGCAGCCAAAATGGCAGGCAGGTACCAGCACCACTCCAGCACGATCAGCACAGAATTCCAAAAATCCCTCTATTTCAGTGGTCACCTTGTAGCATAGCCTATCAACTTCAGGTTCAGAATCTGCCCCTGCATAGACTTTGACCTATTGGCAACATCTATCAAGTTAAGAAAGGGATGCTTCTTTCCTCCAGAGAAGACAGATGTGCAATTTAAACCTCTTGGTTACCAAAATCCCCTTCCTACCTAGCTGCCAGTCAGCTTTGCACAGTAACCTGATAACATGAAGTGCAGTACAACATCTCTGGAATTTAAAATTAAGATGCTGGTTACATTTATGCTCCGTACTTAACTTTATCTGCATGGCTTTTCTGCTTCCACACTCCTCTTCCGATTTGAAATTACAGAAATTTATCTGCATTCAGGGCTCCTCAATATATTCCTTTTGGTTCTTTTTCTGTTCATCAGAAGGATATTTGCATCTTCTAGAGTCTGACAGCATCCTGAAGAGCAGAACATTACAAACAGATTACAAGCAGTGTGCATTCAAATAAATTACATGTTTAAATGCGTCAGTTAAATTATAATGCTCAATTAGACAGCTAATTATGTTGAAAATGCAGTTGTGTGCATAAATTGATGGCCACTCCCCCAGCCTGCCTGGCTGCTGCCATTCATGTATTGTCCCTTTAAAGTTTTGTCTTTCAAATGTCACCTGGCGTGAGGTTTATCTAAGTGTGGTTATACACTGCTTTACTGTAACTCCATTTTTAAAAAAATTATTTCAAATACAATTCAACATTCACACTGAGTTTTACTACCTGCCATCAGAATTTTAGTGGCAGTAGGATTTGTGGACCAGGCTTCTCAGGGTCCCATCCCCAAAGGGCTTTCCCTCTGCTTACAATGTCTCAGTTTCCAGGATGCTTTTTAATCATTCTCACTGTATCATTTTACAGGGAAAAAAGAAATATCTTTTAAATTAACATGCACATGTGAATTTTACAGATGACCTTTTGAGTTAACAAAGAAGCTGTATATGAAACAATAACTGACACATTTATATTTATAAAACACGGTATTAAAATTTCCATTGCACTCATTAATACTAGCTAGGACCTGGAAACCGAGTAGGAAGAGTCTGTCAGTATCAATTAATCAAAATTTGATTTAAGGATAATACCTTGGTATGGTAAAATACATCCTCATACATATTCGTGATATCTCATCCCACAATCATCATGCAAAATAGATCTTTTCAGATATATTCTCCGTGTTTCACCCTTCATTCCATTTCTATAGGTTTACAACATTTATTGGCAACAAATCTAACAGAAGCATTTATACACAGCAAATCCAAGCTCTCATAATTGATGAGATCTGTGAAGAGCTGAATGACTTGTTTGGTGTTTCCAGACAGTTACATATCTCATTTCTTACAACATGAAAGGAATCATCAGTAAAGTTCATCAGTATCCCTGTGTTAAAAATTTAGGCAAAATAAAGACAGTAAGATACCACCAAAGAGATAAAAATGAACTCCACTCGAGCACAGCATACAGTAGCATTTCCAGCAGTCAGTTCTTCTTTTCAGTTTTTATGCTTAGATAATAGAGAAAAATTAATGGGGGGGGGGGGGGGGAACCCAAGCCTGACCATTTTCTTTCTTTTCTAGTGTTTTGATCTTTCTTCTGGATTGTCAGAGGTTTTATTTTAAGGTCTAAACCCATTGTCATATAGTTTCTCCATACTGTCAAGCCTTATGGGCTATAATTGTTTGTGAAAGTGTTCTCAGTAAGCCCATATTTCCTGATAATCCATTTAAGATACCTCCCCGTAAAGAAAAAAACAACTGAAATAACCTCGTGTCTGTAGCTCTGGGCATATATGGTAGTAAAATCCAGCTCCTTGGGACATCTAAAATTAATCTGGATAAGTACTGCAAATGGCAATGTATGAACCTACTCCAACTTTGACAACATGAGAGACAAAATGATTTACTGTACTACTTTTTTCTTTTTTTTTTTAAATTTATTACCTCTACGATCATTTGAAAGGGAGAGCCTTCATAATTATGCTCTGCTTTGTCCTTTCAGGACTTCTAGGACCTTCTCTGAAATATCTAGCCATCTGAAATCAGGGAATTCCAGGGTATGTTTTTTATGGCACATGCTACAAATTATTAAATTCCACTTTGGAACTAAAAATCTGTTTAAGTCTCTTTTCAAAAATGTCATTAAAATCCACACGTCAATTTCTGACATGTCGTTTTGAACCATGGTACCACAGACTATTTGAAATATATAGAAGCAGGGTTAGTATTTATCATTTGGTCCTAGGTCTCTGAGCAATACCAGTCTGCCAGCCAAAGAGTCTGAGAGTGACACCGAGAGGGCTAGAAACTGCTTAGAGGTTTTCAAATGTTCTTATGACTGTCACTAAGCTCACTGTTCCACAACAGATTGAAAAATGCGAGAGGTTTTCCAGCTGAAGTCACGTGTGTGTTAAAGAGGATTAACATGAACAGCCAACTAGCAAATGCCGGTTTCTTTCTTTCCATTTTTTTAATCCTCCTTTCTTTCTATTCTGCAATAAAACCTGTTTGTTTTTTTTTATCATCCTATTCTATATATTTTCCTCCTTTTGGAATAATGCATAAAGGAAGCTGGAAGTCGTTTAACAGATGCATCTAGCACAATGAAATTCTGTGCTGCAGACTCTGAGGACGCAGACTGCGTAGTAAGTCTCACTCGAAGCAGAGAGCATTAAATCACAGAACCCCTGGAACAACTCAGGGGCACAACTGTTCATTTACACAATTTGGTTGTTGCATGCTTACCTCTGCATTCTCTCCCATCCCCAGTGTGTGTATATCAACAAAACCTGTTCGGTCAGAAAAACCCCTTTGGCTTAGCATCCAAGGCCATTGCAAACAGAAATACAAGAGAAATGCTTTGGGTGAATCACATTAAAAAGCAGCCTTCAGAGTGACACACCTCCACCAAGGCACAACGCAGCACCGCTGCTTTGGGACATGGTGCAGCCTTGTCCCACCAGCTGGCCAGCTTTCACCTTCATCTACATCTCCAAAACATTGGTGACATCAAGGTTTGGCCCAATTCTAGAATTACTGTTCACACACAGTAAGTTGGCTGAGCATGGCAAGAAAATTGGAAAAACAAACATTGTAACTAACTTATCTCACCGGTTTTCCAAGTTTGGATAGTTTAATCAATTAGATACATACTTCTTCATGTTGAAAGCCTTTCTGTGATAACCTGACATGTTCCCTTGGTGCGCTCCCAACTAAAAGTTACAGGAAAGAACACAAAGTCTTTTTTCTAGCAGAAAAAAGTGAGACTCGAGGTCTGTGGTTAATACCGAGTCAGTATAATTTACCTTTCTCTTCTAGGAACATTTCTTCTCACAACAAAGTAGTCATTTCTGTTACCTCATTAACTGCTGTATAGCACCAGAAGCTCAATGCCACCACCACAGCAGCTCTCCACGGTTCCCCAACAAACACCATCCGCCTGCAGGCACGAAGTGTCAACTACAGCTTCAGTCCCGAGGTTTCTTGACACAAAAGTTGCATCTGAATTATCACTATTTGAATTGCCAGAACACATCTCCACCATGAGTTTGCATAAGCCCTTTTCAGACATACTTCAACACTGGAGAGAAAAAAGTTGTTTTTTTTATTTTTGCTTTAATTTTTTTCTTTTGTTTTAGACCACACACTCATATTAAAAAAAAACAAACCACAACAACAACAAGAAGACAAAAGACCACATTGTGCTCCTTAAATTCCCTGCTTTTAGATTAGAGGGAAGTTTTCTAAGATGTATTTTTCAACAACTTTCAGGAAAACGTATGAAAAAAGAAAAAACACCAATCTCATTCTTCACTGGTTTCTATCCTAGGATTATTTTTTTTTCCGTTAATGTTGTTGAATGTCATTCACAAAGCAATTTGACATCTGCATGCACTTAAACTATGAACATCTCAACATTTCCCTTTTAAATTTCTCAGGAAGTAGTGGTCAAATTTAAATGCCAAAGCTGAGGAAGATAAATTTCTGAATGGGACCTCTGAGAGACAGGTTATAGCACATTGTAACTATTACATTAAGTTTTCTCCAGGTGGAAAAAAAGCCAAAGGTAAAAGAGACCCCTGAGTCTCTTACAATGTTCATTTAGGTCAGAAACCTTTGTAGTGCCTAAATATTTCAAACTAATTCCCCCAGAAAGCCTCACACAAGTAGTATTTCACATTTTCAGCAAAACTCTCTCGAAGCACAAAGCTGGCTGAGCCAGTCTGAGCTGTAGTTAGGAAGAAGTGATACGTTAATACAGTGAGAGACTGATCTCACTAGACTTACGCTTTAGCGAAATATCTTCTTCTTCTGCACTTTTGTGAGCGAACTCCATTTGGGCCAACTCTGCTCTCAGATATGGGGTAGTTTGCATGTCAGAATAAAATAAGCAGGATTTTTTCCATGGCAGTTGTGTCATTTCTTTTCATTCTTATATTCATTGCTCAGTCACCTTATACCAGAGAGTCTATCTATGTTTCAGAGCTTAATGAGCAGGTAATACCCTTTGAGAGATACCTGTTTGCTGTGTTTAAGGCATCAACTATTGGATTGCTATTCAGTCCTCACAGAGCTATTAAACTCCTGCTTATTCGGGTAGAGTTTCCTAGACATATAAAGCACCACTTCAGCAGACTATCAGTCATTAATTTTTTCAATATATTTCCACTAGCAAATAAAAAAAAAAACCACAACCCAACCTTCAGACAGATTTCATGGATCAAAATTTAGCAGATCGTCATTTTGAAGCAAATAACCGGTGTACACTGAACTGGGTAACTCTACTGTTACTGCCAGTATGTAGGTTACATGTGAAAAACAGAGAAACCAAATTAAAAGGAAAAAAAAAAATTCATCTTCATGTTCTCTTGTGAGGAGACAGGGATGAAGGTCCATAAGCAGCCTCTTGCATCCAGCTCTTCAAAAAACAAGTGAGTTGGCTGCACTACAACCTCTGTCATAAACCATCAAGAAAATGCTGAACCTTATAACATAGACCACTTCCACTGCGAAAGTAACTCTGCCAGGTGGCAGTAGTAATCAGGAACACAGTAAATTTATTTATCATACTACACAAGCTGCATGAAAGAAAAAGGGAAGCAATCGCTACATTTACTTTCTGCACAGCAGTGCAGAAAGAAATGCATGGCTGAGCCTACGTGACTTAACTATGCTTATTCCAGAATCTCATCCAATGAAATAATCACCGACTAATCTCGGCACGTAACTGCAGAGATGCTGATGGCATCAATTATTTTATTTTTACATGGCTATGAAGCAATTTGTTTTGTTTTCAGTAGAAAGCAGCCCACCCTACTTTTGTCCGTTGGGTTCAGTATAGCCGTTATTAATAGGTAATTTGCTTCTACTGTTTTGGGGTTTTTTTTCATAACTTTCTTCATAATCCTGTGCTTGTAGCATCACTGTTTCTTTTGAAAAACGTTATAGTTTAATGAATTATAAACATCAAAATGGGCTAATTTAAAGCATACATCAGGTTTCCTAACCCAAAATTGTGGTAATTTTCTCAAAACTCCCCCCATGCGAGTAACAAACAAGAGGGAATTTTTCACTCTGCTTTTGAAATGAGGAAAATAATTTATAGCCTCCAATTGACTGGGGACTATGGGAGGATCCCGAGACTTCAGTTTTCACCATCTGCCACTTCCCCTTTCTTGTATTCACAGCTAACATCAAAAGTCCCACTGCCTTCCCAGTGACTCCTCTGCTTAACATAAACCTGCTAAGTAGTTCTATGTATTTCAGTAGCACTTAGGCTGCAAACCGTTTAAAGGCAGGCATTAGGGCTTTAATTTACAAATGTAAATCCACCTACACAACAGAAATTCCTCAGACCACTCTGTACACGGGCACACACAGGCATCTTCTCACCCCAGGTACCCCTGCTGCTGCGGCTGCTCCAGTGCCACTGTGCACCCACACCGGTTCATTGCGTATCAGGCTTCTCTCACCCGTTCATTGCGGTGGCAGGCATCCTCCCATCTGTAATATAAACACATCAACAAGACTCGGTCGGTTCTCAAAACTCAGCTAGGCCCAATGCTATGGAAAATAAAGCCACATGGTACAACATGCTTCCTCGTCCAGCTCTACTGGTGGACTAAAACCAAAGACTTCCTCATAACACAGGAAGCCGAGCAAGATCCGCGCAGCTTCACTGAAACTGTTGCAATCAGCCATGTAAAGATGGGTGTCTACTAAAGCTCGTGTGAACCTCTGTCTCTTTCCCCAAATATTGGATGTGCAAAAGCATCTCTCTTTAGACTTCCTATTCTTTTGAGAGGACACTATCTATACAACAATTTTTACCATTACAACTACAGCTGTTGGCGGTGGAGAGGAGAATAAATCACTTTGTCAAACCCAAAGATAGCAAAATCCTTGGTGTAGAAACAGATTCCCTGACAGCTGAGTACTCCTGCAGGCTTAGGTTACGCCATTTGTCATTTTTTGTACTATGCCAATACTCTGCACCTCTGCTAGACAGCGTCTCCACCTTCACCATGTTAACATCGTGACATATGCTAACGTATGTTACCATAGCCGAATGGTAGTGCTAGCAAGGTCAGCACGTATTCTCAGCAACTCCGACGTATTTCTTTCATTTGCATCTTTTCTATGAGGAACAGAAACCTTGCCTGGAGAAGGTGTATTCATTACAACACTTCTCCTTTTCTTCTTTCAGGTATGGGTCATCAGAAGCAGACAGAGGTTAGGCTGGGCTCATAGAAAGACACAGAAAATGCAGAGCGTGCTGCAAGAACTGTCTCGTTTTCACCCCTTGCCCCGTTCTAAGTTAATATGAAAACTATGCGTGATTAGTTTTTTAAAAATTGGAAAAAGATGATGCCTAAGGCATCTCTAATCAACTTGCTGGTGAGGTACATACAATTCTGCTGCAGTCCTGCACAGCAAATAACCTACATAGAATTTTAATACAGCAATTACCGCCTGCCACTTCAAGATAATGATTACCTACCATCCCGTTTAAGACGCGTGTGTATGTGCATCAACAAGAGGGATAAATTGCAAGCTCCTTCAGAAGAGGAGGCGGCAGAATGAGGTTTTTACCAGATGAACTACCCCGTAACACTTAAGGAGGGTAAAAGGAGTCATCTAGGTGAGGTAAACTTACAGCAGAGCATATCTGCTCCAAGGCCCCTTTACAATGCTCTAGGGTCAGATAATGGTGGCATAACAACAAGAAACAGGGCCACTCATCTGCATAACAACACCCAGCATTAAAGTAAAGCCAGTAGTCTGCTCAATATACTGGCAGGGATACATCATTGGGCAGAGAAAGTGTGGATAACTGAGGAAACAACACTGGGAAAAGTGGAAAATAGGGTTTGGAGGGCACATCTATCACTGGAACAAGAGGAACTTGAAAGAATTGCATCATTTCCCCCTCCTGTGCTCGTCTTTCTGACCAGTCCCTGAGCTCCTCTGCTTTTCAGACACATCCATATAATCCATCTGGGCCATAAAAGGCTCTCACAACAAAAGGTGGTGTAGTTCCTCTGCTTATCTAGCGTTACACAGCCCAGCTTTAAACCTAGTGCAGCCAGATGGAGAGTCAGAGGTCACTGGTTATTTTTAAGCTCCATCTCTCTAGGAAGAGCTTTTCCCATGGATTTTGAAGTTGTGTGTAGTCTAGCGTATGTCAAGACATCATTATGCTAGATTCAATCTATGGCGAGTTTCTCTCTAGCCACACAAAAGTAACACTATGTATTATTATGACATAGCGATGGACAAAGTTTCGCAGAAAATGTTGTTTAAGGAAGAAAAATGCAAGTAGCTGCCCTTGGATTGCTAAAAAGAAGCAATATCGTTACCCATACAAGCAGGGCTAGGCACAATTTGTTCATACTTGGGACTAGCAGACCCTGGGAACATAAAAGGAATCACAAAAGAAACAACTTATTGCTGCACGCTCCCTGCAAGGGAGCAGCTAGCTTTGAAAAACAGCCCAGCTTTCTAACGAGTTTCACAACAGTGCATAGGTGTTCTCAGAAAAACAAGAAGTGACAGTGAGAAACATTATAATGTATCAGAAAACTGCAGGGTTTTTACCCCTGTGGGTAGATGTAGAGATAATAAATCTGTTGCAGTTAGTCTCCTCTGTGTTTTGTTTTTAGAGCATGAACCCAATGTGTGCACAAAATTCTACTAAAACATCCAAGTCTTGGTACTCTATATAGGAGATATATATAGAGAGATATAGATATATATCAAACCACACAACTGTACACTACTTTAGATTAGTGGGAAGACAACGATTTGAGATGTAGACAACATGAAAATGCCTACATGAGAATTTTCACCAGAAATTTCTGAGCATGAGATTTGTCTTCCTCCTCTAGAGGACCGCAAGAAATTCCTAAAACAGAAACAGAAGGTGGAAGGTAGATTCAGAGTTTCAAAAAGATTTTTTACAGATTTTTCACATTCAATACAATAAAGTAAATTCAGTAATTAAGAAAAATAAAAGGAAAGTTCTGTTACAGACTAAAAACCGAAAGTGCGCTTTTTAAGACAGAAGATCATTGACTTACAATATACTCAATGGAATTGTTACAACACTAATGCTTTTTGCTGTGTTTATTGGCAAAGTGGGAAATGGAGTAAAACAGGGGAGATATGCTGATGGCATAGAAGTAGTAAGACTTACGAGAAAAAAAGTTCTAAGATCATAATAATACTGAATTATTGGTCAATACAGTGCTAGATGAAACTAAGAAAAGGGCATCTATGAACAAAGATGTCTTATTAAGTCCTACAGTTGCAACATCTCTGAACAAAATACATGAGAAACATTACACAGCTATTGAGGAAACAATAGTGGGGACTTTGCCTCAATGTGTAAGAGGTCAGAAGAAGAATATTTAATGACATGCTTTAGAATATCCCTCCTGAACATCTCCAACATTTTATTACCGTTTGCAGCTTTATGAAGACCTGAAGCTCCATTTCTACTCTACATCTGATGTTTTGATCTCATATACGCAATCACACATTGCCCAGCTCTGCAAAGTCCTCGGCCCTTTTTCTTTCAATAGCTCTACACTCAGCAGCCCGTTGCCCTCAGACCGTGTCACCAATTACATCAGAAGTCAACGCAAACATCACTGACTTTGGAGGAGTAACACAAGTACCCACAGGATCTGAGACAACAGTGGTATGTGGACAGCAAGTAGCACTTAGTTAACAAACCCGTTGACCATTCTGACCATAGAACACAGCACATCTTCCTGAGTCCTGTCACTTGCGCAGGGCTAGCAGGATTTTACGTTAAAAGTGGAATTCTGTTTCATTTTCCCCTAAGGACAGCACGTATGACTCCAAATACCTAACAGATGCTCAGACAACTCTAGCACTTTATTCCTCAGGCTTTTACAGAATTAGTTTGCAGAATAGATCCTCTGCTTAAAGCTCGGTTCTTCCTGCATTTAAAGTCTACTTTAACAACAACACATAAAACAGGCCAGCAGACAACATTTTCCATTTAAAGCCTAGAGTTCAATGCACAGCTTCTGTACTGCTCCTCTGTTGATAACTCTATGAATGAGTATGGGAGATGGACGTTTTATAAGGTTGGAGCGTAACACGATACACACCTGCATTCCTCACTCTCCCCTGACAGCTGCCCCGTACTCAGGTCTTCTTTCTGGAAATTCCATATCACTGCATGTCATGAACGTCAGGTCAAAAATATTTGAGGTCCATGGAGAAAGCATTACTTCCTGTTCTGACTTTGCTGTTAGCACATCTTTCTCCATCACACACTTGATCATATTTAAAATCAAAAAGAAGATGTTGCGGAATTATCCATCATCTTTGTAGGTAATGAAACAATACTGGACATTTTTGTTGTTGTTGTTTTACCTCCACTTCATTTTCTTTAAGATTAATATTTGCTTTTCCATAGAAACCTCTTCACTAATTTGTAGCATATCAGGGGGAAATCTTAAGAATATTTACTTGTCACGGTCACATTCCCAGCTTTTGATCTTTTGGTACTTAAAATTGTCTCCCCGAACCCAGCAGCAGTATGCCAAAAGAAGAGGAAAAGAATATCAGAATAGAACACAAAGAAAGAGGATCCATTTAGTCTGCAATTGAGGTTGAAACATTCAGCAATTCTAAAAGCGTAGCAAGTACAGGAAGAAAAGATATGGAAAAATCCATCATACAAGGGAATCTTTAGCCATATATAAATGACCAAAGCAAAAGGCTAAGCTGTGCCATCGCCTTGCTGCTATGGCAGGGGATGCCAACTTTTTTTTTTTTTTTTTCTGAATAAGAAACTACTATAGCACAGCCTCTGCGATGAGGACATGGCAGTAAGTATTTCTAATCTTGTGTCCTGTGGATAGCTTTTGACATTGAAGTCTCTGATATGCTTGGCTGCACTTTAAAAAAAAAAAAAATAATAATTATTTTTACTATGGCAGGCAGCGATTTTTTTGTGTTAACAGTGATACCGGGCAATACTGCCACCAGTACCTTCTAGCTGTAGGAAAACAGAAGACTATAAAGCCATCTACATTCTGCTTCAATGTAGTGTTGAGATTAGTGCTAGACAGTTGACACCAGCGGCCGCTTCATCAAAGCCAAATAATTACACAGTTAGCTTTAAAATACATTCCGTAGCTTCTATAACCTGTTAATAACTTCCTGCAATGCGTGAAGTATCTCTGGAAGTCACACACTAGCCAAAAATAGGTCTGGTCTCCCTTTAATCCCACTGATAGATTTCCAAAATGATGTTATGGTTCAATTACATTATTCTTCTGGTAACGTAACGGGAGATGAGGGCGGGTATTAAGTCATTACTCAAGCCTGCAGTTGCACCTCAGTTATAACATGCTTTTTCAGCTCTGATGCAAGGGAAAGAGGGTGTCACTTTTTAAAAGCCAACAGAGAAAGCTGGAAAAATTCCAGTTATCCCCCAATGCACAAAAGTAGAGGAGGCTGTACAGGTCTGAAGTTTCTATTAGCAGGCTTATAATAGAAGACAAAAATTTTAAAACTTATAAACCAAAATGTAGCTTTAGTCGAGTAAAAATTACTGCATAAATACAACAAAATCCCCGGGAGAATAAGAATTTTCCTAAAAAAAAAAAAGGCCTCTCACTGGTCTAAACAGATGTGCTAGTCTCATACCTTAAA
>VXBH01008057.1:794148-816692 GCA_013400035.1 Rynchops niger
AAAAAAAAAAAAAACAACAAAAAAAACCAGCCCTCCATATATTTTCTTTGAAGGGTTGATTTAACAAGCAAATCCCCAGAGTTTTCATGGTGCCCAGAGATAGTAATTTGGGCCCAGCAAGACTTCTATTCTTATCCTAAAAATGAAAGCCTGTTGAAGAAGAACACCTTCTTTCATTTCACAAGGTCACAAACATGCTGATTCCAGCACAGGAGCAGTTTTTGAAAAAATACTGCCTGCGTACCTAAGGGATGTGGTGAGCCAAGATAGAACCTTTCCTGCATTCCCCCAGCCTTTGGTAGAGTTACCAACAACTTATCTTCACTATCAGAGAGGCAGGGTTTTTTACCATGAAAATAAGAGCACGGACAGTATCTTGTTAAGAGAAAAAACTGAAGCTCTCTATTGTCTACACAAACGACGCAAGATCATCACACGCTTCAGGAGCACTTCCCCATCCCAAAGCCACCACCTAGGGTTAGTTGGAAAAGCACATCACAGGCTTTATATAAAATAGCTGGGCTTTCAAAAGAATAATAAATTCACAGTCCAGTTAGGATCAATGAAGATTGGGTAACTTTATAAAATCAACTGTGTCAGTGACAGCGCCCTAATTAAATTTCTACTCAGGTAATTGCGGTTCAATGACCGGCAGCTCCTGCGGGACCCCTGCTCCCCTCCCTTCCTACCTTCTCCATTTCCTCTGTGAAACTTGTCGATGCAGTTGCACACTCTTAAGAGACTATTGCATTTCAGGGGTGGTCAAAGTTAACTTTGTATAGCTCAGTCCGTATGCTGTGGAGGCTCAGTAAGTTAAAATAAGCACATCAATATGAGGTTTTTCTCTCAGAAGTTACCATAAACTCTTGAAGGAATGACTTTATTATCTTTAGACTGTGTTAGGGACAACTTTTCTCTTTCCAAATTCAAAACTTCAATAAAAGAAGAAAAATTCCCGACGGGATAACTTGCATCAAATTTCATTGTATGTTTTTCATAATATTGCCTATCTTATTTTACAAATAGCCTTTCTTGGGCTCCAGGCAGAAGAGCTTATGAGCTTCTAGCGCATCCCAGTTCCAGCGGCCTTCACAGATTATTCATGCCTACACGCTCCCTCCTGTCTAGCAACTAAACATCACCATAGACACACTAAAAAAAGGTGCATAAAGTGAAAAAGTTTAATTGTAGCACCTAAAATCCAGGCTCACTGATATGCTGTTGTTCTGCAGCTGCTTTCTTTGTATTATACTTGCTTTGGTCTACACAAGAGGCAAAAGTCCTTTCCTACACAAAAGTTATTCTGAAGCAAATCCATGGAAACCTGTGTGGACATAGCCCTTCCTGATCTGAAAACAGACTTAGGTCCAAAAGTCAGGATTTATAAACCTGATAGTAAAATTTATGGCAGCACTTAAAAATGACACAGTTTAATTAAAATGAGAGATGTTAGGGTGGATTTTTTTTTTTCCTTTTTATATTTTTGTGGCCAAACTGCTGCGGTAATTGAGGACTCATTATTATGATCTTCATCATAATTATTTTTCTTTGTTTAATGTTCAAACAAAGTTTCTTTTCTATCTTCCATTTCATTTTACAGATTTTGATCTTACTAGCAGCCTGGAGAGCCTCGTATAATTCTCCTACATGTTAGGACCAAAGAAGAGAGCTAATTAAAAAGAAAAACTGGGAAGTACAAAGAAGGGGGGGGGGAGCTGCAGAGGGAAAGCAGCACAATAATTGCCAATAAATGCACACCTAATCAGCAAGCAGAACTATTGAGGTATTATTCCAAGTAGTATTCTCTTACCTGAGTAGTTCTGGCTTTCCTTACTAGGTCCGTAAGTGAATTTCTAACTGTATTTTCATGAGGGACTCGCAATAAGTATAACTCTAAATTTCCTGCTCAATGACTTTAGGCCACATTGTGCCTTACGGAAGTCCTGACAATAAGAGTTTGTCCAAAACCAGGAATTATTTATGTCACAGATTCCCCTTTTTCCCCCATTTTCACTGAGAAATTTCACCCAGCTTTACAGAGTCTTGCAAAATTAAATCCTTACCATTTAAGGCACTGCCGGAAATTAAGTGACGCGTTAGCAGCTCACATCTCCCATTCACTTCTATATATTCGTCTTGTCCTATGGGGGAAACTTGTACCTAGGGAAGCAATACGTTCACTGTTTTCATTTCAATATAGAATAATTAATTTGAAAATAAGCATAAGTTTACATATGTTCTCTCTGAAATAAAATGGGATGATTTGCTTTGACTACACAAAGGCTTAAATGTGTTGGCCATGCACTTGAACTACTACCCCTCTGTGGCAGACAGTAGTTCTTGGTCAGTAGTTAACTACTGTATGATACTAAAGTAACTTATGACCTTTTTTGCTGTACCATCGCTTTTACATTTTTATCATCTGTAGCAGCTGCCATTTTATAAGGCAGATTTGATATACCATGGAACCAAAGAGGCGCTTGTTTAAACAACTTCTAGAAACCTTACTGTGATGTTTTCCTATTTATTCACTCACACTTATCTTGAGAAAAGCCACAGCGCAATTTAAATAGCATATAGCCCCTCCTTGTGAACTGAAAACCAATACAACATGAAAATCTTCTATTTATCACAGAAATTATGAGTTCGGAGTATGAATTATGCCACAATTAAACTGTGTCAGCTCAGCTATCCTTCCCTTATAACGGCGAGAGCCAAAATGTTATCCCAAAATTTGTCCTAGCTGACTTTTTAAAACAAGTGCTAGCAGACATAAAGCACTACTCTGCCAGCACTGGAAGAGGAGATCAGGACTTGTCATACAAAGGAGCTTAATAAAGTAGAAGAAGGACCACGAGGTCACTGTTAAATTCTCACCACTTTGAGAGGAATTCACGTGCCTAGACACCGGTGTCTCGTCCATTCACATTGCTTTCCAGTATCTTCTTGCCACTGCTGATGTTCCAGACAGGCACAGGTATCCCATCACTCCTGTATCACATCTGCCAACCATACGGAGGTCATATCAGTGGGTAGAGGTGTCTAGTACAGTTAAGTACCTGAATCACTTCTCTTTTATCTGTCTTTCGCTGCCTGCAAACTGTATGCTTGTAAAAACATTCCTTGTAGCAGTACTACTCCTGATACCACATCATCCATCACACTCCATTCACACTGGGACACTCAATATTTTATTTTAGTAAAAGGTCAGATTTCCTCTTCTTGCATTTGTATAATGCAATATACCAAAAAGGCATGCAGCATTTAAACAGATGGAAGGTAGACCGCCCTTGAGATGGAGTACATTTAATTCTCAAATTTATGCATTAAATGAAAGGGACTGGAACAGATTGTATTGCAAGGTGCTTCAGAATGAGGCATAATTTGGAGAATCGAATTGCAGCTTCCATGCCCGCGGTCCAACTGCATCCCAACTCCACCAAAAGAAAATCCAGGCACTCAAGACTAGATAGCTGTGGCACGTTCCCCCAGGAAAAAGGGGATCCATGACTCCAGGGCATGCTGCAGAATTCACCTTCAAGTTACGTAGATGCCACTGCTTATAACATTCAAATTGCATTTCCTCTCTAAAATTAACCCTGACTTCTGTGTTCAGAAGGAGTAAGAAGAAAGAAAGATTAGAATTTAGAAAACAAACAGAATTAATCTCCCTAACTATTGGGGTTTCAGGAGACTCTGGCAGAAATTACCAGCAAAGACACTTGCTTTGAATTACAAAGAGCAACAGGAAGACAGACTTGTTAAGCTTTCAAAATTGCTTTCATTCCATTTACACCAAAGAAATCACACAGTGCTCAACACTTCTAATTTTCAATCACAGCTAGCCAACCTTGATCCCATGGTCTCTTATTAATTTTTCCTTCTCGCAGTCCCAAGCAGCTGTATTAGTTCACCATTTTAATGTGCTTTCATCCTGCGTGATTTAGATTCCAATGGCCAAACTGGGAACGTCTGTCACAGGTATCACTTAAATTGGATGAAGGGCTTCAGACTGCTCCTGTTAACAGAGAACAGTTGATCATTTATTAGTGATGTGCTTTTAGTTCATATTTGAGACGCTGCTGCTGTTTTGCATCTCAGAGGTGGTTCAGCATTTTTAACATTGCCTGGGGCCAAAAGGTCAACGCATAAGAGCTGCATTATAACGTAAATGGTATCACGCAGATGCAAATCTTATTCCACAGACACATCCTGAAACACATTACCCTTCAGCCTTTTTCTTTAGGTGGAGCTATTTATGACCAAAGCCATACATGCACTTTCAAAGAAAGTGAAGTGAAGGAGGTACCAAGTATTCTTTTTACAGAATAAGGGTACCTTCGGAAATAGCTATTACAGTAATTAATACGCTATTGTCCTGTAGGTATAGACAGTAACACATGTGAAAATCAGGATTAATACGTCAGGTTTTGTATCAAGTTATTTTTAATGGCCACTGCAAAGAGAGTAAGACTGGCCATACCTCAATGGCCTATTTCATATATGACAGCTGCAAACCTGGTTTACCTTATAGAGAGCCCAAAATCATTTGCAATTAAAAAGCAGCATTATACTTTACAAGATGGTAAACCGAGAAAGGCCGTTTTCAAGCAAGCCTTCACCTCAAGTAGGTGAATGGTTCATATTCACATCTTTCTGCTCCTCAGGATTCTCCTGAGCTCTTCTGCTTCTCCTGGGTTTCTGACCATTCTGAATTTCCCCAAGACATGTATTTAACTGCCAGCATTTCAGTTCAGATGACCAAGCCTTGACAGGTCATGCAAGGTAGGCTTCATAACATTCAAGTGTGGATTGCACCATAGGCTCTGTTAATAGCAGTGAAGAGGCATTTTTTGGGACAGGGTCATCTGACCTGTTTCACATATCTGCCTTGAGGATGAGATCAGTCATGCCCCAGACATTCATCCTTTTTTCCACTGACTGCAATTGGAGTCCAGCAGTTTCCTCAGATGCAGACACACCATAGAGGTCTACATTTGAGCAAACGAATCCCAGACAAAGGTGCAAACTCCCACTTCTCCAGTGGAGGGCTGGCTGGAGATCCCTGAGCCGGTGGTGACTGAGCTGGTGTATGGACAGACAGCAGCAGAGAGACACACAGCAAAATCAGTCTGGGACCCAGGAGTGGCAGAGTCCTGCACTCAAAACAGTAAGCTCTGCTTTCCAGACAGCCCTGCTTGCAAAGCCACCTGCACAAGGAATGCTCCTCTATATCAGGAAATAGTATCTTATACCTTTTTGTTGACTATACGCAGTCCAATACTATTCAGCTTCACGTGAGGCCCACTAATGCGCTATTTGTAACGACTACTTGCTGTCAGAATGCTTTCAGGCATATATTCAAGGTTCAATTATATTTTACATATCTAGAAAAAAAGATATTATTTACAATACTAAAAATAGGCAACAAGAAAATATAAATAAACGCCCCTCTTACTGAAGAATTACTTTTTAAAAACTGGTGCAAAGAATGTATTTCAGTATCTTTGGATAGTTAAGGGTAAACAACAGTTTCATTTTTTTAAAATGCCTGATGTTTGACAGCTTGTTAATTTCACAGCTATAGATCATTATACCTCACTTCTAAAATAGAGGTCTGCAATCCTACATATCGCTTTATGAAAATACAGGTTAGTTTACAAGACCTCACATTTAAAGTTTTCTGGAAGTGAATAAAAAAATAATAATAAAAAATCCTACCAAAAACCCCAACAACCAAAAACTTCCCTGCAATAAAAGTCCTTATAAACCAATATTGAAAGACAGCAAATAACCCCCTAACGGTACAGAATTAAGTAAAGTCTTCCAAATGAAAAAAAAAAGATTACTTAACCTATTGAGAAAGAGATTGCTGTTACATTTGGGTGTGCTTTAAAGGGGAAACATTTTGTAACTGGTGACTTCAACAGTAAAAGTTTTGCTGATCTCTCTCGGACACTTAGGAGCTTCATTTCTAGCTGCTTTAGGTGCTAATGGGGGTAGGAACAACGGTTATTAAGAAGGACTTACTTGATCTTTATTAGAGCAGCATGTGTTTTTCTTTTTAAAGAAGTAGTTGAGTTTTGAAGTTAAAGTTATTAATAACCTGGTGACCAAAAAGTCTGTTCTCTGTATTTGTTTCCTCTAGTTAGAGCGCATCCATTTTCAGGGAATATGTTTTTGATGTGACATATGTGTAGAAGGCATTTACTTTAGGAACATCCCCAAAGTGTAACAAATTCATTGCAAGTTAAAATCTCTTTGGAAGTAACTCAATGGCTCTAGCAGTTAAGGTGAGACTTTACTCAGGAAATTAACTTCAGAAACTGTTGAGCTAGAGATCCATGTCAGCAGTTTCCAGAACAAGTCTGATCACTGTACGAACAGCACTACATCTATAGCAACTGTCAGTCCTATAAATTTAGCCTTGGGCATTAATACTCAAACATAAAAGTAATGTATTTTCTTCCCAGCACAACACAAAAAAAGACTGCATGTGCCTGTTGTCTCCAGAGGAAGGACAGAATCATATTCCTATTTTATACCCTCAAGGTCTGACACCTCACATTGGAATAGAATGCTTCACACTTCAGACATCCATTAGGAACCACTACCCGAAAGCGGAAGGACTAAATTTCAAGAAGTAATGAGAAATAAGACTGAGAATAATGGGGTGACATGGAGAACAAGAAAACGCATTAAACATCCTGCCCACATGCTCAAGGGGGACTGGTTGACTTCTTAATTTTGCCGAATTTCTTTCACAGAGAAGCTGGGGGTGACCACAGTAACAGACTCACATGCTTTTCTGGAAGTTTGAACCCTCAAGATATTAAATATCATAACAAAGAGTAACATCTGCCCTGGAAAACAATCCTCACCTGGCAGAAGGAGTAACTTTACTGCTTTATAGACCTCTTGTACTTATAATTACCAGAGCTAGAAGAAACTAACACATGACCTACTACACAAGTTACCCAACATGTCAGTGCTCAGCAAAACACTGTGGGCTGGGAACATCATAAACAAATAAATACATAGTCCTATAGCAGTTTTATCTCAGCTACTTTAGAATTAATCAGATATTAGTTGTTTGTTTTGCTTACTACTCAGTCCTGGCCTTCTCAGGACAGAGTAATTCAGTTTTGGCAGCATTTCTATGAGCGGCACGAGGAGAGGAATTGGAGAATATCTTCTATAGAAAAGTTAAGCTCATTTAAAACCTGAATTTTTTTATATTAAGAGATTTCACTGTATTGCAACTGTTTCACACTTGGGGTTTTCTTTCTTACGTGAACAATGTGTGATAGAATAGTTTCCCTAAAAATTAATAAATCCATCACTCTTGTCTACATTTCTATGCTCTTCTCCATTTCTTTGAAATACGGATGATCAGCCTACGGTGTGGTTCAACATGTGCAACATACGGACTGTATTTTGTAATGGGATCCATTCAAACAAAGTAAAACTTTTCTTTAAAAGAAGATAGCAAATGTAGTTATATTTTTATTGCTTCTATCTTAATTTCCTGAACTAACCCTTGAAGATTTATGCATATAGAAGGTGAATAGCTAGAAAACACAGCAAGTGACAATTGGTATTTTTCATTATTATAATAGGAAATATGTCACAGCAAGTTAAGCATTAAGCATTTTCTGGATTTGTTTTTTCCCTGGGGAATGCCTTGCTTTGGAATACACAAAGGATTTTGATTTGCTTTTATTAAAAAACAACAATGAATTCTGCTGTTTAGATCACTGATGACATATTACTGAACTTTATAATTTTGTTGTTACTTATGTATCTGTTATCTGTTCATGAATATCTTCAAGTGAAAAGAGATTAAATAATTTGACCTTTTATTTTAACAGAGAGGAAAAAAGATGGTTCCCCAGTTAGGACTACGGAGATACTCAAGATCTCAGTAAAAAATTTCCAAGTTTCCAAAAAAAGATTAGCTTAGTTCGGAGGGGGATCAGAGTTTTGACAAACTTCTTTTACCAACTTGACCATAAGGAGGCACATATCAAGAATGACACATGAACAAGACATTTTTGAGCTAGGCACAATATCTGTCTGCCGAGAAAGCTCTCAGTCACTGAGTGACAGCAGTTAGTGCAGCTGCTCATCCTTAAAGAAAACATATTTTCTGGTAATACCTGCAAGTACTCTGCTAACAGGAATTTCCAAAATGTGGATTCTAATGGCTTCAACATGCTTTAGTGGTCTATTTTATTTCTTTATTGGAGTGCGGCTAGAAGCAAGATGATCTGTTTTATATAACGTCTTGACCTTCCCCTAAGCTTGGCAAAATCTCAGGCATAGCTGAAAGTATGGAAGTCCTGTAAAAAATAGATTTTGAAAAGGCTTTTGAAAAATCATTCTCCAGCTAAAGGTCACTGAACACTAGTTAAATTATATAAGGGGACTGGGAATTAAGATTATGCACCTTTGGCTGTTTTCCTGCTTCACAGAATGTGAGAACAATTAATAATGCAAAGAGCTTACAGTATTTAATGATGCAGAGAGCTTAAAAGAAATACCCATGCTATTTCCGAGACACCACAACAAAGACCGAGCCATCTGAAGGAGGTATGTTTTTCTGCCTGCACAGGATATCACCTTGTTCCTTCATGACTTTTGAAAGCTCTACCCCACACACAACTTCTTTCCTGAAAAAGAAAACACAAACACAACCCAGATTCCTCCCGCTTAATTAACATTTCATATAAAGAACCCAAAGGTTTACATTCTGTCCTCAATTGCAAACAAACTTCCAGTTAACTTAAACAAAACCAAAAAAAAGTACTCAGGAGAGAAGAAAAGGTCCCTTCCAGGATTAATAGCCAGTTAAAAGATAGGAAAAGAAAGGACCAGTTTCTGCAGCAGAGGGTGGCCACCAGTGGGGTGTCTGTGCTACATCCCATTCTGCCCAGTGGCTGCACAAACCAATAACCTGAGAAGAAAGACAACAGCAAAATACCAAACTCGGTCCATGACACAAGATCGTTCAGGTGATTCAAACCTAAGCTGGCTATAAAGAATGTTAAAAAATTGCATATAACATATTATAGCCCCGTACTACCTTGGCAAGCACCTCATGGTACACGTGGAACAGCAATGCTCTACACATGTGCAGTTGTGGCTCTACGATAGGTAGTACCACTAGAACATCCCAAAGTCAATGCAGAAAATGCTGGCTTAGCATCACAAGATAGAGAAAACGTTTGAAACCAGGAATTATATTAGGAAGGAAATTGAAAACGTGATGGAAAGGGCTGCCCAAGAGCAGAGGTGAGGCAGAGGCATGTGGGCAGCCACCCGGCAGTGCCTGCGCGCTGGGCACTGGCAAGGCAGGATCCAAGCACAGGCTCTAGCAGCCACAGTTTAAAGTCAGAGAGGAGAACCCAGCTCAACAGCTATCAGTGTGACGGTTCCATGCACTCTGCCTTGGTCCCAAACTCGTGTACGTGCTTGTTAGAGAAAGAAGAGAGGCAGGAACCATAGAAGTCAATAGGTTGTTTTAACACTTCCCTGAGGCACATGCTCAGACAAACAGATATGAATGAGAAAAATGATGGAGCGTAAGAAACAGCAAAGCTTCAAAGGCGATAATGAAAACATTTGGTTGACAACTTCACAAACATCCCCTCAGTAGCAGTTCTTACGGAGGAAGCTGAAAAATTATAAAGCTGAATTTATGAACACAGGAGTCAGGAAAGAGCAGCTAGGAGGAAGAGTGACAGAAATGCCAGGCACTTCGTGACTTGGGACTGGCAACACCTTCCCTCTTCCCTGCTCTCCTTCCAAGGCAGGTTGTACCTGTGGATTTTAATCCCTTGTTACAGTACAATTAAACACGCTGGAATGCACTGCGTAGCAAGGGCTATGTGGAAGAGAGATTTGGGGGAGTGTGCTATGGGTCTAGCGCAAGTCTGTCCATGGCTGTGGTGCCTTTTCCACCCTAAAACACATGCAAGCCCACAGGAGACATCATCTGTTTTAATTATCTTCCTCCATTAAACTGAGGCAGAGCAAGAGAGAGGGGCCCGGATCGGAAGGAAAGGAGTAAGGAAAGCAATGGAAGAAGTAAGAACACACTCAACACCGTACCTAACTAATGCAACACTAGCACTCACTGCAGAGAGATAGAAACAGATTAAATATCTGATGACCTTTATTCACATCTTGCCTTTTGTACTGAAAAAAAAAAAAATACGACCTAAAATAAAATTTGGCACAAACCCATGCCAACTCCCACATTAAACGAATGCTTTCCTGAGCGATACATATTTACCTGATCAAATCTTTCCTACTCACTCTAGAAGCAGAGTGATGCAACAAACTTGGGATAATGAAATAATCTAGTTAATAGTTTCAATTAACTGTAAACAAACAATCCTTCATTCATTTAGAGGATCTGCAAAAGGAAGAAAAGAAAGTGAGAAAATTAAAATATGGAAGAGGAACATTTTGTTTCAGAGAACTAACAACTTCTTTGGGGGGTCTGAACTGATTTTTTTCTAACTATCACGCAAGTGTATTCAGTGTATAACTAATCTGAATCTAGCCCTATAATTCTACAGAGCCAAGTGTCGTGGTTTGGCCTCAGATGGCAACAAAGAACCACGTGCCGCTCGCGCGGGTCTTCCCAATACGGGAAGAATTGGAGGAGAAAGAAACGGCCAGACCCTTGGGTTGAGACAAAGGCAGTTTAACAGAACAGCCAAGGGAACGAGAAAACAACAATACAGGGACAGAGGAATATACAAACAGGATTACGGAACCGCTGCTCCCCACCGCTCACCGACCGACCCGGGACGCCCCAGCCCGCTCCAAGTGGCGACTTCCTGCCCCCTTCCCCGGCAGCTCAGGGTGGGCATGGCTCCCATGGCATGGGATACCAGGGAAAATTAACCTTACCCCCGCCGGAACCAGGACACCAAGTCAATGTTGTCTCATTATTGTCAGACTAACAATGAGTTAAGAGATATGTTAGGCCTAATAGTTTCCTATTCTAAGGTAGGTATCTGATTCGGCATCTTAGAAGAATAATAATCTCAATAAATGTAAAATAATGTGATGTGATCTGGCTATAGGAAAAGCACAGGGTTTTTGTCAGAACAAAGTTTTGAAGAGTATAAGGGTGTGTTTCACTGGGACTATTCTTCCCCCCACCCCGTTCTGGGCATCTGCATTTTTATTTTTCCAGTGCTTAGAATGAATGGGAGTTGAGAGGAGCAACAGCAGTACTACTCTTGTGTTTCTCACTAACTAATACATATAAATAAAAGGCAATGGCTGGAAGACAATTTAAAAAAAAAAAATATATAAAGAGAACCAAGGAGAAACATTTCTTTTTCTGATGAAACCTCTTGTGAAATGGCTTGTCCCACTTACCTCTGCTTTCTGATGTTCTCCCTCATTTGTCTCTGCTGAATAAGTACTGCCAGAGCATCCTATGCTGTGGTTCCTTCTTTCAGCACCGCATCCAACACAACTCATTTCCTTCAGCACAAAAGGCAAGAACAAATGTCTGTCTTTTCTTTTTAATGGATTTTGTGCCAAGAAGAAAGGCAGTACTAGTTAGCAATACTATTTTCATCATCATAAGCAGAAACAGAAGAGGTCTGAGGTATATCTGTATTACCAGGCTTGGCATGCACTCCTCTCCAAGGCAGCAGAGCATCCCCTCTTACAGTTCTGTACCTGCACATGTCCCAAGCAATCTTTTACTCCTGAAATCTAGGTTCTATGCAGACAACACCTGGATACATCATAGTTGACACCAGCGTATACTCTAGGCGTATCTTAGATAAAGTTCTGGAGTACAACACCAGATAAATTTCATCAGGCAAATCAACTCCTTCCATCTTACTTGAATTTGGAAGGTTGGTCAAGAAAATAAAAGGATAACTGACAACGTTCAGCAACTTCTACTTTACTAATAAAGACTTTGATGGTGACTAAAATTTCTCTGAGGCTAGCAAGACTTTTCAGATGATCAGCCTTCCTCAGCCAGTGGTCTGCAAGACATCAGGAAATCGTTGATATATTACAGTTATGATTTTTAATAAAACCACAGAGAGACTCCTACAGATAAAAACAAGCCACCAGACAAAGCAGAAAAAAAAAAAAATCAAATCACACACAAATTTTTAAAGTTAACTACTTTAGCTACGATGTCCCAGACTGACTATGAGAGGTGGTCCTTAGATTTAGAACAACTGGGATACCTGAAAAGGTATGCTGTTGATCAGGCTAACCCTGTAGCATTAGGATGGCTAACTGCTGCCTGCAGCTGAATGAGCACTGTCCTTAAGGTCTAGACAGGGAAAAGATTTCCTGAAACATATTAGAAAACTGCAGTGCAATGTAAGCAGAGAAAATAACTGAGCTTTGAAAAATTAACTGCAGGTATTGACAGATCCAGTAAGGTGGAGAAGACACCAGAATAAATGAAAAAGCAGGAGGAAAAGGCAGCTGTTGGAGTTTCAAACTGCAGTCCTTCTCCCAGTGCTGAGGGCCAGAGAGAGCATCGCGCAGCTCATGCTCATCTGGTGGGAAGAGTTTTCTTTTGCAATAGGCCTGTGGCCTTACATCGAGCAAAATCACAACCTTTGATCCTGTAAACCTCAGTCCCATTGAGAACAACAAGCAGCAACTCCCAGCCTGGGAAGGACATTTTAATCAAGGGCAACCTGTGACCGCAGGGCTCCGATAGACATGCAGCAGCAGATGAAAATTGGACAGCTGAAGCTGCTGCCACTCCCTGCCTTCCTCCCCACCTGCCTAACAGATGTTGCTGCCCCCAGGGCAAGGATGTCTGATCCACTCATGAATCAACTCCTAACTCACCCCACTTTTCAGCCCGGCGTCTTAAGGTAGCCTGACATCAAAGTTGGTTTACCACCGGCGGGGTGGAGCAGACAGCTACGGGCAGTAACAGCTTGAACCATCTGATGCTAATTCACTGCTGCGTTCCTGACAAAGCTGCCGGCTCCGCTGAGCAGCCAGCCATGCCCGAGGAGCAGGATGGCGGTGGTCCCTCCTGCAAGCAATCCTGGGCAGCGGGGGCAGTTTGGGTCTCCCTGCCCAAGGACTGACTTGTGCTTTATTAACAAATCTGCTCCAGGCTTCAAAAAGGACAGCGAGTTGGGGAATAATTCACAGGGGCAGGGAGATTTAACCTCTACGCAGACGCTGAGCCCTTGCTTTTAGCACGAACTCAAGCCTAAACATGTGTCCTTTTATGCTATAATTTGGTGTTTCGGTGGGTTTCTAAGACTAACCGCAAATAACAAATTTAAGGCTTACTGATCTATATCCACACATCAGTTGAGGCCCAATAGGCATCTTCTAGAGATGCATATTTTTGTATAACATTTCTACTATAATTTCACAGGTTATTTAAATTATTATTAGGCTATTTAAAACAACTGCTTCAGTAGGGGCTCTTTTTTCAATTTGCACGTATGTACATGAGGTCGTCTTTAGACATGTGAGAGCTTGGGCAAATTTTGCATAGTAATATGCCTTGGAAGAAAACAGAAACAAAAGTCAGGGAAAAACAACGTACTCCTTCACTCTGCCTGCATTGACCACTATCTCCTCCTTCAGCATAGACCTTTCATGCAGAGTCTTTCCACTCTAATCCTTGCCCTTGGAGTTACGTTTCTAACTAGCTCCCTTCAGAACCCAGCCTGGACAGTTAATGACAGCACACAGCCAGAAAAATAGTCAGTAATAAAATGTATTTAAATTGGCAGTCAGGGTGATTTATATTTAAATCTAATTGACAAACTAAAAACACAAAGACAAATGTTCGGGAATGTGGATCTAACAGTGTCCACATAAATCCCAAATAGATGCTCACATCAATGTGAAAATATATTCAACAGACAATAACATAGAAAACAACTAATGAGCAGCTGTGCTTCATCTCTGGAAAAGTTATCCAGGGTGGGGTTTGCAACTTTTTCCTCTGAGCCCTTTGACACCAGTAGCTCTTGGGACACCACCCTGGGTTAAGCTGACCGCTGCCTGGTGAAACATTTCAAACTCTGAAACAGGGTTTATGTGGGAACAGATAACTTCTTCACTTCTGTCCTGCCTGAAAACTGCCTGTATTCTTATGCGGGCAGGCTGGTACCATTTGCCTGGAATTTCTGATCCTGGGTTCAAGGAGGTGGTAAGAGCTGCGGGCTCTTCACCGCTCACTGGCCAGAAGAAAAGTGCTGGTCATGGTGGCTCCAGAGCCACTCAGGACCCACTTCTGCCTCAGTACAAATCCTGAGCTACAGAGTGTGCTGGTACAGAAACGTTCTTTCAAACTGTACATGAGCAGTACAGAAACTACAACCTACCCATTCATTTCAACAGCTGTGCACTTAGCAGGAAAAGGCCTGGTTTCCACTCAACACTAATATCTTTTCCACATAAAACTACACAAGTTGCTTTACACTTTGTTCGTCCACCAAAACAACTGAAAAATTACAGTTTTGTAGCTATCCCAGGCACCATATCCATGTTTAACTCTGAAAGGAATATTCTGAAGAAAATATTTTGTTCTTTAGCTGTACCTATCTGAACCAGGGTCAAAGTAAAACCCCTAGAAAAGACAGCCATCCCAAAAAAAGGAGATAAAGATTTTTAGGGGAAAAAATCCCAAACACAATACGGATTTGGAAGTATATGGAACTCAAACACAGGCAGCAAAAAACTGAGCATACTGAACTCAAATTCTGCTCCTTAAGGAGTTCCCTATCTGCTTGCCTGAGGACACAATACTAAGGACAATATTATTTATAACATGCAATAAAAGCACAACTTTAGGTCCTTTAAAAAAGTTAGTGATATTGATCTTGGGTTCTTTATACAAGACAATATCTGTTACTTTCCTAAACATTTACTGGATTGCAGCTAAATTTATTTTTTCATATAAAATGAAAGTGCATCTGGCACAATTTACTATTATTTTTTTTCCATAATGCCATATTAAATCAGTCCAGAGACATCAACAACAGAGTGGTAAATATTTAAGATTACATCTTCTTTCTTACAACATTATTCTTTTCCTTCTCTATCAGATCTACTGTCAAATAACTCAGTTCCTCCTTTCATTCTCACTCTTCAAACACTCACAGCATCTCAGTTACACTAAGATCACCAGATTTCACTAGAAAGATAAGCAGACACCAAAAGTCTGAGAGAGCACTTAGGGCATGACCCAAAGTTACTGGAGTCAACACGAAACTGCCTTCCGTTAGACCAGCTCAACATTAAGCTCCAAATATTATTGCCTCTTCTAGTGATCATATGCCAGAGACTTCAATAATACTCATTACAATGAAGTGCTTATTGGAAAATGGCAACCGTAAATGAGTGAAAATATGTCTAGATAGAAAATTTAATATTCATAACCCTTCTTCTACCTAGGGATTGCAAGAACAGCAAAATAAGTATTTCTTTCCATTTCTCCATCTAAGAAAAAGACTCAAAAAAGGCTTCAAAGAAAGCTCAGGGGAAGCGTTAGGAAAGTAACATCGTCCAGCAGAGCTAGGATAATCCTACAATTATTATTCTGATCTGGAATTCCCAGCAGGCTGACAGCTACCTTGCAAGAAACACTGGTGAAAACCAGGCAATCATACACTTCCTATCGAAAAAAGCAAACCTCTATCAAGCAGTTATGCTTAGATACGATGGCACACGACAAATACTAGCTGCCATCCACAAATGTTTCTCCAGAGATGGTTTTTTTTGTGTTTGTTTGTGATTTCTTATGTATTTGCATTTCTCTGATCACGTGTCGGGTCAATCAGGGGCGTGGGTTGGTTGGTTGGTTACGGGCTCCTGCTGCTGTTTTGTTTCTCCTAGATCACAGGCTTTCCTTGTTTGAATTTCTGATGCAAACCACGGCACTAAGGCAGGGCTCAACATTTCAGAGATCTGCCTTTAGCCATAATTATAGGCTCACCTTTGCGCTCTGCACTTTCAAGGGTGGTAGTTGCTATAAATTACCACAGGTAGAAAAAACCCTTACAAAACCACAGCAGCATTCTTGAAGGGGCGCCAAACAAGGCAGAAGTTTGTCCACTGACATTTTCTTCCCGGATAACTCTAGCCGGGAGGTCAAAACAATGGTTGACTAACAAGACAGCACGCAGGGAAAAGGTTACCATTAATAATGCAACAGAAGAGCACTGTGTAGACAAATAATGTAGGAAAAACATACCAAGACGAGCAGTAAGATGCAGGGGTCATGCAAGAAACGACTAGACGCTAGGCAGAGAAGTGATTTTCTGAAAAGGATGCAATGTTGTTAGCTAAACGTCCTTCCAAGTGTTCAGTAACTTCTGGTCCCTATGCATTTCCTTCAGAGGTAGAAAATACTAATGTTCTTAACTTTATTATTAACATAGGTCAGTGCTTTGATGATCTTGCTAGGTGACTTTTCTTGAGGTCTCCTGATTTGCGTGGTCAAAACAGACAACTCAAGAAAACGGAAAATAAAAAGAGGAAGGGGAGCATGTGAATGGCGCAGTTCAGGCAGATCTGGAGTAGAGGATTCCCAGCCCGTGGCAATGACAGCACAAGCAGTGGTGGGTCAGTCAGATGATGCCACCAACCTCATGCAGGCATCGCTAACAGTTTCTACAGTCTACACACTAACTCAGTCTTTGGCCTAACAGATAGATACTGATATCACCAAAAAGATTCACGAAAGATTTCTGAAGTAACCTCATGTGCGCTAACCAAGTCAGCTTCAAAGGTAGCTGAAAAAAGACTCCGTATCCCACCATTTACAAACCTAGGAAGAACCGAGTCCTGTACAAAACACATACAATTTCACAGCAGCATTCTCATAAGCAATATTGACACTTAAAAACTTTGCATCTAATTTGGATATAGGCTGCACATCTAAGTTCTCTTTCTGTGAACACTGTGGTGCAAACCTCAGTAGTGGAAATCCAAAAGCTCTAAAAGCAAGCAGTTCCGGCTGAAAAAATAAATGTACTCCTCTCCAGACATCACTGCACTTCAAATTTAATGTGGCAGAGATTTGGAAGCTTACCATTTGAATGGCATAGATTCCGGATTTCCAAAAGAAATTCCATTAGCAGTGTTCCGACAAAGAAAATGCCCTCCTACAAGACACACATCTTTTTAAGGTTCCAGGAATGTATAGCGTCAGGTATTAGTGAACTTCAAAACTGTTCCATTTTATTAAAGCAAAATATTCTCTGACTCTTCTCTTACAGTACTGTAAACCAGGAATAACTTAAGCAAATTCCTATGAGTTACAGCAGTCTAAGGCTCAATGTAAGTGGGAAGAGAATCATGCTGTCTATGCTCTATAGACTACAAGCAAGGCAAAGAGTTTACATAATGGGTTTATAAATAAAAGCCCTTCATATCTATAATCCACGACCAGAAAATGAAACCGTCCTGCATAAAAAAGATGGCCCACCTCACAATCCCTCGTATGGATAATAAACATGAGGTGCAAACCAGTGATTGATATGAAGGAATTACAAGGTAAAACGCGAACATTGTTTTCCTTTCTTACAATAGCTTTGGAAGTGGTTTTGCAGTTTATTTGCACGCAGACAGTTCTGGACGCGATGTTGTGTGTGTGTGTGAGAGTATGTAACTGTAGCGAGAAGATAGAGACAGCACGTAGGTAAGTTGCCTGTTTAGTAATCTTTATTGCTAAACAACCCGACTAATGGCAAAATGGAAAGCAGTTTCAGTGTCCTTGCATTGTCTTTTGCCTGCTTAAGGGAATATACTTGCAAAGAGGCTTTCAATCAGCTTCTTCAAGTACAGCACAATAAAAATTATTTCAGAACTGCCTTTGGTGAGGTAGGTAGGAAAAGCAGCCTCAGCATGGCATCCTTCCCTTGTGAGCTCTGTACAAATGAAGGAGATCAAAGTTTCAGTTTTCTAATACCCTTCCTAATTCTAATTTCTAATCCCAGTCTCACGATTTCAGCAGATCCTCATCACAGGCCCAGAAATAAAGACTTAATGGGACTATGAGCGGGGCTTCCTAAAAATAGCTAAGTGTTTTCTAAATCATCAAGAACTAGCGCATATGCTGTGTTGGGTCAGAAGCTTATCCTGACTATAACTGATGATGTCTGGAAGAACAAACCAAGCTTCTTCACTGCAATGTGTCTGAGGTGTAAGCATGAAAGGTGAAGAGAGGAAGTGAATACAGTAGGGTTTGGGTTTTTTTTAAATAAACCAATTAGAAACAACTATACTTATTTCAAGGACATTACCACTTCAAAAATGGTAACAAATTAACATTAATATGACAACATGCACAAATCAGAAAATTGTGTTGCTGCTTTATCTGCAACATCACTCAGTCAATATGAAGAACAAGCTTTCCTGCCATTTTGTATTACTTCTTTCTTCTATGAAATTACATTTTCCTCAGAAGCACAAGGACTATGCTCCAGAGACCAACAAGAAGACAGATTTACACTCATATCCCAACTGATTCATTTCTAGAACAATCAAGCCACATCCTGAGACCTTCAGAACCTCTCACAGTCTATATGCCTCATTGGTTTTATACAAAGCCCTAAGAGCACTGTATGTTAAGGCACAAAAATCAAAATTATCTGGATTAAGTGTTCTCATTCGGTGACATTCCCGCTGCATTCCCTCTTCTTACAGTGCAATATCTGAGGAGAAAAGAGGGAGAAAGGGATGGTCCCAGCCAAGGAGCTAGGCAAGACTAATCTGCCACCCTTCAAGGAGAAGGAAGAGTTTTGCATAAAGCTGAGCCTCTTTCTAATCACATGGATATCTAATCTCTATATCAGAGAAATACTAATGAAAACAAGTGAGGGTACAAAGACAATGAGTTTTGTTAGACTTTGAGTGTATGACCTCCAACTACCTTGCGGTTAGAAATCCAAAGCAATGGAGAAGCCAAGGTGTGGGCAACTAAAAGTGGTTTGTCCTGTGACTTAAAGACTCTCTGAAAAGTGGACAGAGAGATGGAGGCAACAGAGCATCCAAGTCACTGCAAACACGACAATCTGATTTTGGACTAGCATGCTCTTTTCAATCTTTGTTTAATGAACCAGTGAATTCAAGTTAGTGTTAAAGCACACCATTCATGTCTCTAGTGCTCTGTTACACTGACAGATTTTATTCACACTGTCTGAATAATAAAACTTGCAGAAATCAAAGTTTATATGAGCATAAACAAGGAAACAATACAGTGCCAATTTGTGCAGGAATTCTAACGGGGCCAGCTGTCCATTTCCTCTTCTCATACAAGCTGATACCCTTAAAAAAGCAAGAAAAAGAGATGCAGAGAGGAAAAGCCAGTGAAGGAATACTGAAGCACCTCCCTTTAAGGTGCTTAACCCAAACGAAGAGTGTGACAGGGTATGAAAGAGGCCTGCACTCCTTCACAAGCACACATTTGTGCAAGCCAACGTGAGCAGCTGTCCTGTGCTGTGGGGTAATTGGGGAAGGCTTTGGTTCACATGTCAGCAACCTTTAGGGCTCTTCGGGAAGGAGGAGGGCAGGCCAGGAACAGCCTCAGCTGCCATCCTGATGCACATCTCTGAGGACTAAGCCTCCAACTGGGCTGAAGTAAAATGCCACCAGTACCTGCCTCTCTAAAACTTCCAGCGGTGCCAGCAGCGGCTGATGGTACCCAGACAACCTGTACCGCTAGCCGTGCTGCATATCCTCCAGCCTAGTCCTCCCTCCCAAACACGAGAGCTCATTTCCTCTCCTCTGTCCACCAACAACCAAGCAAACAAAACTCTTGTAAAACGGTGGACATGATGAGAAGGGGGCAACTGAAGTAACAAAGAGGATGATTTCAAAGGAAACACATGTTTACGACAGAAGGAGTTATCGTCTCCCCTTTGTCAAAGGCACTGAAGAAAATCCAGCTCCCACTCTGCTCCTCCCTGCTCACACATTTCTGCTCAAGTTTTACAAACTGGTAGGAGAGACGTAAGGATCAGAAAAGACTGCTGTCATGCCCAATGCTGTTTTACACAGTAACCAAACCCTGAATTAGCTAAGACTCCTGCAAAACTCGCTTCACATCCTTCAGCAAGGGTTTTCTTTGAAAGGGAAGTAACTTTGCATAAGCAACTGATCAGAGGCATGCCGAGTTATTGTTCATGACACCTCCTTTTGTTAAAGTGACCTCCAAATGAAACACAGTCCCCCAACAGGGCGATCAGAACACGCAGCCCACTGCTGAGGATCAAATTATTCCAAATCTAAATGCATCTGTTTAATATTTGAAAGATCATTCGTGTGCTATAAAGCAAGATAATCGGAGGATCAGAGTAATTGTTTTGCAAGAACAGGCACTTTTTGTTCCTGTAATCCACTAACCAGGAGGAGCATCCAACCTGCACAACAAACAGAGCAGACGAAATTGTTAGCTGTCACACACAAGATGAAAGGGAGAAGTCATTTCTGTGCCTCCAGTTGCACAGGCTGAATTCAGTTCCAGAACATAGACAGTCTTGCCAGCTCCTGGCATTATAAATTCATTAGTCAACCTTCACTCCCTCCTGAAACAATCCCCTTCCTCAAATGCCTTTTAAAAGTATCTTTGTTATGATGGATCCCCTTGTCTTGTGGTGGCTGGACATTGAGGAGGAATTAAGCTCATATTTTCAGGCTTTTCCCTGCAGAACAGCTGAGCCAAGAGATCTAAAACACACTCTCCTCTTTTTCTCATGAAAAATAAGGGTCTCCCCTCCAGAAGTCAGGGCTTCCAGAAAACTGCAAAGGTCTCTGATGAAGCGTTGGCACTCGTCAACAGCTCGTATACTTCTCTGACATGGGGGAGAGAAATCAGTGGTGAAGCTAATTTTGACACAAGAGTATCATGAATGACATTTACAATAAGCATTAAATTAGCTTATAGTTTCGTAAAGTTTTTATAGGAATCCACGATACAATTAAACCACAAGAAATTAATTTTTATGTATGACAGAGGAAAAAGTGGAGAACTGTAGAGAACTGCACTTTCGTAAGAGTTTGGCATAAGCCAGTCAAAACCAGCCATGACAGATTTTTGTACCAAATCAGATGCCTCAAATTCAAGCATAAACTGTTGGGCTCACTGTAGGCACAAAGGGTAAATCTCTGCAGTCTGAAATACCGGTTCTATAAATACAAAAATACTGATCAATGTTTTCCTTTTAGATTAGCTCAGGAAGTTCCAGAACTGAGACAGTATTTCAGCAGAATTGTCTGATTTACTCTTTTTATTTATTCTATAGCTCATAAATTAACAGACAAGGAACTTTTGATTAGCCTTAACTGAAACTAACAGTACCGAGCATCCATATTTATCTCCGCTCACTAGAAAATTTCAGTCATCTCTAATCCCAACTCAGGCCCCTGTTTTGTGGCTATAGTTCATGTCTGCAGGATACCGCAAACTTCAAAACTTCTCCGAACCTGTACTTCGCAGCTGAGCAAACCTAAAATAATGTAGAAAATCTGGCCCACACAAACACATAGAAAATAAAGTCGTAGGATGAACTTGTAGAATTTCATTTGGGTCTAAGCCATTTTTTTTAAATGGATTAAAGAGTTTGTAAACGTGCACAGAAGCAGTACTTCATTGACAAACAGCACAAGCTGAGGTAGTTGTATTTGAAAACTTAAATTTCCAATTAAATTCTAGGGGAAACTATTTGTTTACCTATCAATTTAGAAGACCTCATTTCCTCCAAAATCAGTGTTATAAGATTCCTCCTCCTCTACTCCACTCTGTATTAGTGACTGAAAGCAGTTCATGAAATATGTGTGGATAACACCCATTAAAAATGTCAATTACTACACAGACAAGGGGGATATGCCTACATCCGGTATCCATACCCTCCTGGGCTTCTGTTAGAGTCAATGGAAAGAAACAGGACATGGGTCAGAAGGAGCTGAAAATGGATCAGGGGAATCGCATACTAAAAATACATGTTTCTCTCCTTTGAATACACAGGGGAGTTTGATTACACGATGCCTTTGATTCAGGCATTGACTCCAGAGACTTCTGAAGTGAGATGAATCCCAGCACAAGCCATTTCCCAAGGGCACCTGTATGAACTCCATAAGCAGTGACCTCATCTGACAGAAGAGGGATGGATAAGCAGCTGAAGGAGAACCTTGCCAGAAGATGTTGCTGGAATCTGGGACTTCTGCAATACAATCATAAATGTACACACAGAGAATATAAAACAAAAGAAAAAAATCAGAATAACCAGAAGTAACTCATATGAGAGCTCTTAGCCTTGTCAGCTACCATTTGACTCAAAAGATCTCTCCCATTTTTTTCCACAAATGCCAAATTATATTTACACTACATTCAGATTTTGGGGGGACAATCAAGTTTGTTTCACCTGTTCTCCAGCTAAGATGTCTTTCCCCCATAAATCTGCTTTCATTATTTATCTCTATTTTTCAATGCAAAGTCAGTCCAAACACGTCACTGAAATTCCATGTCCTTATTTTAAATGAAGGATATGTGTTATATA